>LOEQ01000001.1:1296-18350 GCA_001685075.1 Bramus lutescens
AGCCACAGACATGGCCACAGGCCAATCTGATGAACGACAGTTCCCTGACTAAGGCTTCCACTTCCCTATTACTCTAGGTCATATCAAGTTGACAAGAAAGCACAGCAGCACACATTATACAGCCATTACAGAAAAACAAAAGAAAGAAAGGAAAAAAGAAAAGGAAGCCATCCCCCTAGCTCTCATGAAGAGAGATGCTAACATTTTAGCAAAAATAATGCGATGAATCAGTTTAGCAGCGCTGAAGACACTAACACACAATGAGCAAAACTTTTAAATTCAAAATATTTAAGTTTTGATCAAAATTTGAAAAACTAGCCATTTAAGTTCATTACATCATCACAATAAAAATGAAAGTCGCATAATTGCTGGAATAAAGGGTGAAAAAGTGTTTCACAGGGTTCAGCATCCATTTACTGGAAGGTTCTAAGAGCCAGGAAATAATGACTCCTTCTCAGTCAGAGAACGGTCACCCAGGCAAACCCTCAACTGTGCACATTTTATTTTAGATTTTCAGAGAGGTGCTGGCTAAAAAAATATGCCCAAGGAAACAGAAATCAACCCTTTAAAATGAAATATTATTCTAAGATATTTAATCAGGATCCTGTATCTGAAAAACTCCAAAATTAACAGTTATCAATATTGTCTGGAGGCTGACCTCAAGTGGCCACCCCCCGACTCTTACCCCCAGGTTTCTGAAGCACAGCCTGAGTCAAGAACTTGCATGCTCAAAGTATATTCAAGTAATGACCCAAAGAAGGTAGAAGGAAGGCGCAGAGAGAACAAAGGTGGAGCTGGGGTCAGTCAATACAAAGTGATTGATTGAGTTGCAACAAGGACTCACTTGAGAAGAGTCTCTTGAGAAACAGAATAACTCCCAGAATTAGCCCAAGAGAAGGCTAGAACATCAGTCTGCAGGCTTGGTTACATGGGCTCCCTCGGGGGTCATCATCTATAACTGATGTTCATTACATATACAGCCACACATCAAGAGGCTGTGTAGATTTCTGCAGTGTCCAAGAAGGCAAAGAAGCAAAATGCAGCTCTACACAAAAATGAGGTGGCGTTAGCATCTGTCCTCTGAATGGACACAGACCTGCCCTTGCAGAGGAGGCCTAATCTTAGCATTTAAAAGGCTGAGACTGGAGGATTGCCGCAAATTTATGGCCACTTTGGGCTACAGAGTAACACCTTGTCTAAGAAAGCAAACAAAAACCAGAAAAACAACCAAGCAAACAACAAGAAGAAAGAGAAATGGAGCTGGGGAGGTAACTCAGTGGTTAAGAGCCAGTGTTGCTCCTGCAGAGAACCTGCTTTCAGCTCCCAGCACCCACATCCATGGCAGCTCATTATCACTCCTGACTCCAGTTCCGGAGGACCCAGTCCCTCTTCTGATCTCAGCAAGCCACCAGGAAGATGTGTGATGTGCATGCCTACATGCAATCAAAATGCACATTTACATAATAAAATAAAATTCACAAATAGTTTTTAAAAAAGAAACATAATGACCTGCCAGACACCTGAGATATGACTGTCATGGTGACACACTCTTGGAATCCATCCACTGCAGAGGCAGAAACAGGAGAGTCACAAGTTCAAGACCTATCTAGGGAATAGCATGTCATGAAAAAAAATGAAATAAAGAAAAAAAAACAATAAAAAGAACCTATTATACCAAGTCTAAAACTAGACTTGGTTTCATTCAGTCTACTTATCTTGGGATGAGAATAACAAAGTCTGAGAAACTTCTAACTATTTTCATAAAACCATAAACTAGGCAGCTTCCAGGCAGTAAAAATTCATTTCGCATATTCTGGAGTCTGGGAGACTCAATGCCTACTGAGCATCTTCTTCCTGGTTCATGGTGGAGGGAGGTGGTTGTGTTCTGTACTGATACATGAAAAGAGTCACCTTCCTCACAAGCGGTCTTTCTTTAGAACGTCAAAGCTCTCATGAGCCAGTCATTTCAGAGGTCTCATTTCCTAGTGGCACCCACACACAGTTTTAATATTACATTTAAAAATATAACCTGACATCATTGCTATACAACACAGATGCAGATAAGCAATAGTTTTTTCTTTCTTTCTTTCTTTCTTTCTTTCTTTCTTTCTTTCTTTCTTTCTTTCTTTCTTTTTTTTCCTATCAGCTCACTTGACTTAAAGGCCAGAAACATTCCCCAGATTCTTGGCGGGGTGGTGGTGGTCCTGAAAGGAATAAATAAAACCTCAGTAAGCCAGGTTGTGGTGGCATACGCCTTTAATCACAGCAGAGCTGAGGAAGAAACAAAAACCTGAACCAGAACTTGTAGGAGGGGAGAGTCTGGAAACTGTATGGAGGTCAGAGGGCAACTCCAACCGATGGTTTCACCTTGCACCTTGTTTTGTGGCATAGTCTCTGTCATATGTCACTACATATGCCAGGCTGACTGGTTCCTCAGGATCTGTGTATTGCATATTCTTTCACCTCCTCCCACCTCCCCATAAAACCATTAGGACTGGAGATAGGATGCACACATGCTCCTAGGCCTGGCTTTGTATGTTCTGAGGATACAAACTCAGATCCTCATTCTTGCCTAGGAATCTCCCCCAGCATCTCTCCAATCCCTCCTGGGGCAATGTCCCACTGTCAGTTAAGAATAGAGGAATTTACTAGGCTCACTCCTCAAAAGTCTAAAGAAATAAGAGAAGCGTGAATCAGAAAGGAATAAATAAAATCACTGATTTTTTTATATAGTTCACAGTTGGGGACCAGTATTATGCTAATAACTCCAAAGATACTTTGAAAATAAAGAAAATGAGAACTTGATATGTTTGATGAGTAGGATTGCAGAAATGCTGAACAAAATTCTGGCAAGGCGAATATAAGAGCACAGCACAAAGAATAATGCATATGACCAATGGAAGAGAAAGCATTTGACAGTAGACAGTGTCTTCTGGTGATAAAAATGTTAGAGGGGGGGAATTCTTTGACCTAAAAAGGGCTCACACATTTCAGGTGCACAGATCCTAACAGGTTAACTGCACATTCAAAACTTTTTCTTTACAGGTGGAACATGAAAGGGATTCCAACTTTTCTAGTTCTATTCAAATTTTCTTCTGCATCCTTCAAACATCACTGTATCCCTTTGCCTGCTTTGATCATCACATATACCAGCGAACATCTCATATTTATTGTGCTTGGGTTTATTTGAACTTCATCTGCATATTCATTTTCTTATTCACATGTAAGAGCTGTCCTATCTTTCTTACTTTCTCTTTCTTTGAAGTGGATTGGTGTTTTGCCTGTGTGAGAATGTTGGATACCCTGGAACTGGAGTAACATTTGTGAGCTGCTATGCTGGGAAACAAACCCAGGTCTTCTAAAACAGAAGTCAGCACTCTTAACTGCGGGGCCATCTCTCCAGTTCTGAACTATCTTATCTTAAAAAAAAAGAAAAAAGAAAAGAAAAGAAAGTTTTTGCTTCTGTCTTAGTATTTTAGGATTTGTGCACTTGCAGTGTCTGAGACTTCATTATGCAGAAAAAAATTTCCCTCCATAACAAATTTGTTGTCATTTTTATCATCAGAGGATATTGTATATTGTCAAATGTCTCTTCTGTTGGTCATGTGGAATATTCTTTTTAATGTTCTCTTATATTTACTTTGCTAGGACTTTATTTAGAATTTTGAATTCTTTGTAAACAGCACATATTTATATGAGCCCCTTTCCCTCTCTCATTTCTTCTCTCTCTCTCTCTCTCTCTCTCTCTCTCTCACTCTTTCTCTCCCTCCCTCCCTTTCCTCCCCCTTTCCTCTTTCCTCCCTTCCTTCCTTTCTTGATCAGGCATGTGTATTTTGTTTTATTCCTTATGTGGTATCAAGTTTTGTGGTTATGTTCCTTGGAATCTTTGTTGGTGGCTTGCACTGTTGAGTAAGCAAGCCCTTCCTCCCCCTTTGATGGGATAGCTTTAACAAAGGAATCTTGCTACCATTCAGTCCAGCCAGGGCCAGGCTTCTAGCTTAGTTCTCTAATGACTGGCTTGGAGCTTTGGTTCAGTGGAGTGGGCTGGTGATATTGTCTGTGAAGGTGGACCTGGGGCCTATGTGCTAAGGCTCTAATGAGGCCTGAGTCCAGGGCTTTCATCCTGTGCTTGGCCCCTAAACATAACTTGTATAGCCAACACGGTCTTGTGTTAGTATTGGAGCCCCTCTTTAAAGAGCCTGTGTTCTAAGATCTGGGAGCTGTGTAGTGCTAGGGTGGACCAGAGCAAGCCCGGTACTTAGGTCCACAACAAAGCTGAGTTTATACCCTTACTCCCATTCCCTTAAATGAATGGTGTAACTTTCCACACTGCCCTGACCTTGTTTGGGAAATAGGAGACACTGGTGTTGTGAAACTGCCCTCTGAACCTCTCAAATGCATTTTTCTAACTTGTCAACTGCATTCAGTAGCTGTACTCTCTCATCTGGAATGTTTTAGCTCTTGAAGAAAGCTTTCCGCATAAAGAGTTGTTCAGGTTGTGAGGGAAATGAGACCCAGACTCTACTGCTTTGGCATTTTGCTGACATTATACCCATTTGCATGAATTTTAAAGTTTGTAATTAGGTAGGTAGAAATGCTAAATATTTAGACATTGGTAGAATTCTCAGATATTAGCAAAATCATATAAAATAGTTCTTGAGAGATATATTATTTAGAGCAACAACAAGAACATGAATTAGCAACAATTAAAACTACTAGCTCTCTGTGGAAAACTCCAAAATCTCCACACAGAAGGGTGTGGGGACTTCAGTAAATTCAGGGGGAAATCATTTTCTGATAGCATAAAGTCATCAAGTCTCTGAATGGTGCTGGTGGCATGGGAGTCCAGCTATAGCTCCAGTAGATTTTATTTTGTTTCTAGAATTTGGTGGATAAAAGAGATCAAGAGAAATAAATGTCCCAGAAAAAAATTAAAAATCAAAAGTTAGATTTTTACTATCAAATACTGAAACATAGAACATCTTTATGATAATAAAATTATACAATAGCATGAGTATAGCAATAGACCCCCACCCACCCATTCAAAAAAAAAGTACAATATCATAAGAATCCCAGGAATGGGTTTTAATATTTGGTGCTGCAAATCAGAGTGTTAAGGAGAGATAATTAGTGCTCAGTGCAGGTGAGAAGAAAAGCAGCAAATGAAGAAAAGAGCCTAGTAACTATACATGTACATTTATCAAATTTGAAATCTTCACTAAGTATAAAGACAAAAGGAAAATCCATAGACATGAGACCTACTGATCTGGTTTGCGAAATTCTATCTGCCTAGAAATTGAAGTAATACCATCATATAGAAATTAAAAAGTATATTGGGAAAATTTTCAATCCATGACAGAGGGTCAACATATTGTACATATATTATTAGCACATGACAATGCAAAACACAAGATCTTAGGTCCCAGGAAAATTCACAGAGACCATTAATAAGTAATTCCTCAAAGAAAGAATACCCATGCAAAAAGCATATACAAAACACTCATTTTTCCCAGCTATTGAAAAGAGCAAAATTCAAAGCAACCTGTCATCATCTGATAGATAAATTGGTACCTTTATTTTCTCTTTTTAACTGTTAATTCCCATTGCTGTGTAGAGTTATAGGGTTTTACATTGTTGCATCATCCTAAAGGAAAACCTCACCCACCAGGGGAGGTAAGTTTTCTTGGCATGTGCCCAGCCTTGAGTTGCTCCTTCCCCAATACATTGATTGTTCAGAAGTTTTATTTCCTGGAATCTGCCTTAAAGATGGAACAGGGTAAAGACTATTTGCAGTGTGGTTCACGGAAGCATTATTTATAAAGTCAAAGACGACCCAAGAAAATCAATCACGAACTATCCTCTGAGGCTTTTAACTAATCTATTCCCCCTTCTGCTCTGCAATCTCCTATTCAAAGGCACACAGACACCACTGCTTCCCTGGTGCCCAAGCCTCTGAACCTGCATCGTGCCCTTGACTGAGCGTCTTAAAGGGAGTGAGTGTGAACCCCCTGCAAGCCTGGTGATGGAATGACTCCTGGCTGATTGTAGATGATACCGCGAAGCCCTTCAATTCATCAGGAACCACGTTAGGCCCTTCCCATGTACTATCTTACATTTGATGCTTCTATAGTCTCTATTGCCCAGATGACAAAATAAAAGTAGCACTTAATTTGCCTATGCAGCTAGTCGATGGTAAATGTGGGGTATAAGCCCAGATCTGTGTTAGTCTGTGAATAAAACTCTTAATGATCACAAGGGTAGTACCTAAAAGAACAAGAGTTTCTAATACACATTAGACAGCTATGAGCTAGGGCCTGCGGTAAGTGCTTTCTATGTATCTCCTCATTTAAACTTAGCAACAGCGTCATGTGAGAGACACTATTACCATCCCCATACACAGATGAAGAAACTGGAGCCCCTATATAAGACACCCAAGGCCTTTGTCCTGAAAGCATTAGAGCCCAAATGAAGCCAGATCCAATACCCTTTGCTGCCCTGCGGAACCCCTACTGCAGATGTGGTGGTTTTGTAATATGTTATAGCACATGCTTCATCTATGCATTTCCTCTTGGAAACACATATTTAACAACCCACTTGCTGAAGTACGAGATGCCAGAGTGGCAGACACACAGTAGGCAGCAGGAACACATGCTATTTCTGAAAAACGAGAGCTGCATTTCTTTCTTAGTTTCCGGTGAGTCAATTCCAGCCCCTATCATATTCGGCATATTGAATGTCCCACTATAGTGCTGAACAATTCGAGTTTCCAAACAAAGCCAAGACGATGACTTCATCTTCTGTTCCTTTGTCGGGAACTTGGTCTCCTCTTTACATTTGAACATGAAGTCATCCTGGTAGCCTGCCAGTCATGAGCCCCTGCTCAGTGCTTCTGAATTCATAGAATCTCTGTCTTGCATGACCTGGAGTAAGAACAACTCGGCACCTGTTCTCGACCTGCTAAAGTGTGCGGTGTTCTCATCAGAAGGATATCCACAGAATGTAGACATGTCACCTAGGATGAGAAATGGGCTGCACAAAGTTTTACATTCAAAGTTTGGACATTTGATTACAACCGAGCCATTTGCAGCTTCAGCAGCTGCATGGAGACAGTTGGGGAAATTATCATTGTGATGGCCGTATGGCCGGAACTAGCAAACAGAACCTACATGATATAGATTCTGTATAAAGTTCATGGCACTAGATTTCCCAGAAGAAACTTTTGATGCATCCTTTATTCTTTCCTGCAGCAAGTCGATACTCCAGAATTCTGGTAAGCTAGGCAGTGTGCTGTGTGCAGAAAGAGTGAGGTCAGCCCAGTACACTCACTGAGTTAAAAAATTGACAATCCTATCAGGAGGAGACATGATTGATTTCAATACATGTTATAAATGTTGTAGTGACCAGAGGGTGGAGCTCATAGAGTGACTAAGTCTACACTGCAAAGCTTTAAAAGCTTAAAATGGGGATATTCGTGATGGAGCAATTCATGTAGATATAGTGATGTGAGTAGAGCAGAATTTTGAGAACTGTGGATCCATTCATGTTTTGGAAAGTGAGAGTAACAAGTGAGAATAGAATAGAATAAACTGACATTTTATGGATGACATGAAGAAATGTAGCTATTTGGGGGATAGAAGTATATAGCTGTATAAAGATAAAAATTATTAAGGATGGTGATTCTGAGGAGAAGGAAGGAAGGATAGATAAAAAGGGTAACTTTTGTCTCACATGTGATTTGTGACTTTTACATTTTTATATTGAGAGAATATACATATGTACATATATATATATAGTGAGTATATGATAGAAATAAATAAACAGCTAAATTGTGATAGACTAATATCGAGATAATAAAATGACAACAAAATGTGACAGAGCCAGGGAAGCTAGAAACAGGAAGAGTCAAATGGGCTCTGGTGAAAAATCTGACATTTCCCCCCAAACATATGAGGTTATTTTTTTTAAATGTGGCCAATAAAGAATGACAGAGTAAGTGGGTTGATTGATTATCCCAGGGATTATGGACTTTATTAAAGGGGAGTAGCTCGAAAGGAAATGAGTGGAGAAAAGGGTTAATGAGAACTGTCCATGCTTAGAAGAGTAAGTGTTGCAGTCGGTGGGCTGGGATATGGACTTTAGCCTCCTTGTATATTTAGCTTCTTGGTTTTGACTCACTCTGCTTTGAAAAGTTCTAGAAATGTCATTCTTAGTCATCAGGCCCCTCTCCTCTAGGCCCAACTTCTGTCCCCTAAGGCCTGACTTCATAGTTTCCTAGCTCTTGGGCATTCCCATAGCATGTACGGTGCACTTCCCAGAGTGCCTCACTTCCTGTGAACTGCAGTAATGCATGGGCATTTCATCTACTTCTACAACTGTCTCCCAGTTCATCCCCCATAAACATGTGCTCAAGGGAGAAAAGAAGGCTGGGAAGGAGAACAAAGAAGAAGAAATTGCTTTCTCAGGTGACTTTTCTACAGAACGGAAAGTGTGGTACAATTGTTTAAAGTAGGATCTTCTCATTCACCTCATCCTTAAGGGGCAGGAGGAAGAACGAAGCAGCAAATACGGCAGTGTTTCCCCCACCTTCCTAACACTGCAGCTCCTTAATACAGTTTCTCATGTTACCGTGACCACCTAACTTTGTTGCTGCTTCATAGCTACAATGTTGCTGCTGCTAGGAATCGTATTGTAAATATCTGCTACGCAGATGGCCTAAGGCAATCCTTGTGAAAGGGTCATTAGACCCCCTAAGGAGTCATGACCCATAGTTTGAGAACTCTTCACAAAACAGCAAGCCCGGCAGTATAAACACTACCTGGGAGACAAAGAAGAAAGATGAGGGCAGAGCAGCATATCCAGCGCCCTGGCACTGCCCTCTGCTATACTGGCTCCTTGCATATCCATCCCTGAGTTTCTGATCCTACAAAATGAAGAGAGAGAGAAGTTTTTTAAATTGTTTGAATTTTTGAGAAAGGGCAAGGAAAGAAAATGCTTGGCTAGGACTCATTATTGTAGAAAAGGAAAGGAAGACAGGAGGAGTGTGCTCTGAGTTCCATACCGGGCTCCATCTCCATGGTCCATATATATATATTTGTCTTTGTTATTTCTATTGCTGAGAAGACACACCATGACCACAGCAAATATTTCACTGAGGGGCTCCGTTACAGTTTCAGGTTCAGTCCGTCATTATCATGGTGGGAGGCACGGTGGAGCACAGGCAGATGTGGTACTGGAGTAGCTGAGAGTCCTTCATCTTGCAGGCAATAAGAAGTCAACTGATTGTCACGCTGAATGAAGCTTGAGAAAAAGACCTCAAAGCCCATCCCCACAGTGACACACTTCTTCCAACAAGTACCACTCCCCTTGGGGGACATTTTCTTTCAAACCACCACAATATTAAACATATAATATTGTATAAAACAAAATACACATATTACATATACACTATATAATAAGATAGAAAATAAATATTATAGAATATGTATGTGCCTGGCAAAGTGGCTATCATTGCCATCAATGAGCCTTCACTTTACCTCCATTACATGGTCTACATGTTTCAGTATGACTCTACCCATGGCAAGTTCAACGTCACAGTCAAGGCCGAGGATGAAAAGCTTGTCATCAGTGGGAAGACTATCACCATCATCCAGGCGTAAGATCCTTCCAACTTCAAATGACGTGATGCCATTGCTGAGTATTTCTTGGAGTCTACTGGTATCCTCACCACCATGAAGAAGACCAGGGCACTGGAAGGCTGGGAGCAAAAGTGTCATCATCTCTGCCCCTTCTGCTAATGCCCCATGTTTGTGATGGGTGTGGACCACAGAAAGTATGACAACACACTCAAGATTGCCATCCATGCTGCCTGTAGCAGCAACTGCTAAACCCCCACACGCCCCCTCCCATCCCTTGTCCCCCACCCTCTGGGCCAAGGTCATCCATGACAGCTTTGTGGAAGAACTCATGACCACAGTCCATGCCGTCACTGCCACTCAGAAGACTGTGGACTGCCTCTCTAGCAAGCTGTGGTATGATGGACATGGGACTACCCAGAACATCATCCTCATAGCCACTGATGCTGCTGAGACTGTGATCAAGGTCATCTCAGAGCTGAAAGGGAAGCTCACGGGCATGGTTTTCCATGCTGCTACCCCCAATGTGTCTGTCATGGATCTGATATGTCACAACCGGGAGAAAGCTGCCAAGTAGGGTGACATCAAGAAGGTGCCAAAGCAGGTATTCGAGGATCCACTAAAGAGCAGCGTGAGCTACCATCTTGAGCTACACTGAAGACAAAGTTGTCTCCTGTGACTTTAACAATGACTCCCGCTCTTCCACCTTTGATGCTGGGGCTAGCATTGTTCTCGGTGACCACTTCGTAAAGCTCACTTCTTGACATGACAATCAACGATTATGGTTAGAGCAATGGGGTGGTGAACCTCATGGCCTACATGGCCTCCAGGGAGTAAGAAGCCCTGGGCCACCCACCCCAGTAACAGCATGAAAGCAAGAAAGTGGCCCTTCCAATTCAGCCTCTGACAATGTGCATCTCCCCTCACAGTTTTCATCCCAGACCCCCAGAAGAAAGGGGGTGCTTAGGGAGTTCTTAGAGTATTCTTAAATACCACCAATAAAGTTCACTGAACTACCACCACCCCCGCCCAAAAAGAAAAGAAACAAAAGATCAGAAGAATAGTATTTCAGGAGGTACTTTAGATTTAAGAAAGTTTCACTAAAAGCAAAGCCTTCAGAGTCTGAAACGCCTCCCAGCTGAGCCTGTTCAACTCCCCTCTCACACACACACACATGTTGGTGAGGAGTATCTTGAGGCCATATAGAGGGATCTAATTCAAGCCAATCCCCCACTGTCAGGTCACCAACTTCAGAACTGCCCTGGGTGAAGGAGAGTAGAGGGTGTGATCATCCCTAGGATCTGGCAGATTTATTCCAGTGCTTTGGTGCCTGAGGAAGGCTCCTCCTGCGCAAACAGATGCTTCTTGCTTTAAAGAAGGCAGTTTACAGGCAGTCCTGACCCTGACAGTTTGGGTGACACCGCCCCTGTGCCTGGGAACAGCTGTTCTGTGTCCTCTGGCTCTGAAAGGACTTCCTGCCTCATTCTTTCAAAATTTAAGAGACCTTATCTGCTGTGCTCTGCTGCCGAGGAGAGATGTGGCTGCTGATAGGGTTCAATCCTTCAAAACTTTATGGCCACTGGCCCTGGAAAGGAAACTGATGGAAAAACAAGATATCCAGAGTGCTGTCCTCACCTGTCACCAGCCCTAAGACTTAGCCAGGAGCTCTGTGTTCTTCTGTGGAGGTGTGGTGTGTTGAGAGAGATCCTCGGAGACTTCCATTCCAGAGGCGTTTAGTTCTGACTGCTTATTAGAGAGGAAACTATTGCCCTACACCTCTGACTCTCCCTTGATTTAAGTGTCTCAAAACAGCAGAGCTACCCAGTGTCCCCTCACTTTAAACTGCAGAAATTCAAGTGTCAAAGAGTGTAATTGACTCCTGAAATCACAGCGTCAGGCATCTAACTTGATCAAAGCCATGCAGGGACGTAATGTCAACCTGGTCTGCATCGAAAATTTCTTTATCTGAAGAGTTTGTGGTTCTGTCAATAATTCCTACAGTGTGTGTAAAACATATGCATGTCATAATAATCCCCCAATCGTATACCCTTGTGTACATCCTGAGAGCTGAGTTAAATTATATCTTTATTCTAGGTCTCAGATTGCTCATTTCTAATACAGGAGAGGGGGCTAGGCAAGAGTCCATGAAGGTATTCTACAGTTTGCATTTTCTTAAAATATTCTTAAAATACTCCTCTAATGAATTTTTCATTAGCTGCATCAGGCAGAAAGGTGGCCACACATTTCCAAATGAGCTTTCAGTGGTGATTTCCTTCCATGCTGCTTGGTCACCATCTGTGAAAAGAAAGTATGCTTCCCATTGAGAAGGCCAAACATCTCTGCTGTTGCCCCTGGTGTGTAGAACAGCAGCCACTTTCTGCCCTGGAACTTTATTGCCATTTGTTGTATAAACAAGCCAGTTTCTCAGTTAGGTATCTGTCAGAACTATGGACCATTGTACTGAGAACTGAACCGTTGGGCTAGATCATCACGTCATCTGCCAGAGATGTTCATGGCTGTTCAGGGCCACACTGGTTAAAGATTGGACTAAAATGTAGAATCCCAGCTCTTCTCCAGTGCAGCTCCCTCTCTTTGTGTGCTGTTTGGATTGGTATTGAAGGCAGCTGTGGTCTCAGGATGGCACCACTAATTCCAATGCTCATTCTCTCGTGGGCCTACAACTCCTGTGAGCTGGTCCTATTGAGACGCCTTAACAAGCTCCCCTGGGGTCCTTCCTGCAAGAGCACCATCTTGTAGAAGATTCTCCTTAGGGACATCAATAAGTAAAAAGTGATTTTAAAACATGGGTTTTGTTTTTGATTATGTGCTTGTGTGTTTTCCTTCACACGTTTGCATCCTCTTCTTTTTCCCCCTTCGTCCGTTTTTCCCCTTTCTTTGTCATTTATTTATTATTTATTTATTATTTCCCCCTTCTTATCCTTCCTTTCCTCTTCTTTCTCGCCTTCCTTTCATTTTCAATAAAGATTTCACTTTGAAAAGGAGTGTGGTATAACTTACTCCTCAATAGTTACCTCTAACTGGACAGTAAGAATAGAATCTTAACTGTAGAGTCAGGCACAGCAGAACACACCTGGAATCTCAGCTCAGTGGAGGCAGAGGCAGCAAAACAATTTGGAGACCATGTAATGAGATCCCCATCTCAGAAGAGAATGAATTTTAAGAGGGGCTGGGCTGGGACTTGACTTTGGAGCAGCAGCCCTTTATTTTAACTGAATTTAAATTGAAATATCTCTCAGTCTTCAATAACCCATCCCTTCCTCTTTTCATGCCCTTATTTCCCTCACTTTGTTTCATCTTAATCAGAGGGAGTAGCCATTCCTCCCTTTAAGACAGAGGTTATGGGTTAATCCTCCAACAAAGATATGACAGAGTAGCTACTGATGTCTTTTTATTTGCTTGTGTGTATGTGGTATGTGTGTGTGTGTGTATGTGTGTCTGTGTGTATGGGTGGTATGTCTGTGCTTGCTCACACATATGCATGTGAACATAGGAATGCCAAAGTACATATTGGCATGTCAGAGGACAACCTTCAGGGTCTCCTTGCTGCTAACCCTGGTCAGCTGGTCCAGGAGCTTCTAGAAATTCTCCCATCTCCACAATTCCCTTCTCATAGGAGGGTGCTGGGACTAGAGATGTTTGTACCACTGTGCCAAGCTTTTGTGGGAGTTCTGGCAATCTAAACTCAGGTCATCCAACTTGCCCAGCAAGCGCTTTTGTACACTGAGCCATCTCACCAGCTATAATGTCGTTACATTTTTAAAGCTTGATATGTCTGACTTTCCAAGCCAGCTGTACTCTTTAATGAGCTAAGAGACCATATACTGATTACTCTTTCATTTTCTGTATCTATAAAGAGGCTAATAATAAACTGTGTTCTTTGAGGACTAAGCATGCTAATGTATGTGATGTTCTTAAAAGAGTATCAGAAATATCATAAATTATATAAATATTGTTGTTTATAGCTCTGTATTTCTTTGTAATTATTTTTTACAATGTGATAAAGGTGTGCTGATTTTATTGAAATTATCACTTAAAGTAGTTTTTAGAAATATCTAAATAATTGATAGTCCCTTGTTTACTTAGAGAACCATCTTGCTGCGGAATGTAAAGTAGTGTCTATTATTATGCATGTCTCACATAAATTATATTGGAATAAAAAGGAATGACTGATACACACTGTGATGGGTTAATTTTGATTGCCAAACTGACTGGAATGAGAAATAGCTAGATTAGGCAAGCTCCCCTCTAGGTATGTCTGTGAGGGCATTTTTAGCAAGGATTGATTAAGAAGCCATGTTTGGTGGGCAGCAGCATGTCACAGGAGAGGTGCCTAGACACAGTAAAGGACCAAGCTCATCAGCACGGCCATGCTTACTCCACTCCCAGGACATAGTGATGTGAGCTTTGCTGCTTTATGATGCCATGTCCAACATTGGGGATTGGCACCTCTGTGAGCCAAAACCAATCTTTCCTTCCTTCAGTTGGTTCTGTCAGGTATTTTGTCAGAGCAAGGAAAAGGCTGGAGAAGGCAAACACAGAATTCAGGCATAAGTATGCATAAGCTCACTGTGTACTGTGTAGTTGACTGTAGACACACAATGATGCAATGGACAAACGCAGCCCCTGCATACAGCAAACTCACTCTTTTGTGAATGAAAGGTCAGTTTTCCTGTCATCTCTTCACAAAACATAGTAAGGATCCTCCCTGGCCAAAGTGTGCACAGTTACTTCCTTATTTTAAGACTATAGCAACCCTGTGACGCTGCTCTTAATTTTGAGATTTTCTTCACATCACAAAATCGATCAGTCACCTTCTACATGTAAGTATGACATCTGGTAAAAATATTTTATTAATTTTGTACCCAATTTGAATTATAAATCCAAATAAAAAGCTCATACATGGAGCTTGGCATGTAACTGAGTGATAGAGCATGTCCTTAGTATGTATGAGGGTCTGGATTCAACAAGAAGCAGAAAAAAATGGTAGGCACACCCTTACTGTTTTGCATTGGACTTGGGGAGGCACGAAGAGGCAGATTCAAATGGCTATAAAACACTGGGCTTTAATGCAAGTATCATCAGATCATTACCAGTGGTCCAATGTCTCTTCAAAGTGAAGACATTAAGAAGTCCAGAATGAGTAAACATTAGAAAAGTCAGACTTTCTTGAACTCTGCAAACACAAACTTGTTAACATTGAAAAAAATATATACATACATACATACATACATACATATACACGTCAACATTTGTAAAGCTATAAATATGAGCAGTCTGATATTGCTATACTCATACCAGCTTTGATTTGCATTGAGTTATTTCTGTATTTCTCAATTTGAATTCTTTCTTTGGCTTAATAAGTATAAAGTCGGCCTTTTATTTAGATGTTAACACATCATAACTAAGCAAACACCAGTTCTTAATGATTTACACCAATGTTTACCAACTCAAACATTAGCTAATAAAGCTTAGCTTTGTTAGCTCAGCTTCGGCTTGGTCTTGTTTGAGAAACAAGGGTGATGTGTGCTGGAGCAGATTGCAGGGCTGTGAAGATAAACTGTCTCACCTTTTCAGCGGTCTTCACTCCTTAACCTGTGTGGGCCATTTGAAGTGTCTGTAGTGAGTCTGATAATTGGTGAATCAACACGTTGTGCGACAACCAGAGCCGAAATGCCTTCCCAGAGGCTCCTAAATATCATTCTTTGGATTTTCCTAATTGGGGTTGTTAAATCATGCCAGGAAGGCAGCCTATGCTGAGCAAGAAGAGCTGCACAATGGATTCCTGATATGGCCCTGTTTGAAGTAACTCAAGTATTATGAAACATGGCACCATTCTTTGGAGATGCAGTTCACCTGGCCTTCATTCAATATCTTTCTGTGAGGCAGGCCAAGATACTGCCTCACTGGATTTTCACTTTGGCACTGCCACCCAAGGACAAATTGTTGTCCCAGAATGGCACCTAATAAATAGAAATGCTCACTGCAAAAGCCAACAAAGCACAGAGTAGATCTCTAAATGAAATGCAGTAACACCAACATCAGATAGGTAGTAGACAGATGCTATAAAAGACATTCAGGACCGAAGACTCCTGGGTCTGGGTAGCTTTGGCGCAATAAGATGTCAACGACTCTTTGTGTGTTTAGGTGAAATCTTCCATTTCATCTTGGAACTGATGTCCTCTACCAGAAAGAAGTGACACACAGAACTAGAAACAAGTAGCTAGATGTAAGGGCCCTTGCTTGTTCTTTTTGTCTGTTTGGTTTTTTGTTTTGTTTTGTTTTTCTTTTTTGAGACAGAGTCTCTCTGTAGCTTTGAAGCCTATCCTGGAACTACCTCTTGTAGATCAGGCTGGCCTTGAACTCACAGAGATCCACCTGCCTCTGCCTCCCAAGTGTCAGGAGTAAAGGCATGTGCCACCACCACCTGATGGGGCCCTTACTCTTTAAAGTTGAGATTGTGAGTTCCTTCAGCTCCTCTGAATTTTCCAAGGATTAACTTGGAGATGGTTAAGATAAGGGTAAATCATAGTATCCCATGCTGGGAATGTAGGAAACCTTGGGCCATGCTAGCCTCAGCCAAATCTTGAAAATGAATATATCACAGAATTGATGTCAATAAAGAAGAATAATCAGATTATGAAGAACTGCCAAAACCATAAAATTTGTGAAGAACAAAATATTTTAAAAATAGAGATTAGAATTATGTTTATTAGCAAGACAAACTTGGGGACCATTATCTATTCACATCTCTGATGATGGAGGTCAGAGAACAAAACTTTTACAATTAATTAATTAAATCTACCTTTAATCCTCTCATGTTACCAGAGTATTGCTCCACCAGGTTTTATAACTTCCTAGGACTCAGTTTCCCAAACAGGCAAAAGAGAAGACTATTATATCCCCATTATAATTAATTTCAATATTAAATGATAAAGTATTTATGAAGCATTCTAAGAAAGCCTAGGGTAAGTTTTAGTCTGTGCTGTTGATAACTTTTCTTTCTGCCCATTTATTATTTTTGCCATTCTTATTGTATCATATTTCAAGAAAACCTTTGACTTCAGACTTTTCTGTCCAGTTGGTGCTATTTAACAGTTACATATACCAAAGGGGATTATATAAGAAATTTCTGTTTAGCTGAACAATAGTGGTGTATGCCCTAGTCCCAGCATTTGCGAGGTAAAGACAGGTGGGTGGATCTCTGTAAGTTTGAGGCCAGCCTGATATATAAAGCAAGTTCCAGGACAGCCAGGGCTGCACAGAAAATCCCTGTCTCAAAAAAGAAAAAAAGCAAAAGAAAGAATGAAAGGAAGAAAGGAAGGAAGGAAAGAGAGAGAGAAGAGAGAGGAAAGAGAGAGAGAAAGAAAGAGAGAGAGAGAAAGAAAGAAAGAAAGAAAGAAA
>LOEQ01000001.1:22321-36944 GCA_001685075.1 Bramus lutescens
CATGTATGCATGTGTGTGTGTGTGTGTGTGTGTGTGTGTGTGTGCTTATAAGAGGCTGCCTGTGTGTGTTCTGCTCAGAATTAAAGAGGTGTGCTAAGGGCATATGGATTCATGCTATTTTTCACCCAAGAATGTTCTTTTTCCTTGCTCTCTGCATAATATTGAATTACCTTTTCAACTTCCAATTTCCTCTGTTTCCCATGTGAAGCCACCCATAGCTTCCAAAGTAGTTTCCGCAGCTTTCCAGACAGCCTAGCACTCAGATAACATCTACTTACTGTTCAGAGCTCAGTTTAAATGTCACCATCTCTGGGAAACACACTTTGATATGAGGCTTAGGCCCCTAATACATGCTGTCATTGTCCCTTCTAGTCTTTCCTCCAAGCACTTGTCACAGTTCCCTGATGGTAATTGCAGTGCTTGACTGAAGTGAAATCAGTCTCCCTCAAGTTGAAGGGAGGACAGGGCTCTTTGTCCATGTTTGCCTCGCTCAGGGTCTAGAGGAGCTCTCCGCAGGAAGCGGATCTCGGGTAGAGTCTTGGACTGCATGAGCAGCTGTCGCTGTGTGCTGTGTACAATTCTCCCCCTGCTGAAACGGCTGGTGAATTTAGTTCCTTTACAGTTTAGCCAACTGTTGGCAGTGTGGAAGTGTTAAAAGAGAGGTCAGATAAGTGAGAAGTGAAAAATCCCTCACCCATGGAGTTTGTAAATTCTAATAAATCCAGTCAGCCAGCTAGAAAGATTCCTATTTTCTTATCACTTCTTTCTCCTAGAGAGACAGGACGGCAGTGCTCCAAGTTTATAAAATGCTGTGACTTTGAAATGATGTCAGATCAGTTGTTTGACTTCCCTTGAGTGTTGTCCAGAGATGAATAATATTTCTTTACACACTAGCATCCTCCACTCAATGTCTGGTGCAGATATTTCAATGCCCTAGCATTCTGGGAAGCTGTGAGGGACAGACCCAAGAGATTAGAATTTCATGAGAACGAATTGCTCACTCAGTGCCTTTTTCTAGAAGGATCCTTCAGGAAACTTGAGTGTCTGCTTCCCCATGTATAAAATGGGTATAACAATAAAACCCACCCATAGAATTAATAAAATTGTTAAATAAAATAACAAGTAGTATTTAGTTTCTTGTTTGTGTTAAGTTGGAGCAGAAATCAACAATGAAGAGGATTTTGTTGTATTCATTTCTCAATAAAAGAACAGTTTCTCACAATAGCAGAATTCTTATGAATGAAGGGATTTGGGACTACGGTAAAGGGCAAAGACATATCCACAGAAAATGGGTTCAGTTCTAATATCCATAAATTGCCAGATGGACAAATAAGATAAAATAATACTATGGACTTTTCAGAATTTTTGGAAAGAAAAGCAGAAACTATGCTACCAAACAAATTTTAAGCCCCTACAGGTATTCAGGCATTACTGTTTGTGTGCACTAATTAAAACTGTGCTAAATACCAGGCTTTTCAATAAATCAATTGCATATCGTGAAACCCTAACTTTTAATATATATATGAAGACTACAGGAATGGTATAATCACTTCCGGTTGGATTTATATTTGTGAAAACAGCCATCCCATGCACAGCTGAGAATGGGAAGGGAATACAATAACCAATGACTCCCTTTTATCACCAACACTGGAGCCTTGGACATGGCTACAGGCCTCAATCTTCTTGTGGGGGAAAGACGACAGTTATCTAGGCTGGGACAACATGCCTCTTCTGTACTTGAGAGCTTTTGCTTCCAGGGAAATTTTACTAGGAAGCAGACAACTTAAATGAGCATAACCCAGCTGCTGTTTATGGTGGTGTTGGATGAAGAAACACAGGTGACTTAGACAAATGCCCTCTGAAGTCGACCCAAGAACCCAAAAATTTGACTTTTGTCAAAAACATTTGAATTGTATAGCAAAGCTTATGAAAGATACTGATGTTCCAAACCAAACTGTACATATGCTGATTCAATGTGCCTGGGGTAGAGTCTTTGCAATGCTAAGAGTTGCAGCTTTCTAGGATGTTCTAATGGAAGAATTAAATAGTTATGCCCAGAAGAGTTAAATAATGTTGTCATTTCTCAAACACGTCCCTTCTTCCAGCTGTGCTAGAGAAACTTGAAGATTGATCATTTTAAGTCATAATTTGGAGAAATGATTAGAAATATTTAAACATACATGTAGACTTAAAAGAAATTCCTATGACACCAATTATTGGATTTAATAGAAATTGCAGCCTAGGTGTTTCTTCTTTTTAAAAAAAAAATCAGTGTGGTGGGTGATACCTAACACATGTCTTTCTGATACATGGAATTGTCCCTTATCTCATAGCTGCCCCTCTCCACCCACCATGGGCATGACTATCATTGCCATGTTAAGTTAGAAACTGAAGTAGGTGGCACAAGATATGGAGTTCTTAAAACTCTGTTTAGTATATGTTACAATTTTATGTTTGAAATTTGAAAAGAAGTGTGCTGATTTCATGAGGCTCAGGAGATGCCTTCTCTGGTGGGTATGCTAGAGATCCAAGGTATGGAGCCTTTTAACCAAGTGATAGAAGAGATGACCATTTCAGACCTGAAATGGGATCACCTGTCCTCAGAAACGGGCCATGCGAGAAAGAACATAGCTGTCCACTATGGATCGGTGATGTAATCCTTTAGCAGAACCTGCTATACTTCAGAACAATGGAACAGCACAAATAAAGGCTAAGACTAAGCAACATTTGGTCCAGACAGATGCTGTAAAGACTGTCTTCTCCCACCTTGCCCACCCTACATCTTAGCTATTGAGAAAGTCTCCATGGAAAATTGGAATATACCATGTGTGTTCTTCCCTCTCAATCCCTCTGACTTTCTTCACACATAATATGCATACAGCAAGATCATAATTAAAAGCATGAATTTGGCAAAACACAGAAGACTTAGGAACATGAGGGGACAAAGCACGCTATTGTGACCTCAGTCCTTAATTGTATCTTTCCATTTTTTTTGTTTTGTTATTGTTACTTGTTTGTTTGTTTTGTTCTGAAGATGATTTCTACCTTTTGGCTATAGATTCTGTCTTCCCAGGTCAGTACCTACAAATCAGCCTACTTAGATCTTACATAGCTTGGTAGATATAAAGGCAAACTTGCTATACATATGAATTCTTTGCATTGGTATGGATCTTGGTTTATTGGTACAAATTTAAGATCAATTTTGTTATCTATGTATATTTCTCTTCTTGATTAAGGTATTGTGTTTATGTAACTCTTTTAAAAATATAATGTATAATTAAAAACCATAGGTTAATAGTTAGTCATCTATAATAGTCAAACTTAGAGTATTGTCAGTTAGGTTTTCTAGATATATAGAGATACATTTCAGTTAGATAGGTATTCTTCAAATCTTTCAAAGACTAAAGAATATGTATTTAAAATGTTTTAAGAACTTAGATTTTTTTATGACAATGAGACACATCTGCTCCTGGCAGCACCAATCTGCTTCAAGAGGACAATGGGCACCGAAGAGACTCCTTATGGAATTTGTTGGCCATTTGGGCAAGAAACTGCTCTTACCTGGACTGCTTGATGTTATGTTGTATGAAATGGGCATGCAAGACCCACAGAGAAATGACTAATGAATTTGCCTAAAGGTGAAATGATCCTTCGGGATTCCTGCTTCATGAAAGAGTCTCCCAGACATTCTGCAGGACACAGATCTTTCACTGACTGTTTGACGGTTATATCTATCTTGACAGAAACTTTATTTCCGCTTCATGGAAAAATCTGCCAGATACTATGGACCAGTAGGCTGAAGATGGGTGCCCACAACATTACAGAAGACCTATGGGTGACTGTCCAGGTAGCAAGATGTCTCTGTTAATTCCAGAGTTTTGGAAGTTGCTTACAATGCACTTTCTGTTTACTTAGGTAATATATCCTTCTGGGGTCTTTGATGGAGTTGAATAATAGATAGTTATAGTTTCCTTAATTACAATAAAAGATAAAGTAGATATAAATGTTGTAGCTGTAATTCTTGCTTGATACCTGTTTTGTTATATGTAATTTAACTATATTAAATCTAAAACCTTCCTTTTTATTTAAGCAGAAAAGGGGAGGTGATGTGGGAGGTGATGTATGCTGTGAATATGTTTTATTGTCATTGGTTAATAAAGAATCTGCTTTCAGGCCAATGGTTTAATAGAGTAAATCCAGGCTAAAAGAGATAGATAGAGAGAGTAGGTGGAGTCAGAGAGAAGCCATGTAGCCCCACCAGAGACAGACACTGGAAGGAAACTTGCTGCAAAGCCACAGCCAAGTAACAATACACAGATTAATAGAAATGTGTGAAATTAAGATGTAAGAGCTACCCAATAAGAACCTAGAGCTAATAGGCCAAGCAGTGATTTAATTGATATAGTTTTACGGCAAACTACAAAGCCAGAAAGCCACATGCCATCAGCAGCCTTGAAAGATAAGGGCCAGACAGATGACTTGGAATAATAGTATTTAACTGGGGAGTAGTTCTGACTCCAAACCCCTAATCCACAAATGGAAACCACAAGCCACCCCGCCTCCAGAAGGAAGGATTTTCATTATATTGCTTTGTTTCCTCTCATTTCACAAAGCCTACCCTTCAGGAGGTCTGAGGCTTGTTTTGTGTTTTGTTTCTGTTTTGTTACAATTCTCTGAAAGGTCTCTCTTGCTAGCTCTTTCACAGGACTTTAGCAGTACATATGCAAATTAAGTATTTATCTTTGCTGATAATTATTTTCAACACTGATTGCATTTTAGAATCATGCAATCCTACTTAATAGCTATATCACATTAGCTAAAAACTATAGGTTTTAAAAAATAATAAAAAATCATTCAGGCATATGAAACACTGTTATTTTCTTATTCCCTTTTACAGTCTAGCTAGATGCTGGCACATATTGGATATCTGTAATGAGAGCATAGATAAAGAACACTGTTTCAATGCATCACATACACACTTTCTGAACTTATCACTGTGATCACTTTAATCCTACACTTAATATTGTCTTTATAGATTTATCTGATTATATTAAGCCAGTATAATCAATATTTTGAATTGCAGTTTAGGAGAGTAAAATCTATTTTGTTATTGTTAATACACCTATAATCATCTAAATACATATGTTTAGTTCATTGTTTTAAAGATTTTCCTTTGTAGATAAGATAATCCCAGAAAGGTTTGCTATGTCAAAGGTTGAGAATGTATTTGTAGCTATAAAATAATGGTATCTTTGCTCTTTTACATATCTCATTGCTTTTCATTAAGCAAAAATCAGATCATTAGGCTAGAAAATGATTGCTTTTAAGACGTATCATAAATATTAATATTAATACCTTAAGTACTAAAATCACTACCATACTAAAGTTAAAATCAGGAAGGAAAATTTAGAACCTGTATTTAAAACTTTTTAAATGGACTCAGTAAGCTCATGCTCAGATGAAAATGAATCTTAACTGTTCTTTAATTCAGATTTCGAATATACTTAGCGTTAGCTAAAACAGGAAAAAAATAAAGATGTTGTCTGCCTAGCTTATTGACCTTTCCAGGCACACAGAAACAAAACGCACAACTGGCAACATCTACAAACAAACCCCAGAGTTCCACAAGGTACTATGGACCTACACTTCATGCCATGGGTTCTCGTTTTGTCGTCTGGCTGCATTGTGTTTTAGCCTGTGTCAGAGGCTTCCATTGCTGTTTCCGTTTCTTTCTCTTTGTTTTCTGAGCTGCCAAGATGCTTTCCTGATCTGGATTAACAGATTGGAAAGGAGACTTCAAGCAGCCACGACGATATCTAGCGCTTGGGAAGTGTTTACCAACACTGTCTTCAAATGACTGTGTACTATCTTTTAACTTCACATTTGGAGCAAACATTTTTTTCCTGCCAGTTGTAGTTGTCATGAGGACTATATCCACTTACGGAAAACAACCTGTTGTTTTGAACAAGAAAAGCACAATCTATCTTTCGAATTCTTTCTGTTGTCAGCTAAAGCCTGATTGCTGTTGTTGTTGGTCTTTCATCCGTATGCTTTATTCTAAAACATAAACTCCAACATCACACAATAGCACTCAGTTTGGTCAGTGCATTTCACCTCTGGCCCAAATAACTCTAATAGGGGAAGCAAAACCCGTACACAGCATGGCACGCCAGCATTTCTAGTAAAGCTTATAAGAAATCCAGAAAATATGTTGGGTTATCACAGTAAGCATCGTAGAAGGAGGCATGTGTAAGTGCAGCTTCTATAATTTTGACTAGAGGGATTTATTTTATGTGTGTGGCGGAGACGCACACGTCATGGCATATGTGTGGAGTTAAGGGGAGAACTTGGTGGGCTTGGTTAATTGCTTCTCTTCTTCCACCATGTGGTTATTTGGAGATTGAACTCACGTCAACAGAGTTAATATCAGGTGCCTTCACCTGCTAAGCCATTTTACCAGCTCTGTAAGTGCGTTTGAATAGAATAAACAGTCTTGAACATCGTCGGTAAGCAATTTTAGAGCATCAATGTATTATTATATAGTTCCTACAGAAATCAATCTGCCCACACCCTCGGAATAAGTTACCATAATGTAACCATTTAGTTATGCAGATTTCATTTTTTCCACTTAAAATCCATGAGCTTGCTGCATAATGTATTTTATGAATTATTATATTAGCATTTATACTTATGTCAACAGAAACACATTTCTTATATATTTAAGGTAGTAGTTAACCTTGTCCTAATTTTTAAAAAAGAAAAACTTACATTATTTTTGAGACAGAGTCTTGCTATGCAGCTCAGGTTGGCCTTTACTTACCACCTTCTCCCTGAGCCTCCTGAGAGCAGATATTACAAGTGTGTAGCACCATGCTCCTCGTGTTAATTCGTCTATCTTTTAGAGTATATATAGGCTTGTATGCCTGGGGAGGCCAGAAGTGTCAGAGCCCCTAGAGCTGGAGTTACAGACAGCTGTGAGCCACTGGACATGGGGGCAGGAAACAAACTTGGGTCCTCTGGAAGAGCAGCAAGTATTCTTAAACAGCTAGGCAACCTCTCCAGTCCCATTGGTTTATTATTTCACCAGAGAAAAGGTTGCAAAGAAAACGTTTGTGTACTTTCTTTGAGAAACTGAGATGCTTTTAAATTCCCATTTTCCCTAATGAATGTCTCTACAGGACATTGCTCTCTCCTCTGAGTTGTCGTTGTGGTTCTAAAGCGGATCCTCTTAAAAGAGGACATACATGTGGAGCCATTACCAGGACAGCTCCATTAAGGTACGACAAAACCCAAGTACTGTAGTTCTCTCTTAAGCTCTGCATCTTGCAACAGCCTTTCCCCCTCTTTCTTTGTTTACTAGGCAGAAAGTGTTTGTTCTTCTACTTTTGGTTGTGAGCCTAGCCTTTAATGGCTGAGCCATCTCTTCAGCCCAAGTGTTTTTTCTTTATATTTAATGGGGATATATCAATGAAGAAATACTTATATCTATAAATGTGTTGAGTCATTTTAAACAAAGGCACAATGATCAGGCTTACTAGTTAGTAATACCAAACGAGATGTGTTGTTTGACATACATTTGTCAAATATTTATTTAATTTTTAAAAGCAAGGTTTTCTTTATTCCTCCCTCCCTCTTCGCTCTCCGTTCCTTCCTTCTTTGTATCACTAGAATTAGAATACACACTCATGTCGTGGAGACCTGTCCACATGTTAGGGGAAGGGCTGTTGAGAAGAGAAAACGCACCCTGAGTGTCCTTTGTGAGGTAATTCTTGCTTCACATTGTGGAAGGAATGAGGTAACTTGTTTGAATCCTGGGTTCACTACAGGACCGAGCCAGGATCTGAACTGAGCTAGTGCAGCTGTACCGGACCCCAGACAGGTTTCTCAGCTTCCACACTGCTGCTGTGGAAACCTCTGCTTGCAGCTAAAATCGGAGCGGGTGGAGCTAATTTTATTAAAACGAATGATTTATATCCTTAACCCAAGTGCTTTTCCTCTTAGCTCCTCTCGGTGTTTCCATTTCACTTTTAGCTGCTGGTTTGTACCGTTTCTTAATTTACCTTCCCGGTTCATCCAACTGTAGTTCCCGGACTTACAAAAATACACTTGCTAAAGATGAGTTCAAGGACGGGATGAACTTTAAACTCGACACAGTTATTTATGCTGTTGCAGTGTTCAGACCAGAGAGAGCCCCCTTCTAAGGTGGAACAAGGAAGCAGGGTGGCTTGCCAGAGTTAGGGAAATCCCAGGGGGTGGGGGTTGCCAGATTGCTTGCTGGCTCTTAATTGCCAGTCTCCACCTCCTGCTCTTTTTGCACAGCTGTGTGCCTCATTAAAGAGTGATGCCTACAAATCACATCAGCGTTAAAATGCAGAGCAGGGGGAATTCCTGAACACAGGCCACTGCCAAGTTCCTAGAGTTTTAAAGGCACACTCATAAGTTCAATATTAGGAATTTTTTTGCATCAATTGTAATGCCTACCCGTCCACTTGGAGTGTTTGAAATATGTATGAACACCTATTATGGCTCCCTTGTCTCCAGCAACATGGCATGTGGTATGTGGGGTTAGATGTCAGACTTGATAGAGCTAAGGATCTTTCATTTGGGTGAACATCACTTAATCCCAGAAGCACAGATTATTTTCTTTCTCACCCCAGTTTGATTTTCAAAAACCATGTTGTGGAATTTAGGGCAAGGCATCCAGTTTCTTCTCTGCTCAGTGGTGAGAACTCAACATGCGTGTAATTTTATTCATCATATGGAGAGTTTGTATGTGCAAGGTCTGGTGCTGAGTGGATAGTGACAGAGTAAGTCAGACAAGGCTCATGGCTGTGAACCAAGGCAGGGAGATGTCAGCTGTGTAGAAGAGATGCTGGAGTTGTGGGAAGGATGCAGTAGGAATACAGAGAGATCCCAAGTCCATCCAGGGTGAAGAGAAAAAGTTTAAGAAGGAAAGAACCTTGGGTATAGGCTTTGAATGATGGGTGCTTGAGAAGAGATAGGCGGGGAATTGCAGGAGAAGGGGGAAATGAAACAAAAGCACAAACGAGAAAAGACGCTCTACAGATTATGAGACATGTATGTTCCTTGTGTTGAAACTGGGCTGTGATGATTAGAAAGCCAGCATTGTTTTATTTCTGGTCATGAAAAAAGATTGGCTTGTTTACCTCCAATTGGGTACATGGCTTCAGTGACATTGGTTAGATTCTTGCACAGACGTGGGCCTTGTTTGAGGTGAGTAAAGAGTAGGAGGGAGAGCCGAGTGGATGGATGGGGCATCCCTAATGGAAGGCTGTCCTGATGGTGTGGGTGGGCATGGGAAATGTAGGTGCAGGAAGAACAAAGGAAAGCGGGTCTATAGGTATCTTGAGAGTCCCTCATCTGGCAGGCAACAGGAAATGGTCAGTAACACTGGGAGTAGTTGGAGCACAGGAGAACTCAAAGGCCACCCCCACAGTGGCACACTTCCTCCAACAAGGCCACTTCCTTTGGGATGATGGGGGTCAACTACATTCAAACTACCACAGTAGATATTGGAAAAATCAAAGAGAGATTCTGGAGAGTTTTAGTAACCGGTCTAGAAAAGGAAGACAGAACAGTTTGAATTGGCATGTTTTATTTAGCATATACCCTACATAAACACTATAATAGGCAGTAGCAGTTACTGGGACGCAACATGCCTCCCCTGTTCCAAGCTATAAGGAAGGGAGACAGGTACAGAAATATACAGCTACTATCAAATCCAATGAGAGCTGGCAATTCATCTCCATAGGGGGCAAAGACATATCTATTTTTAACTGCGGAGGAACAAGAAATTATTTTGAAAACACTCACTCTGAAGTTAGAGAAGAAATAACCAGGTTATCAATAGGTATCTTCAGTCATTCTGGGCACTGACACAGAATGCAACAAACTGAGTTGGTAAAACAAGACAAATATTTCTTACAGTTTTGGAACCTGGGGAGACTGAGATCAAAGCCACAGAAGAGCCTGGTTAGGGCTCTTCTTTTCTAGATGGCAGCTTTTGACTGAGTCCTCATTCAGTGGATGGACAGGGCATCTCTCTGCGACTTCTTTTTATAAGGGTGAGTTCCCTACCCTTGTGACTCTGACATCATAATTTCATGACCTGCCCCAAAGCCCATCCTCACTGTAGCATCAGCTTTGATGTTAGGTTTCAAAACATAAATGTAGAGGGACGTAAACATTCGGACCACACTAATAATTAAATGCAGAATGTTGTGTTTGATTGTGGGGGAAAGTAAGGAAAGAAACTTTTCCTAACAGTCAACTACCGTTTCAGAAATGAAAAGTGAGGTTAGGACTTAGGGTTCCAGATGAGCTGGGTTAAGATGAGATCTTTAAACGTATGCAGAGTTATGTTGAAGGGTTTGGCTGTACGACTTGATAAAGAACCATCTCAACTGCAGTATGACACTGGATGACCTATCTGTAAATGTCGGGGACTGAGGGCTTGTCCATCACTGTTTCTTTAAGTTGCCGTAAAGAGATAGCTGTGGCTGGGACTTCCCTTAGGGCCTCCATGGAATAGAGGAATGTCAGGGCATCCTGATAATTGAACTCAAGAAGCAACTGTGAATTGAGTTGAGCAAAGCTATCCTGATGGGTCTCTCTAGCAACCTCATCTTCATCTCCACTTCGGCCACTTAGACAATTCTATTAGACTTAGACAAGTCTCTGTGTCTCTGAGACTTACCACACTACCTGACAAGTAATAGGTACTCAGTAAATGTTTGGCTGAATTATCAGACAAAACACTATTTTTTTTAACAAAAAGTTAAGTTGTTTTCTTAAGTAGAGGAGCGCACTTTAGTACTTGAATAAATAATCCACACATATCCGTCCCTCTGGTTTGGAGCAGGAGAGAAAGCCAACCTTTGATGGATTCCTTTTGCTCAGACAATATTTGATAAATAATGAGTTTCCTTCAAGATTATCTTACCCAACTTTGGGAAACAGTGTTAAATATTCTTCACCTACTTTTTCTGGTCTGGGTTTCACTTCAGAAAGTCAGTCTTCACACCTCCCTGATTTATTTGCTCTTTGAGATGGGGGGAGCAAAAAAATGTGAGTGAAGGTTTTGGGATAATAGTTTTTAAACAGTTTCCTAAAAGAACCATTTTCTTATAAAATATCACAGCTGAATCAGTAAATCACAAATTCATATTTATAACCAGTACAATTATTCCTAACAGCTCACTGAGGATTTCCTGGAAATTTTTATACTTCTTTTTATAATTGTAATTGGCATTATGAAATGTATGTAATTGATGGCTGAAATAGGCTTTAGAACTGCATATAGTAACAAGCAAGTCAATAATACAATTATGAGACAAATTATTTTGTTTGTATGAGTGTATGCATGTGCCTAAGTGGACATGTGTGTTTGGCTGATTGCATGTATACATATACATGTGTATGTAGACCAGATTCAACCATGGGTGCCATTCCTCAGTTGCTTTCCATATTCTTTCTAGAGATGGAATATCTCTTTAACTCAAAGCTTGCCATGGAGTCCCAGGATTCACACATCTCTATTTCCCATATATCTGGGATTAATAGTGTATGCTACAACACCCAAATATTTTTATTCAGCTTCTAGAGATCAAATTGGTCTTTGTGCTTGGTCAGCAAGCACTTTGTCAACTGAGATGTTACTCAAAGTCCCACACCAATTCTTGTCCTTTATGACATTTCAGAATTAGTATTTAGGAACTATTTGATCAAGTAGACATCTTTTATTGTCTATGGTAAGAATGGGGTCAGAGTTTGATTTTCATGTTCTCCAAGGCATATTTTTCATATATTAATAGTTCCCACTTACCAAGAATACATATGAAACCTGGAACCATTTTTAGATAAATTTGGGCTTCCAAATCTGTATCTTGCATGAGGCATTCACAGACACTCGGTGCTGTGTTAGTGTTAACTGAAGGTGATCAATGGAACCAGGAAACTGATAGTGTACAGGTAGGAGACCCTGTGTATCCCTGGCTGTCCTGGAACATGCTCTATAGACCAGTCTGGCCTCGAACTCACAGACACCTACCTGCTTCTGCTTCCTAAGTGCTGGAATTCAAGTTGTGTGCCACCTCCTCCCAGTTAACACTGAACTCTCAAAGCAACCAGAGATGGCACCGTTCAAGCGTCCCTGTTTTCCCATCTCTTCGCTCCATGTTCAGCTGCTTTGGGCTGTGACCTTTGGGGCAGTGGTCTTGTGCTCAGCATTATTTCCTAACACTGGTGCTCTTCTTTATCCTAAAAATTGAGAAAACACATACAAAGAGATAAGGTTTTTGCAAGCCCCAGAAGTTGTTCCTTCAAGTGGTCCAGCCTCATTTGGGCAGTGGTAGTATGCTGTGGGAATTCCTTCACTCAGTAGCCTTTAAGATACCAGTCCACTTGGGCATGGCCTCTTATACTATCAATGCCGACTTAAAGTATGTGATCGCATTTTCTCTCTCTCTCCTGCCTCTCTCAGTCAGTAGAGCACGAGACTCTTAATCTCAGAGCAGTGTGTTCGAACCCCACATTGGATGCCATTTGTTGACAGAGGTTTCTGTCCCACCCAGTCCTGCAGCCATCCAGTCCTAAAGAAACATACAGAGGCTTGCATTAAATATAAATTTGTTGGACTAGTAGCTCAGGCTTCTTATTAACTAACACATCTTGCATTAACCCATAATTCTTGTCTGTGTTAGCCATGTGGCTTGGTATCTTTATCAGTGAGGCAGTCTCATATTGCTTCCTGTGTGTCTAGGTAATGACTGCAGACTGAGCCTTTCCTTTTCCCAGAATTCTCCTATAGAATTAGCCTGGCCTATACTTCCTGCCTGGTCACCCCACCTATACTTCTTCTCTGGCTATTGGCCAATCAACATTTTATTAAACCAATACATATAACAAATCTTTACAGGATAGAAGACCATTGTCCCAGAGCAGTGGTGCAGGCCTTTAACCCCAGCACTTGGGAAGCAAAGGCAAGTGGATCTCTGTGAATTCAAGACTAGCCTGGTCTACAGAGTGAGTTCCAGGACAGCCCCCAAAGCTATACAGAGAAACTCTGACTTAAAAACCAGGCTCATTGCTCAAGCACAGACTATACACGAGAATATTCCAAGAATGCCAACACCACATAAAGAGAAGAGAAATAACTGTTGTTTTGGCAGAAGACTAAGTAGCTAGCCCTTGCAATCATTTAGCTGGAGGTTTCTTCTTAGTATATCTTTGTGACACAGGACAACATTGCTTAGTCTTAGAGGCTTCTCTTCCTAGAACTCCCTTGCTGGGCTGCTCCTGTATTTTGATGGAGTCCTCTTCGTGGGACAACAACCTTACATCTTTTTACATCTTTCCAAGATTCTCTGAACACTTAGAAATCTTTAGTTTCTTGGGAGAGGCTGAAAAGATGAAATAAATGAGATATCAATGGTTTAGTTTAACATCCTCCTCAGACTTAGTCATTTCACCCATGCATATGCACACACACACACACACACAATTCAGGTAAAAACCATATAAAATGGGTTGTCTAGACACTGGGGAGATGACCAAGTTGGTCGAGTTCTTTCTGTGTAAGCATGAGGAACTGTGTTTGAATTTCTATCACCCATGGTAGAGAAAGAGAAAATCAGATGTTATGGCAAGTGCAGTGTCTGTGACCCTAGCCTTGGGAGGGTGGAGAGAGCAGTGTAAATGACAACAGCCAGTTCCATGTTCAGTGAGAAGCTGAGTCTCAAAGAGATAACATAGGGAGATACAGGGAAAGAGCCTAAAGCCAAATACTCACAGGTGAGTCTAACACCCATACATAAACTCACTCTCTCACTCTCTCTCTCATGAACACACACACACACGCACACACAAAACACACTGAAACTAGAATAAAACAAAACCCAAAATTCAACATTTTTTCCCACTCAATGGGAAGGTTGTTATGAGAAAGACAATGTTGTGCATTTTGTTCCGTTTTGATTTCCTTTTGGGTACAGCTATCATCTTAGAGCTTCCCCTGAAGTCAGGCATGGCGACATGAGTCATGAGAAGGACTGTTTTATGCTTCTGCTGGGATGGGCCTAAAACTACCTAAGATTCCTCCCTTGCTCTCTAGATTATTTTTCTTGCATCCTTCCTTATCTTCCCAGTCCTTCTTTGCCTACAGACTGGATAGAAAGGAAGCAGAGGAAATCTTTAAGGTTCTAAGAGTAGCTGAGCAGTTGAGGAAAGGGCTGTAAGATCTATGAGACACTTGGGACAACGCTGAACATGAAAGCCACCTGCAGGGAAGTTTCCTAATGAGACTTGGTGTGAGTGAGGACGTTCGATGGTGGGACAGAGTTAAAGTTACCACATTTACATTTTATTATAGTTCTGTTTTACAGCTGATCTTAGACAAAATACTGAGAAGTGATCGCATGTAGTTCAGTCTGGCTATGAAAGAATTATGGCCATGAAAACTTTCTGATCTCCTGGAAGATGAGGCTCTTGGGAATTCCTGTTTCTCTAGGAATGCACTTGTCGCGACCACCCTCGTCCAGCAAGGAATGAGGCAACACCGGAGCTCTTCTTACAAGCAGTTTATTCAGGACCTTTTTACAGCAAT
>LOEQ01000001.1:69202-91415 GCA_001685075.1 Bramus lutescens
GAGAGAGAGAGAGAGAGAGAGAGAGAGAGAGAGATATCTTTTATGCTCTTGCAGGAGCCCCAGCTTCAGTTCCTAGTACTCATGTGGTGGCTCAAAATCAACCATGACACTAATTCCAAGGAATCCAATGTCCCATTCTAGCCTTCATTAGTCCAAGCATACATAGTGCATATGAATACATGCAAGCAAAACATTTCTTCACAAAAAATGAAATGAATCTCACCTCCCAAAGAGGGAAAAGTGTGTCCATTTCCTGGTTTGTGTGGTAGAAATGGTAGTTCAGTCTTAATATAAGCTGAATTTATTGATTTCTCTCATTCAAATGCAAACATGAAAGAACAAAAGGCATTTTCTTTGCCCAATTTTGTTTTTGCATATATCATCTTCAGAGCATAAGAACTTGAGTTGATCTGAAGTTCAGTGTTGATTCCAGCATCTCCCTTGGCACAGAGTCAGGATGCCAGCTGTACCCACCAAGAAGTCAGCTGATGAGTAGCTCATGGCTGGCAAACCAGATGTAGTAGCTTACTTATGTCACAGTGAGTGACAGTTGCCACACTGTCTGAGGGCCCATGGAAACAACCCTCCTTCTCTGGCTGACCCCCAAAGCATGCTTGGATGTAAGCATCCTTGGGAGCAGATGGCTGTGTGTGGAACCAGCTCCAGAAACTTCCTTTTGATGATCAAATCTCTAGCATTTTAGTTGTGACTTATGAGTCCTATGAACTAACATGTCACTAACCAACTCTTATTATTTTGTTTTATCCCTTAAGAATTGATATTCAAATCTAGATGAGAGGTTTTCTAAAGAATTTCATGGCAATGTGAGATTATATATAGTATGTTGATACATTTAGTGAATTACATGACATTTTAATATTAGATATTTATTTTAAAGATTAAGTGTTTTGGCTTCTGTGTTGAAATACCCTGAGTATTAAAGTAAGTAACTGATATTAAGGACTTTACTTTCCATCTTAATATCTTTATATGTATTTACCTTGTGTGTGTGTGTGTGTGTGTGTGTGTGCTTGTGTGGGTATACACAGGCCAACAGCACATGTGAAAGTCACGTGACAAATTGCAGAATTCAATCCCTATCCTTCTGCCATGTGGGATTGTGGAATTGGACTCAGAAGTATAGGTACATTCACAGAGATAGATGAAGTAATTCCACTGTAAGGTCAAGCACAAAAGTTAGTTAATGTGGCTGCCAAAGACCTGTCCAGTCCTGGTCTTCCTACTTAGTAGTTACATGACATTGGACACCTTACATTATTTACCTGTGTACCTTTCTCGTGTGTAAGAAGGGGATCATAATAATAATCCCTCTTGGGCCAATAAATTGAATAAGAATATGTATGTAAAGTCTGAGAATTGTGACTTACTTAAGAAGTGTCTAACAAATGTTCACTATTTCCATCCTGAGACTGTTTATGTCCTTGTATGTGTGTATCATGTATGTGTTTCTGTTGTGTGCAGATGAGTTTCGTGTGCCTGAGTGCCTGAATGTAGAGTCCAGAGGAAGACACAGAGTGTGTTTTATCCCAATGCACCATATTGCATGGAATCAGAGTCTCTTGCTAGCTAAACCTGGCTTTGCTTAGGCAGGCTGACCGGTGAGCTGTTTGAATCCACCTGTCCCACTTCTCAATGCTAGGATGACAGGCATGTGCAGCCGAGGGAGCTAGGGATTTGAACTCAGGTCTTCCTGCTTGCACAAGTGCCTCCCCACTGAGCTATCTCCCCAACTTCACAAATAGTGGATTTTTAAAAATTATTTGATGCTCATACTTTAATAAGTTCTATTGTCTTCCAAATTTTTCAACATATGCAATGATCAATTTGAATAACAGTGGAGAAAGTTATTTTTGGCTAAAAGAAAAGTAAAATGTTTTTTATTAAGTTTATTACTAATTAGTCTACCTGAGGATATTGGACAATAAAATAATATTTTAGAAGTTGTCTGTAGACATTTATTGTGACTTATCTGTGATAAGTCAGAGCCCTGCCGTATGTCTGGGTGAGAGGTCATGGACTGTGAATGTAAGGGCTTCTTTATTCTTGTTTTTCCTACTCTTGGTTGAAAGCTACCTCAAAAAATTACTCTTTGTCCATAATTCATCCAATACCTAATACTAATAATGTCTTTGGTTAACAACACAATTGTAATAAGCATTCATGTATAGATAGTTTCTGTATACTGCAAAGGAATCATCAAAAGAATGTACTTTTAAATGATTGTATACATTTAGAACTTCAGAGGGGTCTCTAACAAGTGAACTCGGGCAAATCTTATTGCTTCAAAGGCTCTTTTGCCCTTACATTCAGTGCAAACATATTAGGAATATGAAATGTCGTTATTTTAATGTTACTTATTTCCTGATAATCTTACCCAGTTTGATTACTCAGTTTGGCGGAAAACGTTTTTTGAAAGGATGAAAATTTGTCACCATTGGTGGAATTCCAGCGATGAGTCACAGATTGATTCATGATTTGCAGCAGATTGCTCCAAGCTCTGGGAACACAGAAACATTACAAAGCCTGGCACCTAGCAACATTCAGCAAATGTCTGGTGAATGGTTAGGGCTTATCTCTAGCAAAATTTGTTAGCTCTTTCAGTCAAGCCGTACAACTCAAGTCTTCCTGATGGCTCACCTTGTGTGGGGTTTGTTCTCTTGTTTTGTTTCTGACTTTTGCTCTTGAGGCCTGAACCCAGGGCCTCACACACTTGAAAGCATGTGCCATTTTACTGAACTGTATTCCAACTACCCTAGGTTGTCCCGATGTGAGTTTTAGTGAGCAAATGTGATTTCACTAATGATTTTATCCACCTTGCTGGGTGTTGTGCCATTCACATATGCTGTGCAGTCGGAAAGTGTAGACTTTAAAATGCTTCCTGGGCAGCAAGTAAGCCTTTTGTAATGTAGCTAAGCAGCAGAAGGTTGGACATTTGGGAGCTTATCAAAAGGCATTGTGCCTGGAAGGCTGTTCTTTTTTCTTTCTGAAGAACATCTCTTTTGCTCTCGATTTATGCAAATTTAAAGAGTCTAGTCCAAGCCATCATTGCCACAGATTGTTAGCAAGAAGAGACGTTTAAGACTGCAAGCTCTTTTCTTGAGATTAGTGAGTCATTCCCTCTGTACAAATGATGTAAGATGTCAGAAGTTATTGTTTGAATGAACCGAAATTAATTGCAGTAAGGATTTTAAATGATATGTGGTCATAAAAATACTTTGTTTAGCTCTCTGTATTTTAAAATCTTATTTCCTGTCTGCTATTATCTTTGATGTAATGTACTGTCTAAGTGCAAAGTAACTGTTTCCTTAATCTCCCACCCCCTTCCCAACCCTGGGCATCAACCCTTGAGCCTGAAGCATGCTAGATAAATAGTCTGATACTCACTCAAATCCACAGATATGTTTTCACTTTTTATTTTTAGGTTGAATCTGGATAATTTGCCCAGGCTGGTCTTAAATTTGGGTTTATGCTGCCTCCATTTCCTTACTGATAGGTATTGCACTCATATGCCACTATGCTAGGACTATCTTATGTTTTTTTGTTCAATTAAAATGTCACTAAAAGCCACTTAATTCCATTAAGTGTGTATTTTAGTATTTATATCTAAATGAAAAGCACCATAATATTTCAGACCTGTGCTATTAGTGAAAATATGAATGTTATTCTCAATTCCCCAACTTAAAAGACGAGGATTTCAAGCTTACATATTTTTATATTAAGTCATACTATAATACATGCTGACAACAGTAATAATGAAACAGAGAACCAGGCAGTGGTGGCTCACGCCTTCAGTCCCAGCACTCAGGAGGCAGAGGCAGGTGAATCTCTGAGTTCATTGAGGTCAACCTGGTCTACAGAGTGAGTTCCAGGACAGGCTCCAAACCTACACAGAGAAACACTGTCTTGAAAAACCAACCAAACAAACAAACAAAATAATGAAACAGAAAGAACGAAAGCAAAGAATTTTGATATTGTGGGTCAGTAGTAAAACTTTCGCCTTTGTAATTACTGATCTGAATGCTACTTCTTTAATAATATTACATATTTATATAGGACTCCTCAGTAAAAGAGCTGGGTATATTTGTTAGTACCAGCAGAATCAGAAATTGCGTACAGCTTTGCTTGGCCCATCGTTCACTTCTCTGCAAGGTCCAGGTTTCCCTTTGCCCATGGTGGAAAGGTCAAGGCATTGTTCATTAGCAGGTCTGCTCCCATCGACGTTCAGGAAGTGTGACTTCATTTATTATTTTCCTGTGGATACTGTCTTAGTATTTGCATGCCCGCCTAATAGTTTTAATGAGGCTATCATTGTCGGTAGGATTGATAGCATATCAGAAACCCTGTTTGTCTGAGTATGGCAGTGATAGATGGTGCTTTTGTTTACATGTCTAATTGTAAGTGTCTGGAAGCATTCCTTTGATGAAGCAAGAGCAGCTAATGAAGACAGTTAAGTAAACAAACTATTATAATGAGTCTCAGGGTTCATGGAGACATTTAGCTAATTTGCTTCTTGTCCCTGGCCCGAACTTTCATCTTCCCAAGCAGGGCACCTATTTTGTACTTACTGGAAAGCCATGTCACATAAGCTAACACTTTCACTCAGAATGTCAGCGCCAGGGTGGATGGTGACGATCACCTGGCAGCTGAAGCATTTTAACTAAGGAAACAGAAATACAGCAAAGGAAGGGCCCAGACCAAGATCACACAGCCATATGATGAAAGAGCCCGCCAGAAGTCCAGGCTCCTGACTCTAGGATCTGTCTATCCTTTAAAATTGTGTGTCTATAATATTAATACATAATTTCTTGATGCTGACTCTATCTCAGCAATAATACCAATGTCATGCTATCAAGGTTCTGAAGGTAATATTAAATAGTTTCTCTCATATGGTCATTTGTAAGAAGTTTCATCTCCTATATTTAGTGTCTACTCGGTGCCAAGTTTAGTGCCTAGACTGTGGCATTTCATTGGAATTTAGATTGAATTTCTGTTTTATTCTCAAGAATAATGTTGTAATAGTCTGTTTTCATGCCCAGCCCCCAGACAACCTCATCCCACAGCCTTGGTGGTAAAATGAATTAGTTTTGCAGGAGTCTGCTTCTTCTAGAAGACTAAGCAAGGCATCAAATCCTCCCTTTGTAGTAAGGCAAGCTGCCAGAGACGTGATTGATACTGCAGACAGAAGTGGACTTCAAGGGGAGAATAAGCAGATAAGTGGGTAATAAGTAGATAATTCTTTGAGTTTGCTCTCAACGTCTTTTGTTGAGCAGCTGAAGGTTGCTGTTCCATCAAATACCAAGGCCCCTCCTGTGTGTGGTGGTGGGGGGGTTGGCCTCTGCTCATGTTTTCTGGCTGTTTTCCCTGTTTGATAAATGAGTACAAGATGTTCCAAAAACTACCAGTGGTAACATTTTTTTTTTCTTTTTCTGGGAAACTAAGTCATTAGGATATGGAGCAATAACTCTGAAAGTAATCTTGATCTTGATGCAATGTTTTCTGTATGCACTTCTTCCACAATGTTTGACTCTTTGGAAAGCAAACAAACAAAAAACAACTGAAAAATAACACACAAAATCTATGCTACGAAGTATCCTGTGTTTTATTTAATCCCTTCTTGTTATGTCAGAATTATTTTTTCACTTCTCAAATCTTTTCCTTGTTAATCTTATTTTAGGTCAGCCCAGACAGTAAATCTGTCAGACAATTTCAAGCTATTGTGGTTGCAAGAAGCCACCCTAAGTGAAGCTGTATTAGCAAGGTTGATGGACCCTGTTAGAGATGAGGAATCTGCCTTCATTAATTTTGTACACATCTTGGAAATTCAGACAATTGGATACATTGCCAAACCAACAATTATTTCATTATAGTAGATAAATCATAAGTCAGCTCCCAAGAAAATTAGAGAACCATGCCAGGCCTTCATAGTGCTGGCATTAAAAAATACTGTTTAGTAACCACTTTCATTTACGGCATTTTTCTGCTTCCTTAATGCTGATGAGTGAGTGTGGGAGTGTGTATGTGCATGAGTTCCTGTGTGTCTGTGTAATTATAGAAATCCATGAGTTAGGGAAGATTACAAAGGTCACCAGATTCAACCTCCCCAGCAGTCTGGCCTTTAACTCCATAATTATAATTTGGAAGCATCTACCTTCTAATTCTCTTAGAGGGAAGTGGGGGGGAAATGTCATCTGGTTCATCCTCTGATCACAGAAAAAATGACGAACGGGGAGATGGTTTGGCCAATAAAGTGTTGGACCCACAAGTGCGAAAACCAGAGTTTGATCCCCAGAATCCACCTGAAAGAAAAAGGGGGGGGAGTGTTGTGTGCTTGTGATCAGCCCTGGGAAACTGAAGACAGGAGAAATCCTGGGGCTTGCCAGACAGCCTGTGTAGCCTAATTGGGGACCCCAGGCCAGTGACAGACGCTTTCTCAAGCAAAAAAAAAAAAGTGTGTGGTGCCTAAGAATGAATGAATGACTCCAGAGATTTTCCCCTAGGGTCCAATACATATGCACACATGTACACATGGATTACATTCACCACACATGAAATGCATACACACACACAAGCTAGAGAAGAAAATATATCACTAGGTATAAATAAGTAAATAACAGAAACAAGTAAATAGCACAATAATAAAAACACCATCTCATATGTGGATAGATGCTCAGGTTTTGTTTTAAGGCAAACTGTTGACTTTTACTAAGTATTTCCCTGAAGGCCCAAACTTCAAGACAAGGTTGTGGTTCAGGTGGAAAGCTTCCTTTTCTCATGTGAACCACTAAGCCCACTCCTAGGACTGCAAATTCAAAACACAAAGGCAAATGGAGCACATGATTTCAGACTTGACAGAATATCTAATTTATAAATATTAGATCAGAAGTAGGACCTCCACAAGCCACAGTTCATTGTAGCCAAATTCTTTTCTTTTTCTTTTGAAACAGGGGTCCCCAGGTTCATCACAAATGTGTTGTATAGCTGAGGATAACCTTGAACTTCTGACCCTATTGCTTCGCCTCTCAACTGCTAGGATTCCAGCATGCCCCTGCCCCACCATATCTGGTTTATGCAGTGCTTGGAATTGAACACAGGGGCTCCTGAATACTAGGCAGGCACTCTGCCATTTGAGCTGCGGCTTCAGCCCCCAGATTCTTTCATGAGGTGATTGTTCCCAAGTGAGAAGAAAATATGAAAGAAATCGTGGTCAGTTTGGGTTGAGGACAAGGCTGGCCTAAAGTTTGTGCTTTGCTGGTTTGGAAACGTCAATATATGCTTGCTACTTCTGCTCTTCTATGATGTCTCTTTCCACTTCAGGAGTGTTAAAATAATCTCCCCCAAACATCACTCACGTTTATATTTAAGTGAGGTGGTTTAGTGGGTGCTATCCCACTAAATTCAAAGCCAAAGGTGTCTTGTGCAACAGTGAACTTTGTAGAAGCCTGTCCTGGGGGCAATAAATCATAACTAATTTTACAGCAGAATGCAAAGGATGCATGAGAAGGAACTGTGGGAGATAGCATTGATAAAAATACAGAATACCACGCGTGGAAATGCTTGTATTTCTTATAGTTAACGTCACAGGTGATGTGAGTCTTCAAATGTGGGGTACAGTGCTCAAACAAGCCATGTGACAGTGACACAACAGTGGCAAAGTATCGACCTTTTTCCACCTTCAGTGTTCCACTGTTCACTTGTAGATGTGTTTCTTTGGTCGTGATGTCTACGTCTCCACTACGGTGACATCCAGTTCTCGCTTCACCAAAATTTGGGGTCACTGTAATCACCCCCATCTGCCATTTCTTACCACCTTTCCTTCATCTTTCATCTTTGAAATCCCACATTTCCTTTAGGACAATGTCACAGCTGTTCTTAGACTTGCCACACATCTTGGAGGGAAAAAAATTAGATATCCTGGGCACCAAGCAATCACTGTGTCCCAGAAAATACTGAAAAACAGCGTTGTTGTGTAGACATTTGAGGTACTACTAATTGCTTGTTACTCCTGACTTCACAGGTAAGTATTGATGAAGAAATGAATTCTTTAGATTTTAAAATTTTACCCAGAGAATAAAGCTCCACTCACTCTCTACTGGCTTTGACTCTTTTAAGGCCACAGATCTGTCAGAGATGGGTCTAAGTGTGTTTGGGAGTCCTCGGGGTGAGGTTGTACTCTATAATTGGCCACAGAGGTCAGTCTTTACAAGGCATAGCATCCAGCAGTGCAGAAAGGCATCCTGTCCCCTTGTTTGCTGAGGGTCAGAGGGTAAATGCTGTTGTGACAGTTGGGTGGACTTGGCCCACTTCCTTGTGGAGGGTGAGAAGGAGAAGAGGAGTTGCTATTGATCTTGGTGATAGCAGTCCCAGAAGACAAGCTCTCTGCTCACATGGTCTTTTTAGATAAACTTTCAGTCACATGAAGATTTTCTATGGTAAATGAGAAGATAGAAAAGCAGTAATGGTCAGAAAAAGGTGATCTCTAGCCCAGGTGCTTCCTTGCATGGATTTTAAATCACAAAGTCTCTGCATGCATATGTTACCTCATGTGTAATATGTGCAGAATTCCAGCCTATCACAGTCCTACTCCAGTGCTGCCTTTCTCATCATCTCTTTCCATGAGACCCCAGGCTCAATAACTCCAGCTTTTTGCTCAGATCCATTTTATAGTTTTCTCGTGTTGGAGCTGATGTATTGCTTTAAGGATGTATCCTTCCTCTTCCCAAATCCTTCTCCATATTAAAGATCAACCTCTTTAATCCCCCACAGAGAATCAGTGACCCCTCTTTCAGTGTTCCCGGGGTACTGTGACTTTGACTTTTAACTTAATGTTAACATTTATTTTGACTATCATCTCGAATGGTTACCATCCTTGACCCTCTCTTTATGTGTTTATATAGAAATCTCTACTAGATGGGGAAGATTTAGGAGCAACACTGCATCATATTGTTGCTTTGATATTTTCATAGACCATATGTATATGCAGGCTTATTCTTAAAGGCAATATGCATGTGGGCAAACATATGTTTGCTCTCCAATATATACTCTGTAATATTTATTCCTTCTAGACTTACTATTTTCCATGGATGCATGGTTTGATGTTAAATTCTAATTAAATCAACTAACTTTAAACCTTGACTTTCATATCTTTTGTCTATGTTTCCTATGTTCCTATTAACAAGGGAAAAGAAGTAGAAGGTTACAGTTAGCACTTTTGCACATTGCAAGAGCCAATACAATTTGACTTGTTCCGTTCTAGAGTGGAGCATAGCTTGTGTGGTGGTTGAGGATCATGTATCAGTGCCAGTTTGCTTACATGAGTGCCAAGTTAGTGGCCCTGACTAACAACATATCAGAGCTGCTAAATAAAAAAGTTATATAAAGGACATTTTGGGTACTAAGGGAGGAAAGAAGATAGTAAATGTATCTTGTATCTTCTAAGAATGCTCAGACCGAAGAATCAGTGACCTGACTTTGGTATAATTCTCTAAGCCCAGGCTGCAGCAACTATACTATTAAGTCCACTCTGGGACATCATAGCTTAAGCTCCCCATTCTACAAAGAATCTTTTTGAATAGAAATCCCCAGCAGTAAAAATCCATAAATCATAAGTAGTGGGCTAAAATGTGAGTGAGTAGTGCTGGCCCTGAACCCACTTAGCAACCCAATTACAAATCATAGTCAATTATAACCTTTTTATTCTCTACCTCTTTGTCTCTCTCTGGGTCTTTCTGCCTCCTCTTTTACACACACACACACACACACACACACACACACACACACACACATGCGCGCCTGTCCTTTCATGTCTTGTCCATCTCTTTATCTCTTTGTGTTGATAAGAATAACAAACAAGGTCTTGCATGCTAGGCAAATGCTATGTCGCAGACTCTAGTGTTGTTTTTATTTTTCATGTTGTTAGATCCACTGTTCCAGTATTTATGTATATATATATATATATATGCCTGCGAATGTAATTGTGTGTAAATGCACAGGCATGCATATGTAGATATGTATGTGCACACATGCACAAGCAACACTTATGTGGGTTTTTAGTTACACATGTTGAAGCCTGGCTTTGCTACTTGTTTTTTTTCTGATTTGAACATACCTGGACTAGACTTCATTTAAAGAAATTACTTCATCATTATTATTATTGTCCTATAATCTTAATTGCTTTTCTTGATGTTTTGACTTAGGTGTCTCTGGTTAGTTTGTTGGTTTGTTGGATTTGCCATGCTGGTGACTGAACCCGGGGCCTCACGGGTACTAAGCGTGCACTGTCCTACTGAGCTACTTTCCTGTTGCTGTCTAAAAAGAGTCAGTCTGAAAGATATTTCAGTGTTTACTTGAAGCTGCATATACTTTTCAGATGCATCACTTCTCTTGAAACTTTTAAGATTCTTCCCGACAGACCTTTCCAGCTAAAGATGAATACAGATAATGTTTTCTTACAAAATCAAAACAGCGTCCTCCATAGCCTTGTGGATCTGGCTCAGCCACCCAGACTCAGAGACACACCTACTTGGTTGCACCACTTTTTAATCGAGTTGTGAATCAGGATTGGGAAGCTGGGAATAAGTCAGATTGCTATGTTTGTAACAGTAGAAAGCTCAGGAAAGCAATGCTTAGCAGGGGGCACATTGCTGAAGGGAAGCGGCGGTCCACTGAAGTCCATTCTGTCCATAGGACCGTTCATTTTCCCTTGCAGACCATGTAAACAAATAGTGCCTTTTTCTGAGGCTGCATTCTCACACATTGTTGGCACGCGTGCAAGACACTAATCACTAATCTCTTCTGTAATGAGCACTGGTGCCACACAGAGTGAGTACCTGGGGATGGAGCCAGAAAATCTGAGTTCTGAGCTCAGCTATAAGCATAAATTATGTGTGAACTTCATTATACATTTAATTCCTCTGTAAGTGTATTTCCTTATTTGAGAACCAACACTAAGGAGAACAAGCTTGTTTCCCAAACCAGATCTCTCTTTAGCAGAACTTTTGCTGATGGTGCAGTCCTCAAGCTGCAGGAAATACAGAAATGAAGGAGGCAGGGCCACTACTCTCAAGGGCCTCTTTATTCTAGGAGTCGTAAAGACTTGAGCACAAGGTTCTAAGATGAGATAGGCAATAACAAGAATTTGGTGAGAAATTAGCAACTGAATACCTAGAGGAAATAAGGAAACATGAATGAGTAAGAAACACTTGAGTATGCAGCGTATTGTGTTGACTGCAGTAGTGGTCACATGTTTTGAGAATGCTGGGGTTTTTTGTTTTTGTTTTGTTTGTTTGTTTGCTTGTTTTTTGAGTTTTCCTTTTGGAGAAAATTATGGAACTAGCTGAAAGATAGTAAAACATAATATATGTGTGCTATGTATAAGGCACAATGAAAATAAAATCCAAAGGCAATTATTGCATATCTCTAAGCTGCTACATCCCTCTTCATCAGTTAAAGTAGATTTTCCCCTAATTACTCAGTTGAGACAATCCTAGCACTAAAATTATCACAAGGTTATTATCAAAACCTCCTCCAACGTGAAAATTTGGTCTTCTTTTATGAAAACAATGCCAGGAGCTGCATTCAAATCTGATGTTATGAACCCTGTTGGCCTTTAGAGGATATAACAAATGCTTCATGTGTCCCACATCCGTGAAAGACAACACTCTACTGTGAAGTCACTTAGCACGTATTTAATGCTAGACCATAGTTTTTCCTCCCACGCTCTACCATCCTGAATGGAAGATGAGGAAGCCTGATGCCATTTGTGTCTGGAAGGGTATGTACCACATGCTGGCCTCAGTTTGTCATGCCTGTTAGAGATAGGAGAAGCATCAGTTACTGTACATCCACCTAGGGCTTCAGTTGTCGTTTCTCTGGTATTTCCGCTCTCTGGTTTTTAATATGAAGATGGTCATGATTTCTGTGTGCATTTTCTAGTGAAAGGCTGACTTGAACCACAACATCCATGGCTATATGCATAAATGCTAAGGAGGCAAACCCGTCAAGGGTACACACAGAATTACTGCAGAAATACATCAGGATTTGGCCATTCACTTAAAGCGCATCAGGGAGCAGGCACTAACAAATGCAAGCAGAAATCACTGGGGGAGTAGATTTATCCAGGACATGCATATCCACCTGCCTTTAATGCTTAGTATCTTGTAGTGTAACCCAAAGCAGCTATAGCAGAGCACAGCTGGAGACAAGGAGCAGGGGCTAGGAGTCAGAGGACCTGTGCCATCTGTGTGCAAGAGAGAGGCAGGACTTTCCAAGTTTCCTCAAAGGCATGAGGCTGTGATTTCTACCTGAAGTTAAGGAGCGACAGTTTGAGGAAATGAAAGTGGAGTGTGGAATCACCTGGCAGAAAGCTGGATAGAAATCGACTGCCCTACCTACCAGTCTATCCAGGAGTAATTCCAGAAGGGCCAAGTGGCTCACAGGGACGTTGTCTCTTTTCACTGATAGTAAAGTTTATATTGTGGTCAAATAGACAAATGCAATTTCCCAAAACTCTGGGGTCATATTCACGTCAGGGGCCGAACCGTAAGGACGCAGTCTAAAGAACAAATTGAAATACTGAAAGGGAAGGCTTGTACTTGGCATAAAAATTCAGAACCCCATCTTATGTTTATGATTCTGGGAACAGAGACCTTCGGTACATGATCATTACAGGCAAGAAGGGTCACTTTTTCTATGTTTTTAGAAGAAGGAGAGTATTAACATATGGTATTACATTGAGCTATAGTTGAGTAGACTGTAGAAAACAACTTGGTACGCACTATGATTCTCTTGAATGAATACTTGCTCATCATATATTCATTCAAAGTGACTAACCTAAAGCCATTGTAGGACCCAGACCCATGTTTCTAACTCTTACTGTAGTAAACCTTCCCTCCCAGCCTGTTGACAACTTCACTGCCTAGGGCACTTGGTGTGGTGGCAGCCCTATGAACATTGCGGCAGCAAATAGGAAAGGCCAAGGACAGGGATATAATTATTAATCAGACTATTGAAGCTTAAGACATTGTAATGCTTTGGAAATAAGAATTTGCATGGCATTCATAGCAAAGAATGGAACTGTGAACATGAATAAATAAAAACGGTAGTTATTTTTGTAGAATCTATCATGTAAACTACTGCTGTGGGGCTGGTGAGGAAAGTCAAATATAATATAGAATGAAATGCTGAGAAGTGTTCAAGTATTCAATAAACTGAAAGTGTTCAAAAATATTCAATAAACCTAACCAGGATTTGATGAGAACTGGTTTGATTTGAAGACCTGCTATTTATATATCAAGCCAGTGGGTCTGGAGATGAGCCTGTTTAATGAGGCATGCCAGGTACCCAAATGAGGAAGTTACTTACTTATATAATGAGATTGTATACTAAAATATTAAAAAGTATTTTAAATAATGACTAGGTAATAGTGTTAATACTGTACATTTTGTATTGTGGGATTACTTTAGATTTTTGCAAAATTCTCAAGATGAACAACTTAGAAAAAAAGAAAATGTTTGTTTGGGAGCATGGTATTAGGGGTTTCAGGCCATGGTCAGGCAACCCTGTTTCTTTCTGTCCTGTGTTGAAACAAACCATCATAGTTTGAGCAAGTGTCAGAGAACATATCAGAGAACTCCTTACACCCTTAAATACCCACTTCCTCCCAGTAAGGCCTACTGCTAAAACTTCAGGCCCTGAATAGCACCATCAGCTGGAGAACAAACCTCCAACATGTGAGCTTTGGAGGAATACATAAGATCCAAGCCACAGTATGGTCTAAATAGAAACTACAATGTCTAAAAAACAAGGGAACGATGGGTGGTAGCTATCAGCTTTTGGAATAGTGTGTGTGTGGTTGTGTAGGTTTGCATATACCACAAGCATGTGGAAGTGAGAGGATAATCCTGGCTCTCAGACTTCATTTTCCAACCTATATAAGAAAGAATGCCTTTACTAGTCACTGCTGTGTGTATCAGGAGAGCTGACTCAAAGATCTTTCGAGGTCTTTGCCTCCCATGTCACTGTCATGACAGTGACCACAGACCCACGCTAGTGCTCTAGGCCTTCAGGTTCTTCTGCTCTCACGCCAAGCACTTTACCTGCTGAGCCATGTTTCTACCTATGCAGTATTATGAGCTAATTGAATTATTGAACTTAAGTTGCTATATCTTTCTTAATATCATATTACATTGATTCATGGCCATTGCATTAAAGTATATCTTTAATATTTAGCATTGCATATATAGTTCATGAATCATACATACTTATATGTAAGTTGTTCCTTTGGCTGAGTATATATATCAAGTTTTAACAAGGCTTGCCTCTATGTTCTAAAGTACATGATGGCATTTTATTCTGTGTACTCTATTTCATATATTTTAAAATATGTACATACGATAAACAAGCAGCACAGGTGTTAATATCAAAGAAGTCATTTTACTCATAAAGTGATCAAGATTCTTATTCCTATATCTAATCAAAAGAGAATGAACTTGGAAATATTTGATCAGTTTGTTAGTGTTACTATCATTGCAAGTAATGAAAACTTACAAATCTGATCGAACAGAAGTTTGTGGGCAAGCATAGGATATTTACCAACCATCTGAAGGAGAAATCCTTGCTGGGATTGGTGGCTCAGGACTGTAATCCCACTGCTCAGAAATAAAGTGAAAGACTGTTACAAGCTCAAGGCCCAGTGTGCATAGAGCCCTGACCTCGAGCCTCACTTCAAACAGATAAATTAGCAATGAGATGCAAAGGGCTGGTGAATGTGGAAACACGGTGTCCCCAGCAAGCCAATGACCCGTGTTAAGATGAGAATTTCCCTTTTCATTGTTGACATTAGAAAGGATATTTCACAGGGCTGTGATGGTGAGTCTTCTGAACATGTTTTGGTGCTGTGGTCTTGGAAAATCAGGGGATACCATACCCGGTGTCTAGTAACTAGGCCTTAACACTTGGCCCAGTACTTGTAGCTCTGTGACTGTTTACTGAGAGATTGTTCATATTGCTATGATGATAATTAACAAAAGTAATATGGAAGATTAAATTAATTTTGTCACTTTACGTAAATCTGGGAGGTTGCAACTTTTAATAATGGTTCATGGGTTTAAAGTTGGTTTTTAAAATTTGAAGTTTGCAGTTTTTCTTTTCTAAGATTTATTTCCTCATTTTATGGATATAGCTGTTTTTGTCAGCCTGTATGTCTGCCCATCAGAAGAGGGCATCGTATCTGATGGGGCTGGCTACAGATGGTTGCGAGCCACCATGAAGGTTGAACTCAGAGCCTCTGGAAAAACAGCCAGTGTTCTTAACCACTGACCCATCTCTTCAGACCTGGAGTTTTCAGTTTTTGCTTCTACTTAGGCTATTACACTTTAATTTTCCATCATAATGAAAAATTATATGTAGGGTGATTGTATCTGTATATTTCTACATCTATTGAGGTGGGTTGTGGGAGACCTTCAAAAGCCGAGCATTATCTAAAAGCAGGCATGTGATGTGATGTGATAAAACTCCTGCTATTACTATAATCACAGAGTGGGCTGCAGGCTGCTGTGCATATGGCATTGGATGCTGGTTAAACAGACGATGAGAGGAAATACAAAGCTGAAGCCTAATCATGCACCAGAGTTTATGTAGATTTGGGGTCAAAAATGTACAAATTCTCTCTCTCATCCTGTCTTGCGCCTCCATGTCTTCATTTGGGAAGCAGCACTAATGTGCTTCCAGTCATTACAAGTTTTATGGATGTAAAATACTTTGAAGAGTACTTGACTAATAAAAGGTCCAAGTACAGATAGACAGACAGTGAGAGAGAAAGATTCAAACAGAGAGAAAGAGAGAGACTGAGTGCTGCCTATTTTACCTTTTCCAATAACATTTAAAATAAAAGTCTTCTGTCTTGAATATGAGTCTCAGATTTGGTCAGAGTCCCCTTCCCCCTTCCATGCTCAGAAGGCTTCCCCATCTGTCAGAGCCTGACTGGCAACCCTAAACTGGGTGTGGTCGTAGATGCTGATTTTGAATGCAGTTTTAGACTAAAGAGAAAGTTGATCTGGTGACTTCAGTAGCTTCTACGAATGTTTGTTCTGTGTCATTGTGGGACACAGAGGGGAGGAAGTCACTTAGCTGAGAGAAGCTCAGAGAGTGAAAAATTCCTCCCTGTGCTCTGCCGGTAGCCCTTTAATTTGGATGGAGGCTGACATTTAAAGATGTAGCTGATTTTGTTTGCAGCAGCTTGGAAAGTCCCCACAGCTCCTAGCTTCCCCTGTGCTCTAAAAGCCCCATCCTTTTTTTGGACTATTATAGGTTTATCAAGCTGGCAAGTTTCCCTTTCCACAAATGATTATTAAGGATTTGAGATGTTGAGCTTAGATTGGAGTCATTCTTTTTCCTCTCTATTCTAATGAACTACTGTGCTTTGATTTTTATGGGAAAGGCATCCCATGAAATAAGTGTTTGTTTCACAGTAAGCTTTGGGAAAGATTGCTGTTCAACTCTCCTGTTCTTTCTTACAGAATTAAAGTGTTTGACACACTGAGGTTTTAGACACCAACTGGGGTAGGACTGGGAAAACATTCTAACCTCAAGAATGTATAGTCTGATGGAGGAGCATACATTATTTTTATTGAAAGGTGGATTTTCACAGGTGCTTTAATTAACATCCTATAATGTACAATTCTACATTGCCAAAGAGTGGTAGCCACATGCCTTTAATCCCTGCACTGCACTGAGGAGGATCTCTCTGAGTTCAAGGCCAACCTGGTCTACAAAGTATGCCTGTTACACAGAGAAACCCTGTCTTGAAAAAAAAAAAAAGATATTTACTTCAACTATGAGATTAGGGAAGTCTCCTAAAGATAGTGTTAAAAGAATATCAAAACAAATGTTTGTGTCAGGTGAACATGGAATGCAGGTTAACATGGTAAATTAAAGAGAATAGGGAATACCAAATGAAGATGCAGATGGAAGAGGGGGACAGCAGTGACTGGATAGGCTCTCATGCAATGGGCACAGTGGAGTGTGGGGAAGAAGAAGCTGAGATCAGACAGATGCCAATGGATTAGAACATCCATCTTTCTCTCTCTTTCTTTTCTTTCTTTCTTTCTTTCTTTCTTTCTTTCTTTCTTTCTTTNTCTCTCTCTCTCTCTCTCTCTCTCTCTCTCTCTCTCTCTCTCTCCTCTCTCTTTGAGACAGGGTTTCTCTATAGCTTTAGAGCCTGCCCTGGAACTCACGAGCCTGGCCTCGAACTCAGAGATCCACCTGTCTCTGCCTCCTGGGTGCTGAGATTAAAGCTGTATGCCACCAGAACCTCTTTCTTAATAGTTGTCACTGGGACACCCTGTGAGTGCCTCATCATCCCCTCTAGGAAAGGTAAAGGAATGATGATGACTCCAGGATCCAGGAGAGATCATTTCTTCCTATCGTTGGCTCATTCAGGTAGCTACCTTCTGGTTAAGTCATCGAAAGATGACTAAACTTGAGCTAGATATACATTCTGTCTTAGCGTTTAATTGATACCATAAAACAAGTCACCAATTGTGGGGTTCCTTTGGCAAATAAATAATTCCAAGTATTGATAGTCTTGGCCGCTAACCTCCCTTCTCTTTCAGGTTAAGAAAATGAGTTTCTCGATGGGGACTCTACTGTGTACATGACTTAACTCCACAAAGCCTATACTTTCCCCTTCTGCTGCACTAACCCCCACCCATAGGATAGACTTATTGTTTATACACAAAGGATGCTTCTGTGTCTCATTTTCTAGAGCTCTTTATGTGCCACGATGCTCCTTATTCAACCCTGCATAGCCTGGGTTGAAGTTTTCCAGAACCACTGAGATCCCAGGGGAAGCACAGTACAAGGAACTGTTACTTCTCCATAACTGCCAGCTTGGTTAACTGCATGGTGCTTATATCCAAGGTACTAATTCTGAAACCAAACATTATCAGATATACTTTAATTAGCACTCATAAATATGTTTATGTTAAGTTCAAATTGATATGGACAATTAGCTAATTTTTCCTCATGGGACTGTCCTAAAGCAGAAAATATAAATAAACAACATGTGGTTTGGTTCTCAATACATTGCTTCTTTTTCTCTATGCCCTTTGAGTGTTTAAGTATCTATGTGGCTTAAGTACATTATCTGTGCATTACAGAAACGAGCACACTGAGGGACAGCTATAGCTATCAAGATAAAATGAGAGAAACCTCTGTAGCACGTCTCTTAATCCTGGACAAAGACACAGACTTCCCTCTTTGTAAAGGTCTTTAGGAATCCTGAGCTCCTCCACGCTGTCATTTCCCAAAGGAGGAATCTGAATCTAGACTGGTTGAGTAACTTGGCCTTCGGGCGGAAAGGTTGCTAAAGCCAGAACTGCAGAACGCCTCTCCGAATTCCCTGTCAGGCTCCTTTCCTCAACTTCCCAAGGTTCTCAAACAGCCTAGGTACAAGACTGAGAGATTTCTGTCTGAATCTCAGTTCCTGTCTGACTGAGGCAACAGAACGAGCTGTTTGTGTGTAATTGACATATAGAAAGAATAAGATAATTCCTCCCCAAATCCTACCAGGAATCTTTAAACTTTGTTAAAGAAGTTTGTTTACCCTTTGATTACATGTAATTAATAGCACAGTTAAGGTATTCAAATGACTGCCCTATCAAATTAGTATAAAAATTAGTGCAGTGACAGGTTTACTTTAATACAGTGATTCTCTAGCAAAATTCATTCAAGATTGAATGAGGCTGAATGAAACTCCCATCAAGCTTGCAGTTTCTGGGGACCTCATTCCAAGCGGGGTGCTGGGTCCAATACCTGCTTTTTTAGACATACCTGGGATCATCCAGGTTTTATACTGACCCTTAACGTGTCAGTGGGAGTAAACGGAAATATGTGGAGTTAATGATTCTCCTATATTTTTAAGGTCTCCCACCCACTTCCTGTTTGGTTAACTTAAGTTAGTAAGAAAAGCCATTCCTCCAAATATCTAAGTAAAGAGGTAAATGTTCTGTGTGAGATGATTTTGTAGTATTTAAAATCTCATATTCTTTAATATTTCATATCAAATTATGTTATGGGAGTTTTTTTTAAGAAAAAAAAAGCTTCACTACTGATAATCACTCATTGGTCCTTAAAATAACCTTGATTTGAATGATCATCTCATCCCTTCCCTAAATGAAGCCTGGAATATAAAATAGAAATAAATGGAAACAAATATAAACTTATGACAACATGCAAACTTTAATTCTGATATTTTAATAATCTAGTATGACTTCTAGATTTTGGTCTGATTTTTTTCTCCTAAATTTTAAAAGAAACCTAATATCCATTTCTAATCTGAGGTATAGTTGAGAGAACCGTGTTTCTGATTCAGAGCAGGTTAGTATTCAGATATAAGGCTAGCTGCATTTCAAGCCCTGGGTGATAATGACAAAGCAGAGAGTGTTAGCAATCACCTCAGAACTTGGGTACACTCCATCTCCACTGAGTCTGGTAACCAGAGCCAGAGCCTATAAGATTATCCTTATGCATTTATGCAAATCCATTTAATTATGATGATACACTCTTTTAGTCACTGATATAGAAATAGCCCAGAAAATAATCAATTTAAATTTTATTATACCTTTAAAAAATATTATCTCTGAAGCCTTAAAAAACTGAATATAATAGAGAAAAGAAATATACAAGTAAGTTGGAGGTTTGGGGAGCATGGATATATTTCCTAATGCCTGTGCTTATTGTATCTAATATGGATGTGCGCTTTGACAACTTTAGCGTGGCTGGGGGTTTTAATTGCTTGATGAAATCTATTCTGGAAAATCAAGTGGCTTCTGCTGGCATTGTTTGATATGAATCCCCTTGTTTATGTATGATGAAAATATATTGAACACTTGGGTAGCAAGAAAACATACCTTTTTAAGGTTTATACTGAGAAGATTTACAAGCCATTTTCCCTACTTTCTTTCTGTAGTCATTCTTTAAAATCCCAAATGCAGTTTAGGGGAAAAAAAAAAAAGAAGAAGAAAGAAGAAGCCTTCCAAAACTTTCCCAGAACTTCGGCTTCTCCATTGCAAAGTGTAGTAAGAACTTTGTGCAATGCCTTGCCTTCTGCCTGTCCTGCTAGGGGTGGTGGGGGTGGTGGGGGTAGGCTTGATTGAAGGAGGGTTTTGTTTTGTTTTGTTTTGGGGACAGAGTGCACTTTCTTATGAAAGAGACAGGGAAAGTTTTTACCTGTCTGTCTCCTGCCTTTCTCCCCCCCCTTTCTTTTAAAGATTGGTGATAAGGAATTCTAACTACTTAATGAGATGGGAGAGGCTTCACTCCATTGGAGTGGAGGAGCCCAGGTGGAAGTTGATGGATTGGACAGGTAAAGTGAAGAGTCCCGCCCCTCATGCCTAGAGTTGGGTATATATTAGGGAACCTTAAAGTATGTACAGAGAGAGAAAGAGAGAGGCACCTGATTTTCTGTTATCTTCCCAGAAGATTCGTAGCGAAAGGCTCTCAGAGGGGGTGGGGGGGCTGGCAAAACCCTGGAAGCAGAAGAGAGAAGAACAGCCTTGACCAGTCTCACTGCTAACATGTTGTACCTGGAAAACAATGCCCAGACTCAATTTAGTGAGGTAAGGCTTTTAGATTTTAGCACTCTGTGTAAAGGGGTTTTTCTTCTCTTCTTATTCTTTGAAATAAGAACTTGTGTAGTTGTGGTTCTAGTGACCCAATGGAATGTGTCTGCAAGTTGTATGTAGGAATCTCCTTTTCTTCATTAATGTTTTCTGCCGTGGCTGTAAGAGTGTCTTTGATTTTCCTTGAGAATCAGATGAAATCAGTGGGAGCACAGGGGAAAGGAAAAATCCCTGGGTGACATTATGTATTTGAAGAAACACAATATTCGGGATCATATAAAATCACTTTTTTAAAAGGGCAGTAGAAGCAGAGCACATTCTGCTAGGAACATTGATGGGAGCTAATGTACCAGGGAGATAAATCATTTGTTTGCACATTAACTAATCAGTTCTTCAGACTTCATATTAAAAGCAAGAGAATTTGTTTAAGGTAATGAAGTAGGTTTGTTTAAAGCTATCACTTTTCACTGTATCAGTCTGGAAGCTCAGTTAAATTTGAAGATCCTCAAGTCCTGTCCACATCGTGTGCTGACTGAAGTTTTTTGTGGACAGATAGATGAGTTACTTCAGAATAGTGCGCTATTAACCGTTTATGCATGTGTGCACAAAAGTGAGCACTCGATCCTTCACGAGTTTAAGGAACTGGTGATTCTCTGCTCTTGTCTGATGTAGGGATTTAAATCACTAAACACCTGGATGTTGGGGAAGTAAGTGGCTGACGAGACTGGACGGCTCTGAGGAAGTTTCCTCAGGTTGAGAGGTCTAACAACAATATTAGTTTACATTCCTAGGAAGAGGCAGCTGTGTTGACACTANTGAGGGGGTCCAGGGGATGGCTGTTGGGAGAGAGAGAGGGTTCAGTATTTCCGACGAGAACACTTATAGGTGAATGCCTGGAAAAATGACACTGGGGTATGGGAGTCCAGCTTCTTAAAAGTCAAAACAGAACGCACAACAATCAGTGCAGACCACAAGAGGAAGACACACAAAGGCAGCAAGTAGGGCCGGCGCTGTTATTGACCATGCTGTTGTCTAGACGCCTGAACTGTGCAAATAGAAGAGGGGAAATATCAAGTTATCTCAAGGAGGAAAAGGAAGTGCCCACTTTCCTTTAAAGCAGGCACGCACGCAGTCTTGCTTGGCCTTGCCAGAGAAACTTGAGTTTCTCGTTTTGCTTTAACACTGAAAGGTAGCTTAAAATGTTAGCAAACAATTTAAAGAAATGCCTGAACCTAGTCTGCATTTCTTGCTGTTTCCACTGGGTCTGATGTTGTCCTGTTTTCATAATTAAGAGAGGATCAGTCTATCCGTCTGATTTTGTCTTTAATTGTGAGCTAGTTTGCGAAGGATTTCGGAAGTGTCTAAGAAAAAGCTATCTGTGGGTAAACGTGAAAGAGCGCAAGGTGGTTTGGAGATATGGGTGAGGAGAGTTCAAGCCCCATGTCAGGTTAAAGGAAATGTTTGCTTTAAAGAAAATATAGTGTCAGAAAAGAAAGACAGTCTTACAAACCCCATGGCAATAGTATATCTCTGTGGGAAGACTGCCTTTTGTAGACAGTCATTTTTTTTTTTCC
>LOEQ01000001.1:105317-116951 GCA_001685075.1 Bramus lutescens
TGGCTCGTCATCTACCAGCCCCTACAACACAGACCACGCACAAAACAGCGTGACGGCGCCCTCGCCCTATGCACAGCCGAGCTCCACCTTTGATGCCCTCTCTCCATCCCCTGCCATCCCTTCCAACACAGACTACCCAGGCCCACACAGCTTCGATGTGTCCTTCCAGCAGTCAAGCACCGCCAAGTCAGCCACCTGGACGGTAAGCACGCCTCACCTCCACACCCAGAGTGGTCTTCATCAGATCCCAGAAGTTTTCTCGCTTCCAAGTTTATATATTGATCATCTAATGAGGGAAAAATTGTCTTTGCTTATTTAACCCTTATGGAGCATGTAGGTGATAGTCAATGCAAAAACCTGGCCTAGCCTGGCAACCAAATGTTCCAGTTGTGACCAGTGCCTAGTGACCTCAGCCCACGAGTTCCTGTCTGCGACCCACTCCTGAGAAGTACTCTGTATGCTGTTTCAGGACAATGGGAAGTGTTGTGACCGGAAATAGCGTAGTCCTAGAATATGGACAGTTTCCAGGGTGTGCTGTGTGTTCACCAATCTCCTCACTGCAAAAGATGGAGATGTGTTAGGAAGTGATTAGCAGGCAAATGGATGGATCTAGAAAACATCATACTGAGTGAGGTAACCCAGAGGCAGAAAGGCAAATATCATATGTACTCACTCATAAGTGGCTTTTAGAAATAAAACAAAGAAAACCAGCTTACAATTCACAGTCCCAGAAAACCTAGACAACAGTGAGGATCCTAAGAGAGACATACATGGATCTAATCTACAAGGGAAACAGAAAAAGACCAGATCTCCTGAGTAAATTAGGAGCAAGGGACCATAGGAGACAGTTGAAGGGGAGGGGAGAGGAAGGCAGGGAAGCATAGAAAAATGTATAGCTCAATAAAATCAATTTAAAAACAACCTAAAAAAGGAAGTGATTGACAAAAACAATGCAACCATTTAAAGCGGTAAACATCATTTCCTATGACCAATGTGCTTGTTCATGTAGACTCTATAGCAAGGGTCATAATTTGTTGGTATGTATATACTTACTTAGTTTACAATGCCTATTCCCCCATCAAAAAACCACTATTTTAGGGCCATGAGTTAGTGCAAAGGAATCCTGATTTCAAGTATTGAAGAACCTAGCTTCCCATATGTTCTGGATACAAGTTTTCTAATGCTTGGCCATCCATCCATGTTCCCAAATCAAGAAAGATGGTGACACAGGCCTGTAATCTCAACTGCTCATGAAGCTCAAGCAGGAGACTTGCAGTTCAGCTCCTTTCCTGGGATACGCAGAGAGTATGAAGCCAGGCTGAGCAGCTTCATGAGACCCAGTCGAAAGGAAGTGGATAGCAGAGAGTATAGCCCACTGCTAAAAGACTGGGCCTGTATGTGAGGCCCTAGGGGGAGAAGTAGAAGAATGTCTATCCCACTTTTCAGTTTTTGTAGTATAGTACAGACTAACATTAATAATGGCCATAGTACATAAAGGACAACTCCTACACGACTGCTTTGAACTAGTTTAACCAAAGGATGCCAACCATAGAGGTGTGCAGATTTATCGAACAATTTACTATTTATGAGAATCTTCTAAAAATGATTATTCTACTGAAAAGCATTTTTAGAGCTTGGCCAGTTCTTTGCCACTCTATGAAGCCCGACTCTCTAGAGAGTACTTCTACCTTTATCCTATAGATGGTACCCAGTTGACTGCCTGCCTTCACCCAGGTGAGTGGTGTTCAAGGATTGTCTACAGTCATCACACTTACTACTTCCTGGCATCGTCTCGCATCTGGTCCTTGCCTTTTCCCTCTCATTTGTGCAGCCAATAGCATGGGAGGAAACGTGGAGAACAGGCAGATTAAGCCAAGTGATATTGTTCAAGTTTGTGGGGCTGGGCTGTTTCTAAGATCTACCTCCTTCAGTGGAGTATAGCTTGGATTTTGATGGCTTCCCAAGCAGGAAGTTCCTAAATAGTCCACAAATTCATCTTACGTCGGTGCTCTCCTTTCATGGTCCGAGAAGTGACTCTGTGATGGCTCATATTTCAACCATGTATGTGAGGACCAGATTAACAGTTGATCTTCCCTGTATGTCTTGCTTGTCAATTATGTCACAATTCTTCATCTCATTTTATTTATAATCCCCGAATGGCCTTCAGAACACACTGGAATTTCTCAGTGATGGTCTGCTATCCTCCAGGACAGCAACCTTTTTACAAAGATATGTGAAAAAAAAAGAAGAAGAAGAAGAAGAAGAACTAGCCAGGCGGTGGTGGCGCACACCTTTAATCCCAGCACTCCAGAGGCAGAGGCAGGTGGATCTCTGCGAGTTCAGGGCCAGCCTGGTCTACAAGAGCTAGTTCCAGGACAGGTTCTAAAGCAACAGAGAAACCCTGTCTTGAAAAACCAAAACAAACAAATAAACAAACACATAACAACAACAACCACAAAGACATGTAAACATAGAGTGGGATGTGGAAGATGATATTCACGAGCCTCAGAAGCAACCATTACTTGACTGGTTACTAAGTCCTGGGTCTGCTTGTTTGAGGCCATAAAGGGCATGTTGAGATCACCAAATGAAGATCCTTTCTAAAGTCCTGGAAGCAATGCTTGGGGCAGGTACATTAAACCAGCCTGCCTCCATTCTCCCCCTGCCCAACACTCCTTTCTCACTAAGCTTCAGACCCACTTGGATGTTCAACACAAACCCTAACCATCCACTCTCAAGGACCTTATCTCAAAGAAAGAAATCATCTCACAAAAAAAGCATTAGAGTTCCCCTGCTTAAAGCATAGATTTGGGAAAACAGATTTGGAAATACACACTGATAAAATATCCTTGCTATTATAGCAGTATCAGAAGCCCATGCAGGAAAAAAAAATATGAGCACTTAGATTTTCAAGATCTGGGTGAGAGCTAGAAAGCTTGGGTGGCTGTGTGACTGTCAGTATGGCCTTAGCCAAGTCACTTCAGCTATCTGGAGTTTCATGGTGCTTTGGTGAGGACAAAGATGGTGACAGTGCTATCAGAGATGAGATGACAGTACTAATAATCAGAACAGAAAGCTTTAGAGCTGACAAGGTTCTCAGCATGTACACTGTCTGCCATGCAGAAGCAGAACTTGCCAGACAGTTTGACATCTCTTGGATGACTCTGTTTAGTTGTCTACGATCACTATAGAATAACAGTCCCACTAGTGTATTGCATACTAACTATAGTTTTATTATATTTAATTTTTCACTCTCAAGCAGCCTTATTTTAAGGTCATAGGCATCTCTTCAAAACTCTAGGTCACTGGAGTCCTTGTCAGGTACCTGAGGTGACCATCTATGATGACAACATTTCTTAGTTAAGGATAGCTATGCTTTGTATGTGGCAACATCTAATCATTGGGCCAAGTTATATATTCTTGTGTCATGCACAGGCTTTGCATCCTACATAAAAATTACTAACTTTTATTTTATGTTCATTCATGTTCTGCCTGCATGTATGTCTGTGAGGCTATTGGAATCCCTGGAACTGGAATTACAGTTTTTGCTCTGACATGTGTGTGCTGGGAATTGAACCCAGGTCCTCTGGAAAGGAAGTCAGGTCTCTTAACTGCTGAGTCATCTCTCCAAAGAAGAGTTACATAAGTATTTGTCTTATTTTAACCTCATGACTAAGTCTTTTACCCCCAGTTTTAAAATGGGAAGCCTCAATAACTAAATCACAAGATGAATCCTGTCGCATGGCCCTTTCTCCAGATGGTATCCTTCCTATGCTATCAAGACTGTCACTTTTTCTAACTGACAAAAGGTAGAGGCCTGCAGGAGCAGGCTTGTGTCTTGTAGAGCTGGCTGATGCCCCTGTGTCCTGTAGTGCTGTCCTCTAGTACCCTGATGTCCAACTAGCAGAGAGTATTTTTGGACTGTGTTACAGAACACTTACTCCCTAGGCATCTATGCATTTAAAGCAATTTATTCTATGTAAGATGCTAGGATCTCCCACAAACCCGAAGCAGAAGAAGCAGGTGTCATTAGTGGAGGCCAACTTTCAGACTAGTCCTTCCAGTGACTTTAATAAGATGTTTCCTTGAGCCTCTGCATTGTGTCATCTTGACATGATGTTCTTCCTTCAGAGTCTTCTGGATTTTGTCTCAGAAGCATTCCCAGCCTCTAAGATGCTCAGAGCATGAGGGCAGGCACCTTCACCACTTCTGCTTTAAATAGCTGGAGGGCTATTGTTCTAGTTCTGGAACAATATTATGTATATTATACATGGTATATATGCTATATATATGTATAATTTCTCCACAATTAAATTGACCCCAGTTAGAGAGGCCTGTTATTTAATAATGCATGAATGTCCCAGCGTTTGACCTGAGACTCATCAGCCATGGGGTATGAGAAACAATGGTACTTAGAAGATGCCAAGAAACGCAAGCACAGATTTCAACTCTGCAACACACTGGTAGTGTGTGGACTTGCCCTCAGACTCACCCTCTCCGAGCCTTACTTACTTTGCTCACATGCATGGGTATCAATACTTTAAAGAGTACAAGACGAGTAAATGTACCTATTAGTGTTCGGTTAGTCATAGGCACATATGTGTTCATCAAGTCTAATTTGGCTGGGTTTGAATTTGTAAGCTGAATTTGAGTCTTTTTGTATTGCAAGTTTATTGCTGTTTTGCTGAGGGTGCAGTTACATAATGAATAATAGTTTAAAAAAATAAGAAGAGAGTCTCCGTTAACGTTTTGATGATTTGTAGATATTAACATGCATACTTCAGCCCCAAAGGACTATAGAATTATCCACTATCCAAATACACGGCAGAGGACACACCATGGAAACAGGCTTTTCTGAATGCCAACAACTATTGGCTGTCTTGCTTCTTCAGTTTGCCAGGCTGAAACAGTCTCGCCTTGCCAGCACAGGCGTGGGCCCTTTCTACTTACAAAACTTTGTGATTTAACACACATTCTATATGTTAGGGTGTTGTTTTGCTTCCCTGTATGGTCAGGGAAGCAGTGCATGCTACTTCTTGAAGACATTGCTGTTGACTTCTATTCAGACATGTGGCTCTCACTGAAACCCTGCACAGCAGGACACTAGCTCAGCAAAGCGAGGCATAGGTGCACATCAGAATACTAGATGGCTGCCATACACTGGTGGTACAGAGAAGAAAGCATCCCATGAACGCCAACAATGAGGGGAAGGAAGCCTGCCGTCGCAGGCAGAGGGTTTTCTTTCTCCTGACTGCAGCTGTGAGATTGCCATCCACAGACCCAAGCTGCCTCTGATGACTGACCTCAATCACACGACTTTACAGCTCTGACATTATTTATTTAATTAGCAGCCCACAACAGAGCAGATCGATTTCTCTGTGAGTACCCTCTGGTTAGGTTTCTCTCTCTCTTTCTCTCTCTCTCTCTCTCTCTCTCTCTCTCTCTCTCGTTGTTGTTGTTGTTTTTCTTAACTATTTTCCAACTGAGGTGAGGAATGATACTGTTCTGGGGGAGGAGAATCATTTGGGTTCTTGTATCTTTCTTTCATTATAGATTTCCAAGACTTACTAGGTAGAAACCCTAACCTAGACACAGAACAATGTGGGACACACAGTAGGTCCTTAGGAAACTTAAGGACACCTTGTTTGTAGTTAGTGTTGAGCCAGATCCTCCGGTCCTAAGCCTTACCATGAGCCACCCATGGATGTGGCCCTTCTGCCTTGGCCTGTGGTTTGTGGACAGCATTCTTCCATTGCTCTTCCTAATCATACAGGGTTCCAGTTATGTCCAGAGCTTTGAAGAATCTGCCTAGAGCCAGTGGGGAGATTAGAGAGGTGGAGTTTGAAAAGAGAACAGCTAGTTCCCTGGAGAGTTCCATTGATCCTAGCCATTGAGTCTCAGTCTCAGAGGGAGCCAGGCAGGCTGTGATGCGTGCCTGTGGCCCACTCCCTGTCATCAGGTTACCTGTAATGTAAGACTTTCAGAAAAAGGCAGCCAGCTCTGCAGAAATCAAATGCAAGCAGGCCTGTTGCATGGCCCTCCAGAATGCAGACTCTGTGGCTAGCCCATCAAAGCACATGATAAACTTCTCCATGTTGTCTGTGATTTGCAGAAATATTTCTGGACTGGAGCCTCACCTCAGTGATGGAGTATAGGGTTGGCACTCAGAAGGTTCTGGGTTCGATTCCTAGCATGCTTTCTTTCTCTCTTTCTCTCTCTCTCTCTCTCTCTCTCTCTCTCGTTCTGTCTCTTTAACTCTCTGTGGCTATCTGTGAGTTTCTGTCTCTCTTTATCACTCTTTCTCTTTCTCCCCCCTCCACACACCGACTCACTCCAACCCTCAGAGTTTAAGCCTTGATTTGGCCTTAGCATAGTCTCACAAGTGACAGTTAGGTTTTATTGCTGAAACAAGAAAGAAATTGGCAGCCCATAACAAGGTTATTTTTAGTTCTTGGTAAAGCTGTTCTATAAATTGTCCATGATAAAGATGTAAGCACATCTTTCTATACATCAAGCACACTAATAAGTTACCCAAGCCATTCCTTAGGACACAAGAGTACTAAGACTCTGTCTCAAATAACATGTTTGGTGACTCTCAGTGATGGTTAATGGGAGAGCCTTTGGGGTTTGGATTTACACACCTCCCTGGTCAAGCATGTTACAGAAGAGATGTTCCTCAGTCCAGAACATAATTACTTAGCCAGCCAGCCAAGTCCAAGTTCACCTAATCCAAAGTTTATCACTCTCCCACTGGCTTCTGAGTGATTTGTGGGCTGAAGCATGGAGTTTCTTTTAAAACAATTAATATTGATTTACTGCAGATATAGTAAGGACCATTGATCCAACAGAATTTTTTTTTAATTTTTTATTGCTTTTACTACTACAAACAAGAATACCCAACACTTCCCTTGTTTTTCTCTTTCTCTCTTATTCTTTCTTTTCCTCCTATTCCTTTCACCCTCCCTTCTTCCCCACATTCTCTCTGCCTCATCTTCCTGTCTTTCTTCTCCTTCATTAGTCATCCCTGACAACGGCCAACTGAGTTCCATAGGGATCCCTAGCCACTTTCTGCGCTGTTTCTCTGCCTTCCTGGAATTCTGGGCTAACATGGAGACAATCTTGATGATGCCATCACTATAAATGATATGAATGATGCATTTCCAAGATTAAGAGTCAGACACCTGAAGCTTGACATTCAGCAGAGTATTTGACTAACAATGGACTACCCCAGAGGAGAGAGCTTAGAGATGTTGGTGCCAGAAAGACTAGTGCAAAGACTGCACAGAAATGGGTTGACACACCATGCCTGCAGCATCCTCTGCCTTACAGTCCAAGCCTGCTTTCTTAGGAGAAGTGAGGCCTATCATTAAACAATTAAAGAGAAACTAAAGACTCTGATTTGCATGTAACACCTCCAGATCTTTAAGTGACGGTAATATCGTCCTGTAAAATACTATAAGCCAAACAAAACTAGTAGCCAGGCTAATTTTCCATCCAGTGCAATGTGTTGACAGAGACAAGAGAAGGTTATTTGAATTCTGAATAAAGTAGCTGCAAGCCTCTAAGGTAGAAGCTATCAGTTACTATCAGCCGTATTTCATGAAGTGTTAATTCACTGTCCCTTTTAAGGGAAATAGAGATTTAAATCTTATTTCATGTAACCAGGCAATACATTCACCGTATTTATTTTATTATCTATCCTTACCACCTTCTCATGTCTATAAAATTTTATCTTATAAAAACCCTGGTTGTATGCTCTGGACTTGCATAAAGTATTTTATTTGTTTCTGCTCTTATCATTAGAGAATTTATGGAATTCTGTCGCCTAACTCTAAAATTAGCCAAAGCTATAATCAAAAGAGGGCAATGAGGTTTAACGGGCTTCAAATCAATTTTCTCAGCTTACTAACTGATAGTTTATTTTTAATTGGCACATACAGCATGTTCTGGAATAAAGATCACATGAAAATTGATGCATAAACAGAGAATAATACCAGAAGAATTTTTTAATGACTCAAGAAAAACATACTATATCATTAAGGTCACTAGAAATCCCTTAAAATGAATGTGTATTCAGAATCAGCCCTGAAGGATGTGCCCTTTACTGTGGGATGTTTGCTGTTGGTACTTTCCCATATATGAGCTCTGCACACTCTTGTTTCTGTCACTTCCTGGTGAACAATTTCCACTGTGTGCATGGTCTGTCCCCTAGTTCCTATCCATCTCACGAACTGCACATGCGAGTTTCTCCTGAAAGGTGTTCATCCATCATCTGTCCCTGGGCGCGTTAAAGCAACTGTGTTCGAATAAAGCCTCATGAATGGATGTCAAGAACAATCAATATACTACTTAGATTGCTTCCAAGTTTTTCATCCCTTCTTTGGTCTCTGCATTTTTCCTACATGGAATGACATTACGAGAAGTGGCCAGCTGAGTTTTGTAAATGTTGCCAGTCACCTGGTACCCTGCTTTTCTGCTCTCCTGGAATGGTGGATGCATGACAACTTTAAATAATGTCAACTTTCTGCCCAGTGCCTTCTATTCTTTCTATACTACAGGAGAAACTTCTGTAGAATGGGATGGTAACTCTTAGAATCTTTCAGCCTCGTGATGGGTCCTAAACATGGAATGGTTTTAGACCATGGGGTCCTGTAATTAGGCACAGGAACACCCAAAGAAAGGGATTTTTGTCGGTGTCCTTCCCATGGTTTTTAAAATAATATTCTTAACCCTATCATCAAACTGAAACTCAAAATAAAATTTAAAGTAGTCAGAGAACCTATACTTATTTTTTTTTGGAAGACCAAGCTGCAGCATTTATGTATTTTCACATGCATATGTGTGTGGACAGGTATGACATAGTGGGCCTGTAGAGGTCAGGAGACAACTCACACATGTTGGTTCTCCCTCCCCTTTACCATAGGGCTTGGGGACTGAACTCAGGTCTTCAGGGTCGGTGACAAGCACCTTTACCTGCTGAGCCATCTTGCAGGTCTACCTACATTTAATTTACTGTGTGATAAATTAAGAAGGGATTCTTCCTTTACAAGCAGAGTGAACCATCTTGTTTAGTTTGAATTTATACTGAAGGTTCATGTGAGCAAGTGTAACATTTGCCATTTCATTCTGTCCGGAGGAACTGAGTTTCCATCTGTTTTCTGTGGAGTAAATGCTGAAATTTCAAGTTCCTGAGTCAAACAGGATCCTTTGGTATGTTCTAAAGTTTAGGGGATTGTTGTTGTTGTTGTTATTGGGCCTTTTCATGTTCTTAGGAAAATTTTAATCAATACCACGAGGAGAGTATTTTAGAAGATTCTCTGTGTTTTTCTTTGAATAGCCTCCAAGATGTAGCCAATAAGAACAAGGATTACTTGAAGGCTCTCATTTGATGTGTGGCATCATCTGACAGGGTCCCGAAGCACACGGCTCATTAAGGAGAACATGGCGCTCAGAAGGCCACTGTGGGGGGACTAATAAGCAAGAGGAACTGGGGCAGGTGGTTTTGTCTCTGCCCATCTGTTAAATGGGTATTATAATATTTCCTTGGCAAGATGGCCTTGAGGTATAATTAAAGTTTATAAAGTGCTTTGGAAGCCTGGGAGATTCCATTTTCAAAACAAGCATGTTATTACCTCATCCTTGATTTTTGTTGCTTCGATTTGCCATCTTGGGCTACAGCATTCCCATGTTAGCAATTCTGCCTCTTTTCTGAGGTTTTCTGGCTCAATGACAAAGATATGAAACGGCACATGCTACATGTTTAAGTTGTTGGGTATAAATATTAAACAAAAAGTATGTACTTTGAAAAGGAGGGGTTGTTTTTATTTTATGTGTTTTGGTGCTTTGCCTACGCACATGCCTGGTGCCTGCAGAGACCAGAAGAGGTGCTGGTTCCTCTGGAATGAAAGATACTGAAAGCTGAAAGCTACCAAGTGGGTGCTGGGAACTGAACCTGGATCCTCTGGAAGAGTCACCAATGTTTTTAACCACTGAGCCATCTCTCCTGCTCCTGTATATACTATTTTATAGTTTAAAATAGTTTCTCCTTAGAAGATATTTAACTGAATCCAGCTCTGAGGAACAGTAAGATGAATTTATGTTGATAAACCTTTGATAACTTGAGATGCAAATATATCTTGTATCTTTGATTCCCTGTCTTGTCTTTTCCCTTATATCTTGTGTATTAATTTGGGACTTTTATATTTGTGCTTATAAAGCCCTAAATGATGTGAATTGCCTCTACTCCATTTTCATACTTTGTATTCTTGAGAAAAAACTCACATTTCTTGCTTAAACAGTGTCCTAAGTTAGTATTACTTTTTTTTTTTCAAGACAGGGTTTCTCTGCAGCTTTGGAGCTTGTCCTGGAACTAGCTCTTGGAGACCAAGCTGGCCTCAAACTCAGAGAGATCCTCCTGCCTCTGTCCCCTGAGTGCTGGGATTAAAGACGTGTGCCACCACTGCCAGGGTTACATTTCTTATCAAGTAATCATCATCAAATAAATCGTGCATGTGATTAACCATATACCATAAAACCAAAGTAATTACTACTATAAACATCTATACTTGTACAAAATGTCAAAATCATTGTTACAGTCCTATAGTTTGCTTAACTGTCTTATATGCCTTGACAGACATGTTAAGTTTTACTTGTAACATATTAGAAGTTACTTCTATTAATTTTACTTTACTAAAGCTAGCTTTATCATAGCAAAGATTTTAATCAATATTTTGATGTCCTAGAATTTTAATACATTCAATTACATTAAATTAATACATTAATTTAAAACACGGATCTTCTCAAAATTGTCTTCAACAAGTTTAGATTTTTACATAGTGTATTCTATCAAATTACTAAAGGTTTTACATGTGAAAAAAAAACCACTTTGTTTCTTATTGAATTTGAAAATACATTAGGATACACCCTTACTAACCTTGATGCTCTATACCCAAAAGTAGAGTGGTATAAAAGGACACCCCCAACATTAGTAGATTTGAGAAAGGCTTGGAATACCTAACAAGGAGACTTCTAGTCCTTTGGTGACCAGGGATGAAGTTAAGGACTAGAGAATGTATTAGACTGGAGACTTACCTTTAAATAGTAGATTTGTAGCCTATACTTATGCTTTCTGCCTTTTTATACAAAGCTGTGGAACTAGCAGTTGCTGCCTCTGAGAAATGTTAGGACAGTTTATAACTAGATAAAACAGATTAGCCAACAGAATAGGGTATTTTCAATAACGGGAATTTGGAAGAACTATTTCTGTACTTTCACAGTTGAGACGCATCCTTAGAAAATCTATCCATGTTGTACTGATTAATGATCTCCTTCAAGCCAGTCTTCACCAGCAAGGAGGTTTTCCCTCTATTGCTTATTCTTATATGTCTCCAAGGTAGATGCTATACAAGTATTCATAAACACAGACTGTTTTGAAGTGCTTTAGTATATATATATCTGCATTCCCTCTGTATGTAGGAAGATAACTGATAACTGTTTTTCCTTTTGTCCAAAACATGCAAGATAGGATTGCCAGCTTCTAAGAGTTATCACAAGATAACTTTGGCCATTCTTTTTTTTTTCTAATGTATACAATATTCTGTCTGTGTGTATGTCTGCAGGCCAGAAGAGGGCACC
>LOEQ01000001.1:117018-127195 GCA_001685075.1 Bramus lutescens
AATTGAACTCAGGACCTTTGGAAGAGCAGGCAATGCTCTTAACCCCTGAGCCATGTCTCCAGCCCCCAACTTTGGCCATTCTTAATCTCCTGTTCCTCTATCTCTTTCATGGTACCAGAGCTCATTTAACTTTCATCAATCTTCAAAGCCTACAGTCTACACATTTATGCATAGATTCAACAGAAGCATATTTCAGAGGTGTTTATAGTCTGCCTGAGAACCATCCTATAACTTCAAAAATGTGCAGCCATCACTTTCTTGTTAAAGCTCTATGAGCAAGGATATAGTTGGGTAGCTCAGGGTCTGGATACTGGGAATCAACTCACTCAGCACCACATTCAGAGGAATTACTGGCTTCTCGTGTAATTCCTACTCACGAAGCAAATGGGTAGCCATTAGTGTATGCATTCAAAATGTACTGATAATCCAGAATGGGTATCCTATCTAACAACTGGCAATTTAAGCTATGATGCTTTTTTTTTCCTACAAAAGTATGTGAAATATAGTTATTCATCTTTAACATAGGAATACTGGAGCCGCAATACATGTGAGACCCTACACCTCCTTACTAGGCTCCCTTGACACAATTCACTGTGACTATCAGTTGTTAGATGGCAGGAAAGTGGTACCTGCTGGACAGCACAGGCTATAACAAATGCATAAATATGTGTAAGTAGGACTGGATCTTTGAAGATTGCCATTGCTTGTGATGGCGAGTATCACATAAAACAAAACACACAAAAAACCTGATAATACTTTGAAGGCCTCAGAGTTGTGACCTAGAGGAAGCAGCTATAGATGATAGCATAAAAAAAACTGTCTAAAAAACATAGAAGGGTCAGTGTTCAACAGCAAAAATGGGAACAGAAAGCACAGAAATATGAAAACTGAAATATGTGAGTCATCAGTGGGCATCATTTGAGACATTCTCCAGACACACAGGCCTGTAAAAAGGGAGAATGAAAATTCTATCATCCACTTTGGACAGAGTTAGCTGTGAGAACCAATACGCTTAGTTCATTGAACAAATCTTCATTGTGTCTTGATTTCATTACTGTGCTCAATGATCCTTATCAAAACACATTTTATATTCAACTATTTCAAAGTATTGGTTTAACTGGTATCATTGCACTGGGTAGTCAATAAACACGGGGTTGCTAACACAAACAAGTTTTACCAGCAGTCTCTTCCAGGTGTTAATAGTCCTCTCTTCCCCCAACGCCCACCCAAGAGTAGCTATTATCTTAGGCACCCTGGGATTAGCACTCTGGCTGTGATAGGGGAAGTGGAATGTCTCACTGGAAACTCAAAAGTCTGAAAACCACACATTGTGTTTGTTAGCTGATGTTTTCTAAGACATGGTACTAGCTCTAATGGTGTCTGTTTATGATACGGACTTCTATTTTAGGGAAGAGACCCAAACGAATTCAAACGGAATGTGCAAAATCAACCCAATTGCTTTCCATCTTTAATTACTGCATTTCATAGTCTATTATATGTTTTTGCATTTAGATATGAGGACATGCTTCTTGTTTCTTTCATTATTCCTCCTGGGAGACTTGATTGAGTTTATTTTGGGAACTAAAAGACAGGGAATAAAGAGGGGCACATCCTATTTTTTTCCCCTCTTGCAAGTCTGTTTCCTATTGAGCACTAAATTTCTTTTCAGATATATTTCAGGTGGAGTTAATGAAGAACTATGTAATTCTGTACACTTTGCTAATTTATATACTTTCCTAATTTGCCTTTAAACTTCCAGGCAGGGCTCAGTTAACATCTGCTTGAATTTAGTGAAGACAGATAAGCAATCAAACTTTTAAGACTCTTTGCCCATGAATAATCAAAGGGTTTAATTTGGGTCCTTAGTTCAATGTTCCAACCCACTGTGATGAGTTGTGATGGGACAGCATTTCAATGTGCGACGTGGCTGGCCACACGCTCCTGGGCTTAAGTATTTCTCTCCTGCTTTAGCTGCTTGCTTATCTGAATTTCAAGCAGAAAGTCTCTTACTATACCATCAGTATATTTTTTTCCCACTAATTCCCAACATAGCCTGATTTGATGGGATTTTGACTTGATGTTGGCATTCATAGTGCTTGCCTTTGGGTGCCCAGGGGCTACAGAGGTCTGTCTCTTCTGGAGGAAATGAGCATACACTTAAAGAAGAGATGGCCAGAGTAGCGTTGTTATCTGTTTGTCATTGCTATTCGATGGAATAGGCATCCTCATCATTCTAAATAAGCTTTGGAACAAAGTAAACTAGGAAAGAGGGAAGTAGAATAAGTATATTTTTCCTAGGTACTGCCCACAGTGTAATATGAGCAGACAGAGGTTTAGCTTGCTTAGAAGCATTCCCAAGCTTTCTTCTTTCTTTCTTTTTCTTTTTTTTTTAAATGGCTTAAGAATTTGTTTTGAAGTTGTCAGTTGAGCATATGGCTGTAGGGCATGGACTCAGTCCTAATTTGTTGCTTTCATAATGTGTCTGACATTGGAATTTAGACTTCAGAAACAGAAAACGGAATGACTTGAGTGAAGTGCATTTCATAAACTCTTGATTTAAAATGAAAATGCTCTCTGGTAAATTGAAGTGAGGCATAAAGCAAGCAAAACACTGCCTGAAACAATGAGAGGTTCTTACAGTGTACCTATGTCTTGCGGGCTACTAATTTAGTAAAATGGCAAAATTCTTGCTTCCAAAAAGAGGAAAAGGTATAGCAGATACATTTAAAACTGGCAATCTCGCAAGACACAGAGAGGCCAAATAGACAAAGGTAGAGCTTCAGGCCTGACTTCAGCTCACCGACAAGCTGAAATCTGTTCCTCAGAAGACAAAGAAGTAAAGGGACAGAATTCGGTTTGTTGGTTAGGCCAGGTTGAATTCCACCTTTGTCAGCTTGGCCTCAGCGGAACCCTGTCCCTCTACTGGCTTCGTCTTCCCCAATATGAAGATGATATTATTAGTAGATGTTAATAGAGTGAGTATAAATTCCAGGCTGCAGCTTCTAGTGAACGCTGGCTTTTATTGAAAGGATTATAGGGTTAGGGTTAGAATTTAGGTTAGACTTGGCCAGCTGTAGCTATTATTGGGATCTGTATTAAGGAGTTGACTCCATGGGATAGTTCTCGTTTCTGTCATGGAGCTTTCCGCTAGGCAGTGGTGGAAAGGCTGAATAAGCAATTGAGTTATTCTATAAACAGAGTGTTGACCTTCCAGTAGCCTAAGTAAAACCCATGGAAGCCTTCGTGCTTGCCCCCAGACACTGCCATTCCACTGGAAGCTGTGCTCAAGTATAGAAAACTGAATAAATGAAGAAGGTAAGACGCTACCCACCTATGTAGGTCAAAGCCCATGACACATATCTATAGGCAGGGTGCTGAAAATCACAGGTGGGATATTCCTTTGATGCTCAAGCATAATTCTGCTCAGATCATACGGAAGGCGGATGAATTCAGTCTTGTGTGGATGCTGCTGGAAGGGACAGACCATCAAAGGGAACCGTTGTGCAAACACAGAGTGGCGGGCACAACGCTCACTTGTTACATAACTCACTCTGTAAGGCTGGGAGAGGTGAGAGAAGGCAGGAGGAAGATGACAAAATCAGTTTGTCTAGGGCTAGGCAGACAGGGAGGGAAGAATAGGAAAGAACCAGAGAAGGTTCCGGTGTGATCACTTACCCCCAGGGAACAGTTGATAGCAACAGTGGGCTGCAGTGCTCCAGCTGGGATCTAGGCAAATGGCTGGGCCCTGCTGGTACCTCAGTTTCCCCATCTTTAAAATGAGGATAATGGTAATTGTCCCCAGGGCTTTCATGAAGGCCACATGAGATAACGAGGTATAAGTGGTTTATAAACGAGGAACTTGGTGTCCATGGGAACCGGTTACCTCTGCCTTGAGAGCGGCTGCCAGTGCACCTTGCCATTTCCCAGCTTGGGAACTGAACGTCACACATCTAAGCTTGAGGCTCTGGTTGAGCGAGGTGATTCTTATCCAACTTAGTTTAAAACTTCCTAAAGTATATCCTTTCACTCTTGCTTTGAAGTAAAAGACAATCCTTCTGAGTACTTCACAGCTGACCCCCTCTGCCTTTTTGTTCTTCCTAAGGGAAAACCCGGGGAGTCTAGAGGGTAGAGTTTTTTTTTTTTTTTTTCTCTCCTGGAATCATTGGAATGGCTAATTATGGGAGATAAGAGCCTTCCTGTAGGACTCGCCTAACTGGGATATCCTGTGGATATCCTCAGTCTGTAGGATTCTTCCCATCGGCAGCTGTTCTCATTGCCAATTTGTTCATAGCATTTGATCATTTGATCGTGAGCAGCATTAGCCTTCAGTGATCACCAATGACAGTGCCTAGGTCACAAGCCATCTCTGCTAGGGACCGGCTACCCTCGAGGACACTACAGAGGGGAGGGGCGCACCAGAATTCTCACGACTGATTCATGGCCATGAGCTAATGTCTCTGGTTTTGTGAGTCAGTACTGGCCCAGGCTTTGGTTTTGTGGATTTTTTTTTTTCAAAGAAAAGCACAAAGGACATTGGTTAGACTACTCCATTGTCATTTGCTGTGAAAGGCTAAAGGAAACCTCCCTGTCACTAGAGAGTGACATTCTAAAGATTAGATGTTCAGTTCCTGTTCTCTGTTGAAATATATATATATGTGTGTGTATATATATATATATAATAAAGCAGAGTTTCTTTAGGAGCTGATAATAAAAGTAATAATAAACCCTGCGATTTGGCATGTGTGTGTGTGTGTGTGTGTGTGTGTGTGTGTGTGGCTCCAGGCAAAGGAGGTGAAATTATGTGTTTGGGAGATGAATGTTCTTGTACTAGGCAAGACATAGCTTGCAGGAGAACATCTGGAGCCGACCCATTCTGCATGGGATGGGGCCAAGACATGTTTATGCCTTAGTGCCTGTTTGAACAGGTCTATGATTTATAAGGTTTATAATGATTTACAAGGTTTTAGAAGATTCCCCTTCACATTTTATTTCCTTATATAACCAGCATATTTACTGGAAGCTTTGTTTTAAAAATGGCAACAGTGGTATTCTATATGAAATAGAATTCAAGTATTTAGAATCAAACTGACTATTAAATATTAGGGAGGCAGCCTACTGAACTGATAGCATCAGTATGAGATTGCAAATTATAAATATGAAATGAATGCCCAGTTCATGACTATATTAATCATCAGGATACAAATATATGTCACCTACATATTTTTAAGTCGACATTTTCTAGTTTTAAAATATTCATGAGCGTTATTCTATAGGAAGAAAAAAAACTACCTACATCTTTGCTCATAAATACACTGAAGTTTTGCTGAAACTTGATTTAAAAGCTACTTATCAGGATGGGAGGCAAAAATCAGTGTGAGCGAGTATGCTTAAGTGATGAACAAATCATTTAAGTAGAGGGAAATTTAATTGTTTCTATCCCTAGTAGCTTTCTTTGTTTCCTTCAGAAAAGGAAATATCTTGTTGGAATGTAATGGGGAGTCCTATTAGCTTTTTAAATAGCCGTTTCATGTATCTCTTTAGGTGTATGACAGCTCTGTATTTCTCAACGCACAACCTAGGGGGAAGTAGGTGGCATGCTCTCTAGCAGATGCCGAGTGCCTGAGAAAGCAAGCCTTTCCCCATCACTTCTGCGGCCCTTTTGCTGCGCTCCTCCTGGTCAGCTCCAGCTTGCTTCTCGTTCCTTCCTGTCAAGATGGAAATAGGTTGACAAGAGAGAGGAATGGAAGACAGAAAGGAAAAAAGGAAGAGCAAAGAAAATACTAAGGAAATTTAAAAGTCAGTAGTTCTGAAATGACTCATTCAAACTTCCTCTCGGCGAGCTAGCATCTTTTTCCTTTCCCAAGTGGTAAATCCAAGTCTCTCCACACTGTCTGAGTCAACTGTAGATATACAGTTGTACAAATATCAACGGCCACCACAACGTGGAGAAAAATGTATAACTCAATAAAACAATAAAAAAGAAAAAAAAACACCTACAGAAAATTTCCTTCTATGACTTGAAGATTGTTGGAAGTATTGCATCACTTAAATGAATCTGAGTTTATTATATTTGCTTGCATCTTAGAAAAGACTGTACCCAGAAATTGAATTTTTCCTTTGTTCAGATCCACTTTAAAGACGAATCTGCAAATACCAACATATAAGCAAATGGCTTACTCTAGGAAGTAAGTCTGCATGTATTTTTCATTTCCTAGTTTTTGTTTGTTTGTTTTGGCATTCCAAAATGTGTGCAGTCTTGATTGGAGAAAATGAATAAAATACAGTATGGATAGAACTCCATTGAAATATAGATAAAAGGAAATTCCCCTAATAAAAAGGCAAATACCATTATTTTTCAGCAAGTTTTAAAAACTAACATTATATACAAAACTCTATACTGACGTGGAAAGATGTCACTTAAAAGCTTTGGTTACTCTATTTAAAGTTGTACCTTCTTGGCAACTTCAAAATTACTCGCCCCTAGACTGGTGTAGCCAAGCTGACATGGGAATGAGCCTCCGGGACTCGTCAAGCACATGAGTGTTTGGCTATATCCCATATTTCTAGTCTTAGCTGGTATTACCCATAGAACAGCACTTAGTTTCGAAGAACATTTCATCAGGGCTAGAAGATATTCTTGAAAAAGATAATCCACATAGATAGAAAAACCACACAAGTGACCAGACCGTTCTGTAATTCAATTTCCATTTCTGTCAGGCAGAAATAATCTCTCAGGAAGGTTGTTGAGAGGTCACTGTATGAAGCCCATAGTCCAGAGCCTGCACACTGAGCATGTCCCTGACAAATCAGTTAGCTAATATGAGGGCTGGATGCTGTAGGGAATCATATTAATAGATAAGTTAGCCCCTTCCTTCTTCAAAGGGCTCACAGTAAATCTTTGAGAAGTGATAAAGCTGGCTGTAATTCAGTGTGACAGGGCTCTAATCTCTCTGGAATGTCCTTCCTACTACCACCTTTGTCTTCCAGGCAGACTCCTACTTATCCACTTCAACTCACTGGAAGTAGTAACTGTAGACGAAGACTTCCCATTCCATCCCCAACATGCGTGCTCAGGAGGTCTGAAGGGGTAGCTCTGTCTGGTCATCATACCTTGACACTGCTGCACTCAATATTTCTTTGTTTGCTATTTCTTATCTGAACAAACTATGATGTTGAACAGAAAATACTAATTTATCTAGTTTCCCAGAGAATCCAATATTTCATGTTAGATTTTAAAGTGATAACCAGGACACTATTATAGGTAAACATAGAAAAGACAGTTAAAGGGTGACTAAATTCATGGAGACATGTATGTATCCTGGATACCCAAGGATAGAGAAAAGTTGAGTATCCTTGGAGTACAAAGAAGCTGGAGAAAGACTATGATGCTGGAGAGAAGTACTCAGATTTAGAATGAGGGATTACAATCTTGGAATACCATCCCAAAGAACTAAGCTCCATCTTACAAGCCTGGGGAAAACAATAATTGGTGAAGATATCATATCCTATTGGAGGGAAATGACGAAGCGTCATTTAGAGGTCGGAAGACTGAGGTGAAGGAGACGAACTGGGGAAGGCATTATAAGAATTCAGACCATGTCAAGAGCAAGAAGTGCAGTTTCTGTTTTAGAGATAGAGACCTATGTTCACAATGGAGGTTGTTTTGACTTTTATCACGGTGGCATTTCTTATACATAGTTTAGGATTCTTTCTTGTCACACCCATATTAGCAAGCAAACAGAAAATGATAGATTCCTCGAATGTTTGGTATTTCTTCATCTAGGAATGTTTGGTATTTCTTCATCTAGGATTAGCAGGGCTATTTATGTGATTGGTTTGGTATAGAAGGACCAAAAGTACATATAGTTGACTGAATAAAGACACACTGTATATATGTGGCCTGAGCGCCACTGGAGTTGTCTGAGAGGAAGTAATGTTGAAAGAAGGAAGAAGTGGCTTACGAAGAGAGCGGGGCATATTATGCCAGCCAGATCTTTAGCTTTACCAGTTTTGAAAGGAATACATTGCACTAACTCTTTCAGCATTCTTTCTGGTTTTTACCTTCGTGGGAATGAACACTTTGCATGAAAAGACTGCCTCTGACTATAGTTTTTAAAAGATGGAGGCAACTTTTCTTAGTTTTGGATATCATTAAAAAAAGCACAGGCTATCACGTAGCCATGCCATTTTCAAAATCAACAAGAAGAAATGTATTTCCACCTCTAGCTTGCCATCCTCCATGGTGGGTCATTTCATTCAATTATAAAACCCTTCCCTTTGGGCTGAAGAACAGAAACCATGGCTGTCTTACCATGAGCATTTCCTACTTTTGTTGTTACTTCTGCTCCAAAAAGGATTCAGAATTCTTGTCAGGTACCATGTTACCAAGTTGTGTTGTGGAGCTGGACTCAGAGAACCTTTAAAGATGGGGAACCAAGAACTAGAAAAGAAGATTCAGGAAATCAAGCAAACATTTCATCCTGTGTTAGTGCCCAGAACATGCTGTTTTCGAATGTCTGTGGTGGAGACCACTGCAATTAAATATAATGTAGTCAGACTTGTTAAGTGTGCACTCGAGTTCCACACCATAGGAACAAGCTAGGCTCCAGCTGTCAGTTCCCTGGTTAGGAGAGAGAATATGGGAGCCTGAGAAGAGCAGCTCTGTTGCTTTAAAGTTAAAACTAAACAGTGTTTGGGAAAGATTCTTTGGAAATTCCTTCCCTTTACTTCTAACAATTCAGGGACAAAGATTCAACATTGTTCTTAGTTTTCTTGAAATATTTTCCCCTTTATTTCTTAAATTTTCAATTCAAGTTGTAACCTCAGTTTCTTGTAACTAGGATATATTATTTTCTGGAATATGTGTGAGCTGAACTCACAAATATCTCCCATCTACCACGTGACAACACGTGCCTTGCATTTAAAGAGTTGTGAAAGGTTAGCCCTACTGTCCACCTTCCTTTCCTTAGGCTTGGAAAGAGGTCAGTGCCTATTTCTCAGAAGGACAATTGCAGGAGGTGCAGAGGAACAAGGCTTCTTAGGAGCTCTGAAACTACCATTACAGAAGATTTGTGGAGACGAAGCTAGAGTTTGACTTTAAATTTGACTAGAAGGACCTGGTTCTGAATAAAGTTAGACCTTTCAAAGCTGGAGTCAAGAGCTAGCCTTGTGACAGTCTGTAGCAGTTTGTGGTACACAGCATTGGTAAAAAATGGACTTGGAAAACAGCACAGCTTGATTTATCCTTCAACTTGATTCTTCATGCCATGTGTTTTCATGACAAAGGATGAGAGCAGGCATGGCTATGCAAAATTACACATTGGAAGTTGGTTACCCGTGTGTGTATTATTAGTGTGGAAGCTTTCATTTGAGTAAAAGGCACATATACAAGGGAGGGAGGGTAAATAACATACATTTTTTTTTGTTTCTGTTCATGCTTTTTGAGATGGGATCATACCATGTCACTGGATCTTTCCTTGAAGTTAGATCCTCTTGTGTTGGTCTCCGCAGTACTGAGCAGATAAGTGTGTGCCACCATGCCCAGGTACATGCATGGAATCTTGTTGTTGCCGGTGTTGTTTTATTGTTCCTATCATGTGAGTGAAAGGCAAATGAAGCAAGACATCAAAACTCAGTGTTCTGTCACAGAAAACAACTGAAAGCAGAGAGGTATAAAAGAGACAATGTTTTTTTCTAGAAGGAAGATGATAACTTCTTTTAGGATGTTAATGATGGGAAAGAATAGATGGATATTCCACAGATCCTGTTTGGGAAAAAGAGTGGGTGTGGAAAAGTGAGTAAGTCATAAAACCTAGAGTAACTAAAACATAAAATAGCTATGTAGAATTCTGCAGGGTTTAAATGTATAAAATTGGTCCTATACAATATAGCAAAAATAAAAAAAAAGAAACAAAACTCTGAAAGTTCTGCCATGACCTTTTCTAATGGAATGGACCAACAGAGCTTACGAAGCTCATGCTTCTGGTGTTCTGAGGTTTCCAGATGCCAGCTCCCCTGACATGAAGAACCACCTGGGTACCACTGCAACCCCATGAACCCCATGATATGAATGTGGAGGATAGCTGTATAGATTTGTTGCTCAAGAGTTCTTGGGTCGTGAGAGCTTTTCTGCACCTGTTAAGAATTTCCACTTAAATTGACCATTTTCTTTTTTTTT
>LOEQ01000001.1:140701-195375 GCA_001685075.1 Bramus lutescens
TAGTCTCTATCACAGTTGGTAGTATAATTTCACCTTAAGACTCTTGCTGGGCAGTGGTGGCACATATCTTTGATCCCAGCACTCATGAGGCAGAGACAAGTGGATCTCTGTGAGTTTGAGGCCAGCCTGGTCTACAGCGGGAGTTCCAGGACAGCCAGAGCTACACAGAGACACTCTGTCTTGAAAAACCAAACTACACCACAAGAAAACTCTCCTGGAGAGCCACATCTGCCCCCACTGCCTTACCTGAATATGCGACAAGATCAGTGGACGGCAGCTGACTCAGCCCAGGACCTCGCGCAGTAGGTTATTCAGCAAGCAATAGATATTTTATGTTCCAGTTACTTTTTACCGCAGTCTGAAAATGTGCCTATATTTAAAGAAGAAAAGTGGAAGATGAAAATGGATGCCCCCAAACCAAAGCAAATGGCAGCAGTGTCCTTGTAGCCCTGCTGAAAGTTGATGAGGCCTTAAAAGTAAGACCTCTGAGCAACCTACTAGTTCGCGGTTATCCATCAGAACAGTTCGACCCTGGGCCTCTTCTCTAAAGTCAGTGATACTCATGGTCTCATTGGAATTCACACCAAAGTCTGCTTGCCAATCTCCTCTCTGGGGCTTCAGCTTCTCCCCTGTAAATCTAGTAGCTAAACCACATGGTCCTGATAGGTCAGAACTCCCTGAGCTGACTGTCTAAGAAAACCTTAGCAAAGTTATCTGCAGTTCAAAATGCCTTGAGGTAGAGTGGCTGGATGATGCAAACAGAATCAAGGGCTGGCCTTAAAGGTGCCATGCTGATTTTTTTTTTTTTAAGGAAACCCTCTAACTAGAATATGATGGGTTGTGAAAGCAGTCCCTTGTAAAAGTGGGGGCATTTGAGTCCACTCCCTAACTGCCTGGATTAGCATCACAAATGCCTTCATGCCCTTCAGATGGAATGGACCTTCATTTTCCTTCTTCTTTTTATTCAGAACTTATTTTCAAGTTGTAGAATTATTAATACCCATGTTTCTTTAAGCCAGCTGCTTGATGGGAAAGTGCTACAAGGCTGAGCCTGGTGCCAAGAGTGTGCCTAATATACATTTGCTGAACTAATGGATAAACTGCATCTCATTGTGGCTATTTTATATCTGAAAATTAAAGGGAAATGAAGTTTGGACAAAGTGCTCTCTAATATTTCCTCTGGGTCCTGGCATATTGTGTTCTGTGGCTTCTGAAATCACAGATCTGCTACAGTTTTACTGGCTAGTGATGCTCATCCTTCCTTTACAGAAGGAAAACATAAATTAGGGAGCTAGAGGCTTAGCTCAGTGAAAAGCCCAAGAGGGTTTTAGCCTCAGCACAAGAAATTATACCGAGTTAGTCATTTTAATTGTTACTGTGACCAAATATCTGACAGAACCATTTTAAAGAAAGAAAGATTAATTCATGGTTTTGAGGTTTCCCTCCATCACAGTAGGCAGAACAGAGCGGAACCTCTCACACTATGGTGGGAATAGGGCACTGCCAGGGCAAGATACAGCCCCAAAGGTTACATCTCCAGTGATCTAATTCTTCCAACACATCCTGCCTTCCACAGTGCCACATGTCCCAGTGGTCTCCTCAAATTTCAAATCCATCAGTGCACTAAGCCTTCTTTTAGGCCAGAGCCTCCTTGTTCTAATGATGCTTAGCATTGTCCTACGAGCAACTGAGGTGTGCCTCCCTAATCCCAGCATTTCTCTTTGCCTGGCTCTAGGTATTTCTTAATATACTTGAGTTAACAATTAAAATTAAGCATCATAATTAAGAAGTGTCCTTTGTCTGCTTGTTTTTGGGCAGAGTCCTTGAGTATCCAAGCCTGGCTTAACCTTGCCATCTACCTGCTTCTCTGAGTTGACAGTCAGGGATATAGCTGTGTATTGCTTAGCGGGGCAGGAATTACTCAAAGATAAAAACAGACAGGAAAAGCAAGTGATTTAAGATGCTCAAGTAGTTATCATCACTTTAGTATTTTATATTGCTTCAAAATTTACATTAAATAAAATATTACAGATAAAGTAAAATTTTCCTCTTCTTCCATATCATCTCCCTCTCCTCCCTCCTTTGGACTGTGAACTGAATGAACTACGTTTGTAGGACCACAGATAGAGTTGCTTGAATAACTGGTGGATGGGAGGCGGGGGACAAGCCTGTATTTTCCAGATGTATTTTTGTCGGCTTTGCTGATATTTTTAGTGATGGGTTGACTGTGGATAAGACAGAGAGAGGAAGGGAGGGAGGGAGTGAAGAGGGCAAGAGAGATGTAATATAGTCACTGAGAGGAGAAAAGAAAAATTTCACAACGGGAATAATCTTAAAGATATTCTTAAAGATACTGAAGAATAAGTTGGTATACAACCTAGGCTATTTCGGCAGGAAGTATCAAGAACCAAAATTTGGGCAGGGGAAAGGAATGAAAATGTGAACAGGTGGGAAAAAAATGTTTGGACATATAAAGTACAACATTCTTGTTTTCCTCATAAAAGATATGCACAGAGCATCAGTAAATATTATTTAGAATAATGTTTATAGAAACAATTCCAGTTTCTTATTTTTCTCTCTCTTTTTTTTTTTAATCAAGTTGAATACATGAGCTGGCTTTAGCAGAGTCCCAGATGTTTAGTGGTCAACCAAGACCTCGCTCAGTCAATGGAGTCAGCAACAAATCGGGAAACACTGGGGAAATGGGAGCAGGAGGGATTTTTTTTTTTGATAGTTCTAGTTAAAGAAACTAAACTAACATAAAGTAAAGCTGGAGTTAACAAAGCAGTCTTGCTGTGAAGGACAAAAGGATCCAGTTGCAGAGCCAGGAAACAGACTTCTGTCTGACAAACAATTATGGGCAACAATTACTGGATTAGAAGTCAAAAGAGCAGATTTAAGTCTGGCCTCTTCTCTTTATCCCTGTGTCTTTATGCAGTCGTGCAACCTTTTACCAAAAGAAAAACATAAAAGCGACACAAACGTTGGCTCTGACTATTTCTGGGTATATTCTTGGATAATAGTAAAACCAGTTTCTGGGTCTGTAGGGTAAAATCAAAGTTAACTAAAGAGAACCAATTTAAAGAGTCAAAGAAAATATCTTAGGAATTTGAAACGGGTCTTTAGAAGGTGGCTTCACTAAAAAACAATAAAATGTAGGCACCATGAAGTTAGAGAAAAAATAATAAAGCCAGACCAACAGGCTAAAATGAGAGATGGCTATTAAAATGGATATAAATGGCATAAGGAATAAAATTTGAAAGAGAAATTATGTCAATATCTGAAATATAATACTACAAAACTCACTGTGGGAAACACAGTAGAGAATATAGAAGACAGGCTCTCTCAATATACAAACCAAAGGAAAAGATGCTCTAATGTCTTGAGATATAAAATGAGCTTCAGAATTAAAGAAAATGGAATGGTAGATGTTAATAAGATATAATGAATAAAAACAGAAAACTCATCTTCATTTTTTAAGTTAAAACATGTATGATATATTAAATCCATGTTTGATTTTTTATGGTTCCGGTTTATTTAAATGTATGTGTACAGGGGGAAAAAATCTCAAAGGTCAGGCCTCTGTGGGTTAGAGAATTACTCTTTGTCAGAAGTAAGACTACATTTGCCATTGACGTGGTTGTCTGTGTGGAAAATTGGAAGCTACTAGAATGGATACATTAGTAAAGTCCCACACTACATGGTCACCATAGAAAAGTCAGCTATTTAAGAAAAGCATAAATTTCATGTCATCACAGTAAGTTATGTACATAATCATTTGTCCATAGTAAAGAAAACCGGAAATAGTGAAAGGATCCATAGCAGAGCCCTACTTGTAGATGAGATGGAATTCTGACATATGTGAAGGCATGCACACTTTTCTAAAGTATCTTCCCAGGACATTGTGTAGTCTATCTGCCTGTGTATCTGAAGTTCTACAAAGGTGCAACTATGGTGCGCAGAAAGCATACAGATGATTGCTTGGGACCAAGAGCTGGGGAAGGCTAATATCCGAGGTGAAGATTCTCCTGGAAGAGTTTGAAGCTGTTCCCTATCTGGAATGGGCCTGTGATTATGCAACTCTGTACCTTTTCTTTTCAAAAGTCATCAACTTAAAACACTTCAAAACTACAATAGTTTGTAGAAAATTATACAACAATAAAGCTGATTGGAGCAAAACAGACCTACATGCAAAATATTTGTAAAGCACAAATTAGGCTTTAGAGTTCAGAAAACCTCAAGGCAGAGTTGAAGAACAAATTAGAGAAGATTTTTGGGAAACACGGGATGGGTTCAAATCGTAGTCTTTGCTGATGTGAGTTTCCAGGATATATAAAAAATATTCATGTAAATCTACTTCCCATTTTTGCTATTTGGTAAGAGATAAAAGATGTGGCCAAATCTGAGAAAGTATTAATGCGTGATAGGTCAGGGAAACTGCATATAAAAGTCAGATATGAAAATCATAATGTCATCACAGAACTAATTTGCCAATAATGAAGGAAACAGAGTGATGGGGACTTGACTTTGTGAAGAAGGGCCCTGCCAGGCCTTTTTGTTCCTCCAGGTCCTGTGTTGCAGGCCTGGTCATTTTCCCAGAAGCAACAACGTAATGCAGCTTGGCCCTGGTTAGATATTTTGCTTTAGTCAAATAGGAAACATCGTCAGCTTGGGAGAATATGTAAAAGTCCCATCCCTGGTGCAGGACTGCTTGGGAGTCTCTCAGTTGCCCTGGCTTGATGTAGAGAATGAAGGGGAAGCCAGAGTGTACAGGACAGGTAGCACACTTGAACTGGGGAGACAGATGGAGGATGTGTTCAAAGAGTTCGCACTGAAAAGCTCATGTCAGAGGCGAAACAGCTCGCTTGGTGGCTTGGGGTTAAGGTGACATGTTGCTCTTGCAGAGGACCTGCATTTTGGTTCCCAAAAGCTGCATGGTAGCTCACAACCACCTGTAACTCACTTCAGGGGACTCAAACCAAGGGCCTCGTCTAATTTCTGCAGGCACCAGGCATGAACCTGGTACACGTACATACATACAGGCAAAACATACTGAGATTGATAAAATAAAACATGAGGAGACAAGTTCGTATTATTGAACGCAGGCTGAGAAGAGCCCAGTGGAGAAGAGCCAGGCTTGGGAAGGGTAAGACGTGGACTAGCCAGAATTCAAAGGCCCATATAGATTCTTCATCAAGCTGTGTTCAAAGGCAATGGCTTGCTTGTCCTTACATTCCTCAGCGCCTTACTGGCCAACAGTACTGACAGAAAGTCGAGGGAGCGTCTTCCTCCTAACCCAGCGTATTTTCAGAAGTGTAACTTGCTTTCTTTGTTCAAGTACCACAACCAATAAAAACTAAAGACTCACTCTGCATGTTTCACAGGGCAACTTGAGCTTCATGCTAATCCCCTGAAGTTTGTATACATTTGAAGTTCATCCAGAAGAGCCCTAATGCTGCAAATTAGAAATGTGTAAAAGTACAAATTTGTGCCTTCACCAGAGACTAGAAAGACGAGGAGCTGATGATGGTAAAGGGTGATAAAGGGTGAGAATGTGGAGCTGTGTAACATCTGTGTAGCCTCAAGCAAGGCCTCACCCACTGTGCCTTTATTTTATTATCTAAAAAATAGGTGATGATGCTGATAAGAGGTCCATTATCTGTTATCTACAATTCTGAATTTAAAGAGCACTAAAAACCAAGCATTGTTTTCTTTCTTTTTTGGTTTTCTAAGCCTGGGCCACAGTCATCTGTAGGAGGGCTGGAAGTCATTCCCTGGTCAGTGTGAACATATATCGGTTCGGCAGAGGGCTTGGCGCTGGCCATGGAGTGCAGGCCTCATTCCTTGTGGCTGGTGTTCATAATAAATGCATCATGAACTTTCTTCCCTTTGTAATACCTAAACAATTACAGATACTGAATCCTCTGGCCCCAGGGGTGGGGATGGGGGTTCCCGATAAGAGGCAGAGGACCTGTAATCTCTTCCTCATAGTCTTGTGAGAAGATTCCCTTTCTAATGACAGCACTCATTATTTAAAGTCAGAAGCTAGACTGCCCACCTACTTCCCTGAGGATGAGTAAGGATCTGTGCTTGATGAAGCCTCAACTTACTCTTTTCTTTTTGTGAAACAGTTATTTCCTGTATCCCAGGCTACCCTCAAACTCCTTGTGTAGTCATGGATGACATCCAGTTTCTGTGGTGCTAGGGAGTTAAACCAGGCAAGCCTTGTGTCAACTGATCTACTCACCCGCGCCTACACTTCCTTGGTCATGATAGTCTCTGCAGCTTCGTTTATAGTATATTAATTGCAATCCTTCACTGCTTGTAGAGAGACCGTGGTTGCCTTCAGTTGTTAGCCAACAGACTGATCTTTAGTCACGTGTCCTAAGGCTCCGTTTGTTTTCCAAAATGTGGGGAAGGATTATATAAAATATTTCTTGCACCTGAAACACAAACCATTACGTTGATTTTTTTTGGAGCTTTCCATGGAAGTGATTTCTTAATATGCCCTAAAACGACGTGTCTGCAAAGTCATCATTTAAGACCATGTAAGCACGGGCTAGAGAGATGGCTCAGTGATTAAAGTTTCTTTCAGAGAACCTAGGCCCATACTGTAACTCACAACTGTTTCTAACTTCAGTTCCAGGGAATTCAACCCTCTTACACAGACATGCATGCAGGCAAAACGCCAATGCACATGAAATAAAATTAAGAGCACAGGAACAAAAATTATTCATCTACATTTCGTTCAGTATTTTAAAGAAGAAAGTTACTTCTGTGGTTGATTTTTGGCATGCTTCCTTTTCTTCAAGCTATGTAAAACCTTTTGACTGTGTTCAACACTTGGCCTGTGGACACGGAGGACTGATTTTGCAATACCACTTTAGCACTAGGAAATTTTAACTGAAATCTTCATATGCTTGAAAGAAAATGAAGTATTACTTTAATAAATATTCTGTTTCAAAAGAAAGTGATAAAGCAATTTAAATATGCTTCTTCTTCTTCCTCCTCTTCCTCTTCCTCCTCCTCCTCCTTCTTCTTCGTAGGTATTATCTCCTTAGTCATAGTCATGGTGGGTCATATCAAAAGGAAGTCCTTTGTCATTCTGTCTGCTGTTCTGTTCTTTCTCCCAGGGAGGAAGATGCTGCCAGGGTAGGTCTGCCACTTTCAGTGTTTACCCTCTGTTTGGATCTGTGTTACTAGGTGCCCACTGTTGGCCCGGATTTCTAGTGCCTGGGTGGTTTTACCTCAGCATTGGAATCAGTCGTAAGGCAACGAGGAGGCACTGACTGAGGTAGCCGGGACGATGAAGTTTAACATGGAGTTAGGATTAGAAAGAACAATTTTTATTCTGAGTCAGAAGTAACTAGAGGAGGCGATGCAGGTAGGACTTTGTCCCCTTGAGTCTTCAGTCTTTTTAATCATAAGTTCTAGGCCAGTTCATCACCAGGGTATGTACTCTCCTTGAAGAAAAGTGAATAGGAAGGAAAAGTCTTCTCACTCATTACTGGACAGTTCTGCATGGCTGCATGGGTTCCCACTGGAGCCCTGACTAGCTGCTTCCTATTAGACTGGCCATTTGAGTGAGAGGACCAAATGCTTCCTGCTGCTTTCTGTGCGTGGTCTCTTTCACTGCAGAACCAAACAATAAGGATAGAACTTGGGGTGGGGGGAGCTCTTGTAGATCAGTGTTGTAGCTATGAATCTCAGACAAAATCTCTTCAGTATTACCAGACACTCCATCTTAAGTTCCACAAACACTAATTTCTATTAATCTCTTATAAGGACAAGGTATATTATAGTCTGCCAAACATAAAACTTGAAACATTTTTTTTCTTTTTATCTCTGATAACCTGTGAAGTTGTTCATGGTGTTACTGTGGTTAAGATTTTTATCCTAGAACTTCATACAATGTTTTAACCGTATTTGCTCATCCTTCCCCAAGTCCTCCCAGATCCACTCTCCCTTCCTACCCACCCAACTTCCTGAGTTATTTCTCTCTCCCTTTCAAACCCATGGGGTCCAGTCAAAACTCCCAAATTCTCCAGTGTGGCGCCTACTCTGGAGTTTGGCTCACCTATCAGAGGCCGCATGCTTAAAGAAAACTGACCCTCCCTCTTCCAGAGGCTGTTAATTACCAATACCTTGGGCCTTTTGAAAAAGTCATATTACTTTTTAAACCTGGGAACTTCAATTTCCTCAACCCAAAGATGTGCAGGTGTGTGTTTGGGTGGGGGGAGCCAGACATTGTGGTAGAGGCTCTTATTCCCAGTCCTTGGGAGGCAGAGACAGGCAGATATCTGTGAGTTCCAAGATAGTCAGTCAGTACTATATAGTGAGACCTTGTTTAAAGGAAAAGAAAAAAAAACTACCTGAGAAAAAGAGAGAGAGACAGACAGAGAAAGCACTAAAGAAATAACAGTATAAATGCACTATGTTTTGGAAATGAAATTTTATTTAAAGTAGCAAAAATTATCACTTTAATTATTGATACTGATTAAATGTAGCTTCCTATTACTAAGTTACCAGATGCCACGCATGTGATAGTGAGAGCCTAGCAGTGGCTATGCTACACAAATGACTGTGGTTTGCTTGTTCTGGTCTGGAGTAACATGTCCTGCCATTCTCTCTCCCTTCCGCCTGTGGGCCCCTCTCCTCTCTAAGCAGTATTCCACGGAACTGAAGAAGCTGTACTGTCAAATTGCAAAGACGTGCCCCATCCAGATCAAGGTGATGACACCACCCCCACAGGGCGCTGTCATCCGTGCCATGCCTGTCTACAAGAAAGCCGAGCATGTCACTGAGGTCGTGAAACGGTGCCCTAACCACGAGCTGAGCCGCGAGTTCAACGAGGGTAAGAACAGTGGGGCCCTGGATTCTGTTCCTGTCCAATCAAGCTCCTTGATGGTAAAGGTGCTGCTTCTGATTTCACACTAAGAAAACTGATAAATAAATTTGTGACTCTCACAGTAATTTAACTACTTAATAATTTCTTTGTCCAAATGAGAAAATCGGAACATAATAGCATGGCAGTAGTTGTGGCTATCATATCCTTTGACTTGGGTGCCTTTCCCTGAGTGATATTTCAAGTTTAGAGAAACTGAAGGCAAGGAAGACCAGAAGAAGGAACTTAAAAGAGCTGGTATAATGAGCAAATAAAAAAGTAAAAGAAGAAAGAAGAATAAAAATTGAGAAGGGAAACGGTAGGTTAGAAAAATAAATAAAAGATGCAAAACAAATGGATAGTGGAAAGACAGACAGGTTTCCAGGAGGGGTCTTGGGAGCTCTCTTTAAGTTCGGGGCCCATGTGTAAGGTACATCCACTTTGGAGCCCCAAATCTATCCAGAGTGTTATAGAAGAGGTGACTGTTCCCAAGGGTTCACATAGATCTGGCATTATGGTTCCATGAGGGGCAATGAAAGCAAAGAGTACCAGAAGTAGAAAGGAATCTCTGGGGACTGGGAGTGCAGGGGGGCTGGGGGTTAGAACACTTCACAGAAAACACTGCACGTGTAAATGTTGGAAGGCAGCTGGAATGTGTGAACATGGGGCACAGAAGAGATTGCAGAAAAAATTCATGGAAGAAGAAAGAGCCTGGATAAATATTTAGAAGGAGAAAATATAGCCAAATATCCCAGGCTAATTTTTATACAATAATTTCTAGTTTTGTCTACATGACTGCATTGTCCATATTTTGTCTCTTGCTTTGTGATTAATAATACACCATAAAATATCCTATACATGCAGGCTTAATCCTCAGTTTGCCTAAATGCCAATGTTCCATCAAAACGACAATATTTTGGAGGTTTCCTTCATTTTCAACATAATATTGTTGAAATAGCCAGTGCTGCAGAGAATATGTTGATATTCTTAGCTTTTTACCTTTATTGAATAGTTTTTGTAGACTGGAACTTCATACCTCAAGGGTAAAGATTGCTTTATGGTCCCTCTCAGAACACTTTCTTTTGGAGCATTGCCAGACATCTCAATTTTATGACTTTGCTTGGATTTTTTGTAAAACTCGCTTCCTTTTCTTGTCTCCAACCTGGGACTCTTTCAATGCAATCCAGAAATTGTCTTATCTTTATGACTAAATCCAGGTCTAAAGATGGATAGGAGAAAAAATAAAGATCAACAGTGCTCACCACTGTTTGAAGCAGCGGGGCTCAAACCCAGGGCCTTGCAAGTAGGAGGCATGTGTTCCTTCACTGAGCTATATGCTCAGCTAATTTCTTTTACTTCTCATTTTGTATTTTTTTTTTGGGCCAATTAAAGGCTTAGGCTGAACTTCTTTGTTTGGTTGTTTTCCATTTCCCTAGGAAAATTCTATGCAATGGATGAAATCAGAGATGTGGCATTAGGGTTCTAGGAAAGCTTGGATAGTTAACCTTAAGTTGCAGAACATAGAACTGTCCCGAGACATTGACCATCACAAAACTCTGTGTTGGTGTGAAGTGTTAGGTGTCATCCATGGTAGGCACCTGCAACAAGGTCTGTCCTTTATGACACACAGGGTTTCCTTGGTCACTGCTATCATTCTTTCTCTGACAGTTCATTTCATATTCTTTATTATTAGGTCTGTAAGCTAACTAGTTTGTCTTTTTCTGACTTACAGGACAGATTGCCCCTCCTAGTCACTTGATTCGAGTAGAAGGGAACAGCCATGCTCAGTATGTGGAAGATCCTATCACAGGAAGGCAGAGTGTGCTGGTCCCTTATGAGCCGCCCCAGGTAAACAAGCAAAGCAGGGCAGAGGGAATACCACACATTTGGTAACATGTGGGATCTAGCGGTTATTGCTGTGTTTACCCTTGCCACCAAATACTTCCAAAACATTCTTATAATATCTCTTGTTCCCATGTCACCCCTTTAAAAAATCCCAAACATGTGACTGGAGAGAAGGCTCAGCCATTAAGAGCATTTGCTGCTTTTCCAAAGGCAAGTTCAGTTTCCAACTCCTTCCCCACCAAACACACAGGGTTCCTCCCATCTGCCTGTAACTCCAGTTCCAGAGGATCAAACGCCTTCTCTGGCTGATAGGGCACCAGACACACACGCACAAATATGTCATGCAGGAAAAATGAATATAATAAAAATGAACACATCTCTTTAAAACCGTGGGTGTGCACTGAATTTCGTAGGTAGTAGGGTTCTGCCCATGCTGCCTACCTCACAGCTTGAGGTTGGTTTTGTAGTCTTAGCTGAATGGCAGGGAATTGGTAGTGGATGCAAACAAATGCTGTGTGTGTGTGTGTGTGTGTGTGTGTGTGTGTGTGTGTGTTTTATAGTAGATTGTAAATGGGTGAAGCTACGGTGCATTGTTTAGCTGGTTTCCCTGAACAGATGGAACATTTACGAATGAGTGTGAAGGAGGACAGAGTGGTAGAAAGCATGCAGTAGTAGCTAGACTACAGGAGGAGCAAAGCCAGTGGCTGGGCTTGACTTGAAGCTCTGGGCCCTTGGGCATTGACTCACATGCTATGTGACTCTGTGGGCTTGACTCGCCTTATGCATAATTGAGCGATTTAGATGATTCAATTCCTGGGATATTTTAGCACTAGGATGTCCTTCATGAAGATGTACGTTCAAACTTAGATAATATTATTTTATCTTCGCAATGAAAATAACCTTGAATTATTGCTGCTATTTTGGGCATTAAAAAAAAAAGCTCACCTTTCCCAGTGATATCTGTGGTGTAGACTGAAGTGAGTAATTTGAATCAGCTTGCAAAAGAGCAGGGTCAAAGAGCAATGATCCAGTATAATCAGTCCATCTCATGTTCCAGTGTTAGGAACATTAGTGTGAAGATCTCTTGAAAGCAAGGCAAAGAGGGCTCTCCAGTGCATTATACAATATCCTTTCTGAGACAGAAACATGCTGCTGGAAACAGAGTTCTTCCAAAAGAGGGCCAAGCTGAGATGCAAAAGCGTCAATTCACACCATCGTTGGCGCAAGTTGTACACATGTGGACGTACACCTTTCTTTCTCTCCTGCCCAGGTTGGCACCGAGTTCACCACAGTCCTGTACAATTTCATGTGCAACAGCAGCTGTGTTGGAGGAATGAACCGCCGTCCAATTTTGATCATTGTTACTTTGGAAACAAGAGAGTAAGTGCCATGTGTGGGGCTGTCCACCTGACAATGAAGGAGAATCCTGAGCTCTCTCACTACCTCTGCATGCTCCCCTCCCCAGATTTGGCGCTTTGTCCTATAAATCCACTGTAAACACTAAAAGATCTGAGAAAGTGGAGGCAGAAAAAGGTGGGTCAGGGAAGGGGGGAGAACCAGGGGGCGTACAAGTCACTTCAGACCTGAATACTTGACGCCTGACTGGAATTGTTTCTGATAGACAGTGCTTGTTTTCATGTGGCCCCCAAGGCATTTACTGGTTTCCTTGAGAAGTCTGAGCTGCCTGAAGCGATTTTATCCTGGGACATCCCCTGGCTTAACTCAAGTTTCTTTCAAAATATGTAGCTAAATACAGCTGTTCAGCTAATGGCTCAGAGGGTCTTTGCAAAGCGAATGGAATGTTCTTTATTTGTATTGGTTGTGGCATGCACACAGTTTCTGTGTTCTGCCAGGTGTTTCTGGGCGCTTGCTCTGAGCAGCCATACTGAAGGGTGTGAGCGCACACGTATGATGGCCGACGTCAGGGAAAAGACACCTGTAACTTTAACCTGTTGTTCTTCTCTAATTCCTAGTGGGCAAGTTCTGGGCCGAAGGTGCTTCGAGGCCCGGATCTGCGCTTGCCCCGGAAGAGACAGGAAAGCCGATGAAGACAGCATCCGAAAACAGCAAGTTTCGGACAGCGCAAAGAACGGTGATGGTACGAAGCGCCGTAAGTAGATGTAGTGGCCAGATGGGGCGGGGTCAAGTCTTCTCCAGATGTGGGACTCTACAAATAAGATTAGGAAGGCCATGTGAGGAAAGCTGTGAGCTTTATGAGCCAGTGTGACCTGAGCTCTCAAAGAAAGTAAGATCCCACCGGACCCACCCTAGGGCACATTACCGGTTGCTTAAACTACAATTGTTCTTAGTAGGAGATTACTTGGAATCTGATGTCCACACCAATAGCATCAGCAACACCTGGAAACTGGGCACATGCTCCTGCTCTGGACTTGCTGTTTTTGATGTTCCAGCAATCTGTGTTTTTGTAAGCCCTCCACCTGGGTCGAATGTTACCTAAAGCTGCAGGTGTCGATTTATCTTTCAGTTATTAAGCATGGGATTAAAGTGGTACCTGTTTTCCTTGGGGTTCTAAGGAACAGTACCGTTTGCAAATGTATTTCCTTAGGCACAGTCCAGGGATGTGCAAATGTGGTCGCACTGAGCCTAGATGGCACATGGTGACCAGAATGAGGCCTCAGCTACCTTAACATTTGTTATTAACTTGGATTCTAATTAATTCTATTTTTTATTGGGATATTTCAAGAATCCTGCAGTACAAAATTTTGAAAGCAGAAGTACTGCCATTATTAGAAGGGCTTCATGTGTCCTGTGGGGTTTACCTTCATCTCAGTCACCTCCAAGAGTCCCGAGGGCCAGCGGACAATATCTGCAAACCATTGTTCACATGTACTGCTGACTTATAGAGAAATATTGTTCTAGAAAGCACTTTGCATAAATGGCAACTCACCAAGGTTAGTTTGGGTTTCTTGAAGAGAGATTCCTCTGTGCCTTGGCCGGCCTGACCTGGAAATCTCTATATGTACCAGGCTGGCTTTGAACTCGCATCAACTATCCCACTTCAGTACTCTGTGTTCTGGAATTCCAGGCATAAACAACTATGCTACTCTTCAATAGGTATTTTAAAGTAGTATATCACAGTACCTTTTTGTTTTGTTTTGCCTTTTTTTTTTTTGAAGCAGGGATTCTCTGTAGCTTTGGATCCTGTCCTGGAAGTAGCTCTTGGAGACCAGGCTGGCCTCGAACTCAGAGATCCACCTGCCTCTGCCTCCCGAGTGCTGAGATTAAAGGCGTGTGCTACCACTGCAGGGCTTGAAGAGGGCTTAATCTTACCATCTATTAGTATTTAGATGGATTAAAACTTGAACTGTTCCTCACAGGAGAACCCATCACAACTCACTTCTAACTTCTGAGTGTGATATGTTTTTCTGTTAGATTCCTTCTGTCCCCATGACAACTCCTCAAATAACACAAATGTGCCATATATACATATCCCCATTCTAACTTCTCTTGCACCTGCAGCTAGCATGGAGCAATAGTGCAGCCTATCTTGGGGACTCCACTTACCAACAATTTAGTGATTTATAGTAAGAACAGAATAGCTGAACTTTGATGGAAAGATCATTTTCACACCCTGGATCCTAGTTGATTAGAGATGTTAGTTTAAAAACCTTAGTGATTTCTCACTCATTAATTCCCCCCATTTTACTATGACCAACAGAGTTCCTGTAACATGCACTTTTAACTCTTTAAGAGATGCATGATCTGAACCATTAAATTTTAAAATATAAAAAACAAAAACCGCATTTCCTTTTTCTTAACAACCTTTCAGAGACACACGTAGGTAGCACATATTCTGAATTCCCCTCCACCCCCACGACAGCATCCTGGGTTTGCCTTCTCTACTGTCTTTTCTATCTTTCTCCCACCTTCTTCCTTTATGTAAAAGCAACTAGCATCAATTGATGGGTACTTAGGACAGACATCCCTCATCTTCCATGTTGCTAGGCAGTTTCTATTTTGTACGTATCCTTAGAGATCAGATTCAATGCATCAGCACTTATCCATTCTCAGGATGAAGCTTATGTACTTCTTCCTCCAGCTTTTCGCCAGAGTACACACGGCATCCAGATGACTTCCATCAAGAAACGAAGGTCCCCAGATGATGAACTGCTGTACCTACCAGTGAGTTACCTTGAATTGTCACAGTCACTTCATTTCCCCTTCCTTCAGTGTGCATTTCTTAGACAGTCCTCACCCAGTTCCTTGGGGAAAGAGGGTAGAAAGGACCCTCCCTCACCTGGAGTAAGAACAACAGGGACTTAGATGATGTAGCTTGTGAACAACCACCATGGATTTTTCCTGGTGCTGCGGCTGAAGGTTGGAAGTCTGAGGCCTGAGGTCAACTTGCCCTTGATCAGGTTCTGGGGAGGACCCTCTTCTGAGATGCTGCCGTCTTCTGTATAGTCTCTTTCACAGAAAAGAGAAAGCTGCATAGCTGCCTGAGCAATCATTTCCAGGGTCACTGATCACATCCTCCAAGTCTCAACTTTTGCAACCTAAACAGCATGCCAAGGGCCCCATCTCCCAACAACACCACTTTGGAATTTCGGAGTAAAACACACAAAATGTAGAGAAGGGAAACACGTTCAATCATAGTGGCAGAAGAAGGTATCGAATAAAGCAAAGATCTTTTCCTTTTTAAATCATGACACAATCCTTTCCCTTAGAATATATTCATATTTTTAGTTCTACCTCATCGCTCTTCCATTCTAACAAAGCCACCCCCATAACAGGACATTTGCAATCAAATATTTAATTCACATATCTTTATTTGTGACACAGTGTTGCCATTCCTGAATTTTTGTCATAAGCAGTTCACAAAGTTGATAATGCAGCCACCAGTTGTTCCACTTTCAGGGTACACTAGGGTCATTAGATACATGTTTATCATATGTGACAATCAACTCACAGCAATCCGCATGTCCATGTCTCTAAACATTCACCTTTTCTATGTGCAGGGAACCTTTGTTTTCCTTTAGGGGTTGTTATAACAAAGCCAAGCAAAGCAGAAGCCTTGTGAAGAGACAGAAGGCTTGACCCAGTTCTTATGTAAGACTATCCATCCCTTCTACTTGACTATCCGTCACTAATGAGATCACGTCAATAGGTTATGGCTAGCATTCATTGGGTTCTTACTACCTTAGGTCTTTGCCACCTACAGTGGCTCTTGCTGTTTTTCTTAAACTTTGTAAGATGTTCAACCCTGATGCCATCCAAGCTGACCCAGATGACAGTGTCAGGAGCAATGACTGAGCTACCACCCTGGGATTAGAGTTTAAGTCGTTCAACAGGTTTATTCGGGTGTGCATGCCTCCTTCCCAGCCTTCCCAGCCCTGGCTCTCAAAGACATCTGACAGGCAGTCAGCTGAGGTTTCCAGTCTTGCTTCTAAGGCTACAGATAGAAAGTGGATGTTTTCCCTCTAAGGTGAAACATTACACCTTCTATACTAGACAAATATTTCACGGAAATTTCAGTGCGTAGTCATGAAGAAGCTACTGTGATGAATTGGATCTAAAGAAATGAGCAGTTAGGCAAAATCAAGTTAACGGGATGAGAAAGGCCATGGAATCAATTCAAGTTGAGTGACCAATAGGCCGGTTCTCAAGCAATTGTAAGGAAGGATGAATGTTTGCCTTCCAAACATTTACCTTAAACTGAATACCTAGCACTTCCAAGGTAATGAAGTTCTTAGTAGAACAAGGCTGAGGAAACAAATGTGAAGGAGCAAATGTGGGGAGAAGAGCAGCCTCAAAGTCAGGGTGGGCATCTCAGAGAAAAGAGATGAGAGCAGGCTAATACCGGCAGAGGAGAAACTGGGAGCATCTGTCGTTTGTGCTCAGGTCAATGACTGTGGGGCAGATACCTGCATAAGGTCTAGAATGCAATGTACATTCACCCCCAGGGCCCTGGGTGTTCTCCAAGTAGGCTGCTGCCTTCACTCTAGCCCAGCCTTGTCCTCAGTTAAAACAAGGTCATCCACAGAAAACACAAAAATATGAATTAGATGACCATAAGTGGGCTGGGAAAAGAATGCTAGTTCACAGCATGAAAGCTGATACAGGAGCATGGCCTCTCCTTGCTCACCTTCAGCTGGGAACTTGTACACATGACTCAGCTCATCTGTCCCTATGTCTCTAACTGGCTGAAAAATGCCAGCTATACAGGTTTTGATGTTGCAAATATGTGCTAGCGAGGAGATGTATTTTCCAGTACATAATCCGCAATTAGTGAGATGCGACTGAGTTTTGCCTGGTCTGCAGCTCTTCATCCTCCCCGTTTTCTGGTTTTGTCCAGGTGAGAGGCCGTGAGACTTACGAAATGCTGCTGAAGATCAAGGAGTCCCTGGAGCTCATGCAGTACCTCCCGCAGCACACGATTGAAACTTACAGACAGCAGCAGCAGCAGCAGCAGCAGCACTTACTCCAGAAACAGTGAGTGTTCCACCGTCCTTGCAGAAGGCATGAGCAAGGGGGACTGTTGGCTGTTCGCATCAGTGGCAGGCTATTGGCAGAAGCTGACACTGTACCACTGTGTAGTCCATAAGAGTTTAGACAGCTGCTTTGGCCTCCTTCTGTGTGTCGTGTAACATTTGGAGTTTTCACTTGTGTTCTCTTACGAGCCCCGAGCTCATGCTAACATTTACTAATACTCTGTTCTAACGACTTGTCCTTTTCAAAATCATTCCCTCGTCACAGAGGATTGGCACGTGTATCTCCTAGGATACATACAATCCCTTTTGGGGTACCGCTATAGATAAAGAGGACCGAGGAGGTTTTCCTACGAGGAGGTGAACTGTTTGCCTCCTGTGTTAACTAGGGTTCTGAGACCTAGCCCTGTTCCTTGAGGGATGTCTCAGCACAGGACAGAGTCATATCAAGTTTCTTTGTTTTAGCATCTTTGTTCTAGACTATCTTCCAGCAATACATTTTCAAATAAATGGGAAAGGTTTGGCAACCTTATTAGCATATGCATACCGTCTACTCATATGTTAAGTTTCACCTTTCTACTCAGAGCTTTGGTGTTAATTGTTTTGTGACTAACAAGAAGAGAATAGCTCTTCTGAAAGGATGGTAGATTGGCCAATCAGAGCTCTGTTTATACTTATCTTTGGGTGCTTAAGTACCATCACTTGTGAGTTTAATACAATGTATATTAGTGCAGGTGTTGCCACAGAGTCTCAGTAGATAAATGTCTATACTACATTTTCAGTCTACTGGAGAAATTTCAAACACTTAACCTTTCAGGTCAAAATGAAGAGGTATTAAAAAATACCTTGACTGAGAAAAGAGGTTTATTTGTTACTTTTTAAAGCTGCATTGATAATTTAGCCTCATAGTCATAAGGTTTGACCAAAGAAGATCTTTAAAATAGAAATGTAAGTGAACAAGAAATACTAGTTCTTTTCTGACATTACTGACTACTTCTACATAAGTATAAAGAAAGGGGCACCTACCTCTTCTCTTAAGCAATATAAATGCTGCTAGGGAGTCTAGATTCCATCTCTAAAAACCATAGCCGACTTCTGAGTGGGGAGCAGCAGAAGATTTGGAAATGAGCATGCCCCTTCTCAGCTGAAAGCTGTTGAGAATGTAAGACCCTTTGTGGCTATTGCATCTCACATGTTACTATCGTTTGTTCTGAAGGCCAAACATAAAATTCAATCAAGTGATTTCTTCGAGATACAGAATACTCTACAGGAAAATCAGAACACACAAAAATCTCACTGGCAGCAATATGTATTCTTTTGGACACCTGAAATCAGTGGATGTTAAGATAATCAAGTATAGATTCCATTTAGCTCACTTAAAAACATGCAAAAGGGATCGAAGGAATGCACCACGGAAACACAGTAGACTGCAGAGGAATAAGGAAGAGTGCCTTCCTCTGACAATTACTTCCAGTTCAGTGCATTCTCAAAACCTTTAGCTCAGCCAACAACACCAGGAGGATGAGGATTGTATTATATATTAATGTGTTGTGTTGAACTAGTTCTGAGTCGTCAGCTCCAGACATTGTTTTTCTCATTAATGAAGAAAGCACCATGTAGCGCAGGGCCTAGTAAGCATTCTCATTTTCTTCTGAAGCATGAGAGTTAGGTATTTTATGCATCTGGCTGCAGATGCTCTCTTATCACCCATCAGTTCTACGCTAGTGTCAGAACAGCAGTAGGTACCATAACTGAACGAGGGTGACTGTCGCATGAATATCTTATTATGGAGTCTGAAGCTTGTATTTCATCCCATTTTCTTATGTCGTATGTGCTACCTCCTCCATGTTTAAAAGTGTAAAATCCACTGGAAGCTTGTGAGCCATGCTGGAGAGCTTCCCAACCACTCTTGCAGGTAAATAGGCTCCTCATCTTTTTGTGTTCATTGAAGTGGAATTTCTGTTGGATGGGCACATCACAAAGTGATTATGTGTATTCTAGAAAGTTAAGAAGCAAGCACAAAAAGTCCTGAAGTCAGCTTCAGACAGCAACCTTCACCATAGATCTCTTTTGTCCTATGACAAATAAAACATTTCTACTGAGATAACAAGGGCTCATGGTGATATAATCCCTTTATTAAAGCACACTATAATACGTGACTTTAAAATGGAAACAAGAATTAGGGCTTCTGCCTTCGGGTAGTTTGCATCAAATGGTGAATTCCTAACCAAAACACTGTTGTAATATTAAGAAAGCTTTGCAATGATCAGGATTGTATAAATTAAAGAAGCTTGCATAGATTAGATGAGAAAGGAAATAACCTATCTTTGTTTTGTAGACTTTTTGACTCAGGTGGCTTGATTCTGGTCAGGGGCTCATGCTATCTGTGTTCACATTGTGTAGATGAAAATACTGACCTTGTTTTTCTGTGTGAGGATTTTTCCAAAGTAGCTGGTTGATCGCTTTGCACTGTTCCCGAGGGAATTTTTATTATTTCTTCTTTATGGAGCAATCTATTTCATTGGAGAAGAAAATGTATGCTAAAGTTGTACTAGCAAAAATGATCTCAAAGATTTTCGGGACTTATTTTTATCCTTTTCCAGGAGTAGCTAAAGATGAATAGTAAGGAATTAGCTGCACAGCTCCCGGGGTTTTTGTTGGAAACAATCATGTGCATGGTTTTGAGTTGGTCTCTCACAGCTGTGATGGCTTGCGCATGGACAGCTAACAGATTGCAAAATGAGATCTTTGCAAAATACAGATGTTTGGTCCAATTACATGTTTATAGCATTATATATCCATGTCTCCCTGATGATTGGCATGAATCCATGTAGGTCCTCCAGTTGCTATAGTCTTCAGCTGAGATATTTTTTTCACAGCTCTTTTATTTTCATGCGAATCTTCAAGAGCAGGAGACAGGAATAAGTAGACAAAGAAAAACTGGAAATCTAATTTCCTGACAATCATTTGAAAAGAATAAATTAACTCAGAAAGTGCCTGTAATAGCCTGTGATTTCCTTTTTAAAACATAGTACCAATTTAATGCTGGTAAGGAATCTTTCTTTTTTTTAGTGGAATGAAAATTGGTAGGAAAGGAATATACTTCCTACAAGGTGGCAGTAAAATATTGTCAGTTTAATTGCTTCCTTAGTCTCCCATTCTGTGTTTTCTCTCTGCTTGCTTTTCACTTGTGCATGGATTTATCATTTCTTTCTTTTTTTTTTTCAACCCTTCATGGTTACCTTCATGATCATAGGCTGTATAGAAGACAGATTTTGAACCGAGTTGCTATGATTCAAGTTATTATAGACATGCTTGGGCTTCGCACTGTTAAAGACAAAATTATATTTCCATTTTCTTGCCCACAGTGGTACAAATATAGTTTACTAGAGCTCAAATCTGATGAAGGACAAATTGGGCCCATTATTTTTTACTAAATTCCACTCCTTTGTTGTCCCATGGGCATTGGATCGTAATGCTAGGCTGGTTTGTTGACACCTGTTTTAGGAAGCCTTAACTTTTAGATTAAAGCTCCATGTGACATGTTTTCTTTTTGTTTGTTTGTTTACTTGCTTGTCCCTGGAATTCACTGTCCTTGCCTCTGCTGTTCTCAGACCAGTGTGACTTCTCTACACTTTTCTAGCTGTCATTTCCTTCTGGAAAACTCTATTTTGTTCTCTATGGAAAAGATTCCATTAACTTATAATATACCCTGTGACACTCATTCTATATCATTCTATAGTGATGTCTTAATTGTGGCTCCATAGTAAACAGAAGCCAGAGGATGCTACTTTTGAGCAGGTTCTTCAATACTTGTTCCAGCCCTCGCACCAAGGCTGGGAAGACCAAGCAAGTCCACAAAAGAGCTAAGGCTGCAGGGAGCATCCCTTCCCATGTTGCCGTGGTTGCTTGATGTTTGGTCCTTAGTCTTGCTCTTTCAGTTTAAAGCCCTATCTTTTTTTTTTTTTTTAAACCAGGAATGCCCCTCTCCCAGCTTCATGTATTAAGAAGTAGACATGCTCAAATTACTAATGAATTTAGGAAAAAGTAAATGACACAGATATCCAAATTGATATAAATCATTAAAACCACACTTCTAAATTAGGTTATAAGGCCACCCATTTTCAGAACATTTGCTGAAAATTGCCAGCTCTGTAGATTTGAAGACAACAGCAACAGCAAACAATCTTGTAATTCTCGTAATTTCATGTTGTTCAACCAGACAACCATATAAAAATCTGAATTTTTATAGTGAGCACAGTATTACTTTCGAACTTCACAGCTAAATGAAGATTTTTTCAAGACAGAGGTTTCTTAGCTCTAGATTACTAATGGAGAAAAATCTCAAAGGTTAATTAAATTCAATTAAATCACTTCTCCAATTGTGCATATCTCCTTGTAGAGCTGGCCTTACTTCTAAGTCTGAAAGTTTGAACCCATGGGGTGTATCTAGTCTTGCCTTCACTGGAATGCTGATATGATCAGTACATGCCAACTACACTAGGCTTCCCTATCAGACACTCTCCAGACTTCAGCTTCCAAACACAGAAGTCTCCAAGCTGGATCTTTGATGTATATTCTGGCATATTTTGTTATGAACATCCCAATCTTGCTGGTATATTAGGTCATGGATTGAGTTGGAAAAATGGCCTTGTTCCTTTGAAAAGACTAAATAAATAGGAATTGAAAATCTTGTCTGGGAAACAGTTCCCAACACTTCACCAGGTTGCACAACCTTTAGCCAAATAAAAGGGCTTATTCTTGGCATCCTACGGCATAATTGATTTCTTAATTATGCAAAAGTTGCTTTCATGAGTTTGATATATGCATTTATAGGCCAAGTTTGTGACTGAGAGGATTAAGGTATTTACCCACCTCAATCTGGGCCAATACAAAATGCTCATTAATAGTTCTTTGCAGATGCGTGATGACGCAGCCCCCACACTGATAAGATCTATTTCTTCAGACTTCAGAGTTTGGCTAGACAGAATAGTAATGAGGCATAATAATTGGGTATGTGACATTTTTACAGAGGATCAAAGTTTATTCTTGTTTCTCTGTATTCCCTTTGTCAATTAATTGAGTCCAATCGACCTATGCCAAGCACTGTACTAAACAGTGAACCTGCCTGTCACCATAATCCTCAAATGAGTCACTTTATGTTAAGAAATGGGCATGACTGGACCCCAGCTAGATCTTAGGGAGGACTTGGGACAATGCATTTTTCAAAATAAGATCCTGATGTATAACTGCTGATTAGCTGCCCCCGCCTTATCTTGTTTCTCCTTTGCATAACTCTTGAGAAGTAGCAGTTCAGGATGGCCTTAAAGGAGGCATTTAAAAGGAAATGAGAGAAGCGGCGTCTGAGCCGGTCTGTGCCACCTGCACTATGATCATGAAGGTAGAAGGGTGTAGCTCTGTGCTCATTAGATGTGGATGCATGAATCCTAAGCCTTCATTCTCTTTCTCTGGTTCCTCTCTGCAGTCTCCTTTCAGCCTGCTTCAGGAATGAGCTTGCGGAGCCACGGAGAGAAGCTCCGACCCAGTCTGAAGTCTTCCTTAGACATTCCAACCCCCCAAACCGCTCTGTGTACCCATAGACCCCCATCTGTGTTGGAGCATGTGTGTTTGTTGTGTTTCCGTGTGTGTTTGTGTGTGTGTCGGAGAGCGTGCATGCATGTACATGTATCCAGCCCTCACAAACAGAACTTGAAGACATTTTGGCTCAGAGACCCAGCTGCTCAAAGGCACGCAGCCACTAGTGAGAGAATCTTTGAAGGGACTCAAAGTGTTACAAAGGAAAGATGCTTACTGCAGATTTTGTATCTTTAGAGCCGGCCCTGGTTGGGCAGGAAACTCCAACTGTGCTTGTCTGTGAGCTTTCTATTGTTTTCCCAGGAGGGAGGGGGGATCCCTTGGGCTGAGGCATTGCAATGTTTATTCATATTCTTTTCTGTTACCTTATGTTATGTTTCTAAAACTCATAATAAAGCTTTTGAGCAGGTCTCAAACTTAAGATGTATTTTTAAGAAACAAGAAAAAAAAATCTGTTATTGTCTGTGCCTAAGCAAATTGTGTTGACTGGGAGTCTGGGGCCCTTTGAATGTTGGATATGGAGTAATACTGCGAACAGTAGCAGACAAAGGTGTCAAGGGGACTGGGGTCAGAATTCTTGTTGAACAGTCGCATCGTTCATGTATTCTCTTCCTACAGAAGGAAAAAGTTCACTAAGGCTTTTCCAGGTCTGATCTCTGCCACTGTACATTAGCATCTGCTATGATAGTCTTCTCTGCACACTCCTCAAAATGGTTGTTGAGATGCTAAGGCAGGTAAGCTCCTTTTATGGTGTTAATAGGAGTTGAAACTATCCCAGAAATATAAGCAGGTACCTGCTTACCATTGTTCAATGCTGGGAGAGCTCAAAGTCTCCTCATCAGATCTATGATTGATTTGTTTAATTAGAGCTGCTAGCCCTCAATCCTGCCTACCAGAGAACCAGCCAGATTTCTCACTACTATTCATATGCATTTGTCTGGGAGACTTCTTCTCTGACTGAATGATATTCTAAGCATACAGGTATTAAAATCAATATCCCTAGCCTAGAAATTACAGAGAGCCAATCAAGTTCTCTTTCCTTTTCAAATATTTTCCCAACTCAAAAGGACTGTCTCTGTTTCTTCCTTCAATGTCCCTGTCACCTCACACCCTAACCTGCTCACCAGTGCTTCCTCCTGCGTCATCAAGACAACAATTTCTTGTGATAGAGGCTGTTGCTTTGTGGATGTGTGGTTTTAATTTTCAATAAACTTTTGCATCTTGGTTTATCTTGTAGTTATTGTTTCTGTCTCTCTTGCTCCCCTCTCCCAGTGCAGTATATTCTCATAACTTCAGCGTTGCAAGTGCTATGCATGGGTCTAAATAATAAGAGTTACAGGGCAGTCACTGGTCTCTGTCTCTTTTGTAATTGTATTTAAGATATTATATCCAGGTTAACACTCTGAAAAGTTAGTTACCATGCCTGAGTCAGTGGTTCCCAACCTTCCCAATGCTACGATCCTATAATACAGTTCTTCATGTTGTGGCAACCCCCAACCATAAAATTTTTCTTTGTTACTTCGTAACTGTAATTTTGCTATACAGTGTAAATATTTGATATGTAAGGTATCTGATATGTATCCCCAAAAGGGTTGTGACCCACAGATTGAGAAACATTAGTCTAAATGAACAGGCTTAACCCTGTGAATACTTAATGTTCTAGAATGCCAAAAGGCATCTGATCAAGTTTTGAACTTTGTTTGAAATCAACAGATTTACTAATTAAAGTTAAACTAAGTTCAAATGTATCAGATAATTAGGTTTATATGCCATAAAGTCTTTGGTCAGTAATCTAGAGTATGGCTAATATCCTAAGTTTGGGGATTTAAATTTCTATGTGTTCTGGGCTTTATGTTATTGTAATTACTCTTTCCAATGAAGTTTCAATAAATGCACCAAAGCAAGTAGCAGATAAAAAGCATAAGACAAAGACATCTTGACAAGAGATTGACGTATATTAGTAAATTCTGATTCCCTTGTTATATTTCAGTTAGTAACTTTGAGCCATAAATACTTAAAGAATTAGAGAACATTCTTAGATTATTTTTTGACATTTCTTTCAGAAACATTTTTCTCTTTTAGCTATTCTTATATAAATTTTCTCTGTACTTATAGCAACCTTTATATGATTGTGTGTATTTAAAATGATGTACTATATTTCTTTATTATGGTTGACCTTCTAAAGAACTCTTGCTGCCCATGGTCTTTAGAGACAAGCTTACCCAGCATACAGGCTACAGACAGGGCCTGAACTTGGGAAATACTTAGAAGAGGTGTAATTATTTTTCTACTTATTTCTGTTTTTTAACCTTCCTCATATTCAGAGTGTCCCTCCTCTTCACTATTACTTTCCCCTTTCTATATTCAGCATTCTAGAAATGGCTTGGCAAAATATATTTTTCCTGCTATGTCTCCAAATTTGAGTTGAAAGTTTTAGTTCATATACTGAAAGGATTTAAATGAAGAAAGAGGAGCAAGCAAGGGTTCAGAAGGCCTTAGATATAGCCTGGAACTTAGCAGGAAGTTTATCTTTCACCCCTAGTCATGAAAGGCAGAAATAGGAAGTCTAATTTCTAATCCCAGATCATTTAAAACAGTGGTTCTCAACCTTTCTAATGTTGCAACCCTTTAACACAGTTCTTAATACTGTGGTGACCCCCCAACCATAAAATTATTTTTATTGCTGCATCATAACTGTAATCTTGCTAGTGTTGTGAATCATAATGTAAAAATTTGATATGCAGAATATCTGATATATGTGATTCCCCTAAGGGGTCGTGACCCACAAGTTGAGAACCACCGATTTCAAAGCACATCTAGCCCTGGAATTCTAAATGTTACTCTTAGCAAGGCACACAGAAGTTAATGGTTTGAGAGTTAAAAACCAGGAATTGTGAGCTGTGGACAAATGAGATTGGTGGTAGAGAACTTGATGACATGTTTAAGGACCTAGGTTCAGTCACCACCACTGAAAAATGAAAATGTGACTTGGGTTTATTAATACTTTCCTAAGTATTAATAATGTGTCCTAAGTATCTACTAAGATTTGAGCTATAGGAGACTTAGCTGCCTGTATCTTTATAGCACTCAGTTCCCAGAAAACCCTAGTAAGCCTCACAGAGGCCCTACAATAGAAACCATACCCCATTGTTTTTTAGAGCAGCTGTCATCACAGTTTACTTGTTTGACCTTTGGTTGGAGTGGGTGACAAGGACAGAGGGCACAAGTGAGAACAATCAATCAACTCAGCATAACTTCTGTTTCCTTTTCAATGTTTTGGAGGACTGTTTGCTCCAGGACCATGGTATTGCACTTGTAATGGCCAAGCATTTGACTGTTTTTCAGGGCCTTTGAATGGGCTGTGACTTTCATGGAGGATCACACATTTTCCTAAGTGTGTGATGGCTGTCCATTTCAGACACTGTGGAGTCAGTAATGATCACAGTGTCATGACCTCTGTCTTTGTGTCCATAAAATTCACTCATGTTCTAGTGGGTGCATCCAAATTTATGACCCTTTTGACATTACCCAAAATCATTTTTTAAGTCTACTCAATTAAATACATGTGTCAAGGCTAGCCATTTCTTCTTATGAATTTGTATGTTGGTACCTTACATTTCCTTGACAAAATACTAGGTTATAAACTGACCATGTGGGGCTGTAGGGGAGTAGAAATGGATGAAGATTCTCAGTGTCTGTGAGACAGTGGGCAACGTCCAGGACTCTCACCTGAGTTCCTTCAGACTTCATAGGCACTCTTGCAGAGCCGGCCTGAGGCTTGCCCTAAGGAAAGGAAGTTTAGGTGAGACACAGATCAAATTCAGGCACTTCATAAATTTATCTCATATCGAGAAGCTAACAAACATTTTAATTGGCTCTAAAATTCAGCTTTCTTCACTGTTCTTCTGTTTTTCTTCCAGTGTCTCTTCCTAAAATTAAGTTTATTATAGTAAAACATAGTCAATTGGATAATAAGTCAGCAAAAAAATTAATGACCACAGGTTTTAGCAGAATACAGGAAATAGCAAAAAATTGTGACTTGAAGTCCAGGGGCAAACAGAAAGTTCATCAGTAACATACTTTTATCTTCCTGATTGCAGTTACTAATGGTTAAAACTACTTTATTTATTTATTTATTTATTTATTTATTTATTTATTTATTTATTTATTTATTTATTTTTGTTTTTGTTTTTTCTGAGGCAGGGTTTCTCTGTAGCTTTGGGCCTTCCTGGAACTTGCTCTGTAGACCAGGCTGGCCTCAAATTCACAGATCTGCCTATCTCTGCCTCCCGAGTGCTGGGGTTAAAAGTGTGCGCAATTACTACCCAACTGGTTAAATTACTCTTATCATTGGCGTTGGCTGTATGTTTACCTACTTGGAGAGATGGAGAAGAATATGGAGTCTTTTCAAATTAAAGGTCCTATCTGTATCTGGAATATGGTTAACTAGCTCTTAGCTACATTATGACGGCCCAAAACAAGTGTAGACGCAGCAGCTTGAATACCTCCCTACTACCTTACTCTGTGTCTCCCTGTACTAGATATTGTCTTTCAGATGCTTCTGGCTTGATCTGAATGCGCTGACTACCCATTAGGCTCCTGAAACACAGTGGTGGTGTGGACTTGGAATTTCTTGGTAACTGTTAGATTCCCTTTATATAATCATGGCTCCTTGCCTACTTTGGCCTTTCACATATATCTTAGTATTTCAACACTTTCTTGATCCTGCAACCTTGTTATGCACCATCATTTTACTTCTTGAGGCCTGTTCCCCAAAATAGAAAAAAAAATCATGGACCAAGTGTCAGGAAACTCTTTTCTGTCCTCAACCCATCCATGTAGAAGTGGGCTCTGGGCATTAGGGCATATTTTTCTTAGAATTTCATATTTACTCATTCCTCAAACATTAATAATAATTATCTGTTCGCCATGTGTTTCCATACTATGGCATGACATGTTTCGTAATAGTAGCAATCATTCAGACTTGGGAGAAAGACAGCCAGGGAAACTAAGGTGTTTCCTATCAGCTGGGGTGAGCTGGTGTTGCACGGTTATTATACGATGCTTGTTTGTACCACTTGGAAAGGGTTCAAGAGAACCAAAATTAAAACAATGGTGCAGAATGTAGTTGCTTTGTGAAGTCGTTCTAATTTCCACAAACAACTGGAGAGCGTATTGTTTGCTTTACCCAGGCTAGAGTTCTGCACTAATATAGAAAACTATGGAGAATTCAGTGTATCTTCAGAAATTACCCGAAGTACAAATATTTAAGGCCATTATTTAAAAGTTTTAAATTTTACAAAGCATTGAATATTGATATCCTTCACAAAGGCATATAAAAATAAAACCCACATAAAAAGTTAAATTTGTCTTTTAATATATCTATGAGACTGTGACCATGGTAAAAAAAAAAAAAGGCGCAAATCAGGACAAAATTGATGAACTGCTTGATAAATTGTAAAGGAGAACTTCTCCCACCGTAGGTTGGGAACAGGCTCAAAGCCTCATTCTATAGTCTTAGCAATTAGTCACTGTGAAGGCTACGGTCTCCACAGTCAGTCCTTAGTATCTCCTCTCCAGTTTCTAGCTCTGTCCTCCAATGGATGAGGGATGGTTATCCCTGTTAGAACCACTACTTTGCGAGTCTCTCAAAGATGAAAAATGATGATTTTTAGATCTCCTGCTACTAACAGTATAGCTTGTACAGTAAGGGTACACGACTAGCCCTATTGTTTGCATGGCTATAGCCTTTATATGACTACTATATTTCTACACACACACACACACACACACACACACACACACATGAAAGACTTGTAGAAAGTCAACACCCCAGTGGTTCTCCTACATAGAATCACGGTTGGCATGCACTGGGTCTTCTCATAGCTCATGAAGATCTCAGCTGAGGAAATGTATTTATACCTTGGGGGTTTCCGTAGGACTGTAGGATATTTGACAGCACTGTCAGATGCCTCAGATGACTGACTCTTTCAGATATTTGCTGTGCATTCCAAATGTGTTGGGAAGGTGTAAATGGAAGTCTTCAATTGCAAATTGAGTTTGGTGTCTTTCTGTTCTTCATCAGCCTGTGTGCCTTGCGAAGTGCTCTCTACTTACTGGTTTTAAGATTTAATTAATTTGAAAAACAAAAGACAGAAAGAAGACAGAGGAAATAAGAAGAAAAGAAACGTGTAAATGTTCCCTCTAGCAAATGAGATGCTAAGCACTCCGCTGTGTATAGTCCAGAAAATAGTGGGTTTTGTGATGGCTTTGCAGCCCTTCCTTTGAATCATTCATGGACAATCAAGGACTCTAGGTCATTAATCATGAGGAATATTTGGCCCATGCATAGTTCAAGGGCAGGTTTTCATCTAAGGCAAGACCTGCTGGAAATGACCAGTCCTGCTTTTCAGTATCCCATGCTGACCACCGTTCCCATGTTTGTGTTCCTAGGACCTCGATGCAGTCTCAGTCTTCCTACGGTAACAGCTCCCCACCTCTGAGCAAAATGAACAGCATGAACAAGCTGCCTTCCGTGAGCCAGCTTATCAACCCACAGCAGCGCAACGCCCTCACCCCCACCACCATGCCTGAGGGCATGGGAGCCAACAGTAAGCACCTCTCTCTTCAGCTGCCAAAGGATGGACAGGGCTAGTGCAGGAGAAGAACACTTTTAAGGTGGCACAAATGTTCTTCTCTAAGCTAAGTGCCCCACCACAGTTGACTGACTTGGCTTTCTCAGTTAGCTTCTCATTCTTGAGGTATGGGTTTTACCGCAAAACACCGTCATAGAGATAGATGTGAGGGTGAGGGTCTTCCCTCAGTAGGGGTAAGGATCTCACTGAGACAGCCCAGATGGAGACCCTCCACCAACCATCTCTGAAACGGTTTATAAGAAGTGTATCTGACACGAGGGAAGAAGTATGGAGTGCTAGGTTAAAAGCATAAAAATTATTGATTCTCCTCCGGATCCTTGCGGAATTAGCTGTGTAATGGCAAACAAGTTAGTTCTTTGCTCTTCTGCTCTGTCTCTACAAAAATCCCTCCACACATTTAGCATTTTATGCATCTCTGGCTTTATAGTCTGACTTCATTCCATATGCAGTAAGCAGGGAATCAATCCATAAGGAGGCTTCCCCTTTACTTCTGTACACATACGAATTCCTCATAGTAACTCAGTGTAGATATAAAAGGCAGTGCAAAAACTGGATCTAAATAAGTAGATGCTAATTGGCACATAACTTTTTGAGAAACAGATTTGCTTTGTCTATTATAAGTAAGCCAGACAAAGGGGATGCAGAGATTTGAATGAAATGAATAATAGTAAAAATGCAGAAGGATAAATAATATCTTCACAGATAAAGAGAAGGGAACACTGCATGGTTCCTAAAATTACCACTCAATGAAAAAATAAGATCCTATCAGTTGGTCCTTTAAAATCCCTAATTATTGTGGCCAAATCTTTGATTTCTTTTTCTTTGGAAATCCCAGCCTATGCCGAAGAAGCTAAGAGAGCCCGAGATCTTCTGTGGTCTTCATTGTTGGTTTCTCATTGAGATAATCTGCCAACAGGGACTTTGCAATAGGTTGCCTCTCTCTTCCTGATAATGTACCTCGAGGTCCCAAACCTGACTGCAAAGGGAAGCCATCCAACTTCATTTCCTTTCTGTAACAGAAATTACAGTAAAATATGCCCACTTGCTGTAGCGACAAGATAGTGGTACAGCAACACTTGACATTTACACAACTTTCCTCAGCTTACATTTTATTTATAGTACACAGTTCTCCTCTTCTGCGCTCAGACATCTGAAGGGAAGTAGATGGAGAAGCCTCAGAATTGTACTTGGCAGGTGGCTATATCACACAAGGGTCTTTCCCCTGAGCCATATTTCTACTTGGGAAAGAAGATACAAATTATGTTCTTATTTTCTAGATATATTATTTTTTGCTTTTTTCCAGAAAGCAAAATTTGCTCCATAAATTTTATTAGTACCAAACTTTTTGGGGGGTTGGGCATGAAAGTGAATGCTTGAAGCTCATGGTTTTGCAAAACGCCCAAAGTATTGGTGATATTGGTGAAGTCAAGCGGATTATATAACAGAGTTATAATCTGGGATTTTTTTCTCACTAGGCGTAAGGTTCCCAAACCAATACCATAGCAAGTCCTCCTGTTTACACACAGATCTTATTGACTCGTGTTTGCTCACATTCCTCTCTGGACAAGCTTTTGGGCATCTCACTGTACCAAGAAGTCTGCTATGTCTGTGGGGATAGAAACATTGATGAGAGCTAATCTCTGCTACAGGAGACGAGTGCATAAGATAAACTGAATGATAGCCTATTCTCTCCAGAAGGAGGAACATATCAGCTTAGGAGAAAAGAACAAGAGTGAGAAGAGAGTCCTAAGGGAACAAAAGGCCCAGAAGTCTGTGATTACTTTGGAGTTCTGGTTCTATTCTGCTTGACTGGGCATGGAGTGTGTGAAGGAATATAGAGAAATTAGGTCACCCTTCCCTGCAGTAAGATAAACCAAACCCACACACAGATTTCTGGTAATACTCAACAAGGCCAGGTAGACCCCTGGGGTGCTGGGGAACGATCATCTAGTAACCCTTTCTATTCCTCCTGCTTCCGTCCAGTTCCTATGATGGGCACTCACATGCCAATGGCTGGAGACATGAATGGACTCAGCCCCACCCAAGCCCTCCCTCCCCCACTCTCCATGCCATCCACCTCCCACTGCACTCCCCCACCTCCGTACCCCACAGATTGCAGCATTGTCAGGTGAGTGCACACACGGCACGTGTTCCTGGGGCCGGCCCTAGGCATCTGATGGGGGAGGGTAGACACTGGCAAGGCTGATCACACGGTTGAGAAGAAGGGATGCTGTCCTGGGATTTGAGGAAGTTGAGTCTGGTCAGTAGGGTGGCCAGCATAGCTCTATCGAGACCGCCTATAGCCAGTGTGGGGAAAGTGAAAATGTGAGTATGTGCACACAGGTTTCAGACCTGTTGCATGGTCTTCATTTTCTCCCTTCTCCCTCCTCATTCTACAGGTCAGTTGTGGCCCATGAATTGGTGCTCAGGGCTGGGTTTCCCCAGAGGGACATAAACTGGCTCTCCTACTCCCTTTCCTGCTCTCTAGGCCTCACAGCTCTTAGTCACCACGGGACCATGATTTTGGAGTTGGATGTCTATAAAACATTTTGATATTAGCAAAACTCTAGAATTTGAAGAACCCCCGCCACTCCCCTGAGAAATGGGGACACTCCAGAGAAGCAGGTTTCTTACAGCCAGAAGCTAACAAAGCCTTAAAGAAGCTTCTCACAGAGGCACATGCAGCTCCATGGTCCATGCTTCGGGCATGTCCTCTGCTTCTGGGCAAGCATGCTTTGTTCCTTTGGCTGCTGGCTGAGCATGTTTCATCCTTGTGCAATGTTAGCCACAGAGATGATGCAGTACATGGCTTAGCTCAGCAGAAATCGATTCTGGGATGAGAGTGACATCACCAGACGCAGGCTAGTACCTCAAAGAGAAATATCTGTGTGTTAAGGACATAGATCAACATGTATTGATATTTCAGAGTGCTAGCCTACAATATTTTAACTCTAAAAACATTCTAAGAAACCCTCAAACACAAAATAGTAAATGTAGTGATTCTCAATTTGGTGTGACGAGACAGGAGGCAAGCGGACTGGGGACCTGACCACGGGACCCTTCACCTCTACCCTGCCCCCATGACTCCTCCTGCTTTTGTTCAAAACCTTAGGATACCTCAGATTGCCAACTGGAAAATCGTCACCTTCTAGAATGCTTATGCTCAATTGCTGTGGTCAGTTTACCTAAAGTTTGAGTTTCTAGCAATCCTCAAACCTCAAATCCAGGGCCCACACATATTTCATTTGTTCCCAGACTCTTATGCAGGGCATCCAAGGGCAAAATAATGGGTTTTCCTTTATCTCGCCAATGCAGTTGGGGTGAACTTTCTTTTTCTGTTTCCTCCTTCCTTTTCCCTCCTCCCTCTGCAGTTTCTTAGCAAGGTTGGGCTGTTCATCATGTCTGGACTATTTCACGACCCAGGGGCTGACCACCATCTATCAGATTGAGCATTACTCCATGGATGTAAGTAACTGTTAGACTTTTCTCTTTAGTAAAATTTCTTCCTTTTTCTCCCTCTGGTCCATACGCCTTACAGTTCCATCCACGCTAGTTTTAGACTTTGTGTTGGTCATGCTTCTATCCTCAATTCTGATGGAGCCATAACTCTGTCAGAAAGATTTTCCAGGTTAGAAGCTAAGCAATCAATAAACCTGATCATTAAGCTGTGGCTTATTGCACCCAAGTGTATACAAATGAGAAAGAAAATATAGAATTTGTGCAATCAAGAAACTTTAGTCTCAAGACAGGTGACTGAAAACCAAGCACTTGGGAGGCTGAAGCAGGAGGATTACTTCAGCTCAGAAGTTTGAAACCTGCTTGGGCAACATAGTGAGGCTTGCTCAGAGATTGGTTGCAATGTTCTCATTAGTCTATTTAAATCACCAGGGAGGACAACAGGAAGGACATACAGAGAAATGACAAAAGTGTCATTGGCCATGGTGGGTTCATAGTGGTACCACAAAGAGAAGCCTGGCTGTAAATCTCTAGCCTGTGACCCTGTTCACTGGCTGTGTCCACCTCTCCTTAATGCAGAGCTTTAAGGATGAGTCAACTGTACCTTTCAATACTGTAAGACCCTGTATTTATTTGAAATGCTGCCAGCCCAGCTCCCTGCCCCTGTCATCAGGAAAGATTACTGGCCGTAAGTCAGCATCCTGGGCATGACTTTTAGTAGCAGTGAAATTTGAGGCTGTTACGGCCTCTCGGGGCCTCAGTTAATCCAACTGAGTTACAAATCCCTCCCCTCTGGCTTGGAAAGTCTTTGAAACAAGCTGCATGTGATGGAACTTTCTCATGCTTTCCCCTCCATTTCTTGAACTTCTGCATACATGGGAGCTACTTTGTTTGCTTGGCTGCTCTTTCTAGCGCTCTCTGTGGCATGTGCTGTCCTCCGTTCTAGCTTCCAGATGGCACTTTGAACTGATGGGAAGAGATAGTCTCTGCCTCTGCTGCTGTTTCTGTAGTGGGGACTCCTTCCCCTCCTTGAGCACCGATGCTAGAGATGTCCCTGCAGCACGAGAATGTCCCAGCCCCATAGAAATCAGCATGTACCATGCTGTCTTTCTCCCATCCCTCCCAACTCTAAATGTTACTCCTGGTGCTTCCTTGATAGAGCCTACCATAGGTAGAAACTATAGACAATGCTTTAAGAGTAAGTTCTGACAGACTTAGACTGTTTTAAAATCACATTTCTTCATGGATGAAAGCAGAGTGGCCCTGCATTTGAAAAATACCCCAAATGGAGTCCTTTGTGGTAGAACAGGAAGTCTGTTGCTTCCCTGTGTCCTTACAAAATAATCACTTGAAGACTTGCCCTTCTAGGGAGTGCCAGTATTCTCCTGCAGCCATTAATGTTCAGAGGCGATTCCCACAAATCTGTCTCTGTTGATGTTGTCTTATAGTGGTGCTGAGGTTACAAAGAATTGTGGGCACATTCAGAGTCTCAGAGGTATAAAGAATGCAAGAAGCCATCTAGGATGCTAGTCTATTAGTGGATTATTGTCTTCTTACTATGCTTTCTTCTGCTATAGAAGAAGTTAGGGTCACTGTGATGGTCTGAAACACATAGAATGGGATGATATGACAGCATGGTGCAGCTTTCTGAGTTGAGACATTTTGGAAAACGATTCCATTTTCTCATCTTCCCCTCAGCATCATTTTGTACACTTCTGGAAACAAATACCTCTTTTGTCTTTGCAGCAGTCTGCTATTTTAGTGTCCCTTTCCCGTTGAGGATTTTGAATACATTGAGTATCTTCAGATGCAAAGCTGAGTTCATAAGGCAAATGAAAACAGTATAGTATGTGTTTTTGAGTTTCGAGAATGTCATACCCACTGTCACCTATGAGTCCATAGTAACTAGAATGCAAAGACGCAATTGTCTCCAATGCATCCAAGTGGGGAACTAAAAACAGATGCCATCTGCTAAGCTTTCTGCCCACCTTGCTGCGTCATTGAGTTGAAGCATATTAAACAAGCTAATGCCAACCAATGCAATGCATTCACCATGCCTACTTAAGACTAACCCTGCTGGAAAGACCTCTTGCCCCTCCCATAGTGCATAGACACAACTGCCATGCATTTTGATGCTCTTTATCCACACACCCTAAGACCTTTCGGTCCATAGGATAATTGCAGTTATTCCTAAGTTCACAATTTATTTACCTTGTAATAGAACGTCAAGGCTTGTTAACCTGATCTTCTTTTATTCTCTCCATAAAATGGGTATAAAAATATCCAGCACTAATTTCAAGATTAAATAGGATTGTGAAGATAAACTAAATAGCTTGGTACTTAGGAAACTCTCAGTCCCTAAGAGAAATCTGTCCTCCTCCCTTCTTCCCCCACTGTTAGGGACACTCCATTAACACCTTTCTTCTGGCGGCTAAAGCCCCATAGATTTGAAGAATCTTATATTTCTTGTTGAGATGTTTTTGCCCTCTTATTTAACTACTTTCTGCACTATTTTGCACATGGAGAAACTGAGGCCAATGAAGAATGAGTGAATTGTTGTCCGCAGCACACGTGACCCAGCTGGGTCCTACTTTCGTTCTCAGTAACGTAACAGCTGGAAGACGGTCAGAAAGCTAGCTTTATCTGCCAAGTTAGTGATAATAAACTCAGATCATTGTAAGCCCAAACATCAAAGAATGAAAAACAGCATGTAATAAAAGATTAGCTGTCTGCCCTCTAATGTCTGGGCTCCTCCCTGTTGCACAGGATTTGGCAAGTCTAAAGATCCCTGAGCAGTTCCGGCATGCCATCTGGAAGGGTATCCTGGACCACAGGCAGCTGCACGAGTTCTCTTCACCCCCGCATCTCCTGAGGACCCCAAGCGGTGCTTCTACAGTCAGTGTGGGCTCCAGCGAGACCCGTGGTGAACGCGTGATTGATGCCGTGCGTTTTACTCTCCGCCAGACCATCTCTTTCCCACCCCGCGATGAGTGGAATGACTTCAACTTCGACATGGATTCCCGTCGCAACAAACAGCAGCGCATCAAAGAGGAAGGGGAATGAGCGCCCACTGCAGGGCTTGTCCTGTCTTTTTCCACCTCCCAGCCCCTACAGGGCACACTTGCTTGATCTTCAAAGCATTCTTGCTAGCGCTTCTCCTTTTCTTTCTCAGTCTGTTTTCTACAGGGACGGAGAAGTAAGAGGCTACCTGTTGCCTAAAGTCTGACCTGTCACCTAATTCTGATTCTGGCTTTAAGCCTTCAAAACTCTTGCTTGCAGGATGCGTTGTCATTGCTAGATAGAAGTTAGCAAAGAAGCAGCGGGTCTCTTTAAGCAGCAGAGAACTCTCATTGACTTTTATAAAGCATTTTCAGCCTTATAGTCTAAGACTATATACATATAAATATATAAATATATAAATATACAATATATATTTTGGGTGGGGGGTATTGAGTATTGTTTAAATGTAATTTAATGGAAAATGAGTTGCACTTATCAGCCTTTGAAATTTGCTTGTTTGGATGATTGATCTGTCCCCCTTTATCAGGGGTATCATGTATGGTGGCAGATATGTAGAGTTGAGTGGTCTATGTGAATAACAGTGATGTATAGGTCCTCTCAGTTCTTTGGATGTTGAGCATTGAGCACACCAAACCTGTGGATGCATCCAGTGTGTTTACCATTGCTTACTATGAGGTAACGCTGTATATATGTACACAGTCTCTGTCAGTATATTTCATGTTACTGGTGTCCATTCCAGTTGGACTGGTTCATTCAGTGGCTATTACAAGCAAAATTTCATGTTTCCTTTTGTCACACACTATAGGAAAGGACAACCTCTCTTGCTTTTGTTTGAGAATGAGGAAAGCAGTCTTTTTTTCTTCTTCTGGAAATTCTTAAATGGTCCAAGTCAGCTATTCCAAACATCTGATGGGACATAGCCAAGTATACAGTGGCCCCTTGACATTTAAGGCCCAACAGTTTAGTATTTAACAGGGAAATATTTACTGCCATTAGAATAGCCTTAAAACTAAATTTCACTACTGGATTAACCAAGTAAAATACATATTCACTGCTTTTGTAAGAATTTAGGCCAATTAGACAGGATGAGTGGAATCTGTCTGGTTTTTACAGGGAGTTGTGATATCCATTAGGAATATTCTGGAAAAACAAGCCTGACTCAAATTCTGAATCTCCGCTATAAAGAAAGATGTCCCATCCAACTGTGAATTTAAGTTCCTCTTGAAGCGTGGAGTGATGCTTGGGAAACAGACCTTTAAAAGCCTTTCCTGTCCACAAGACACTGCATGGGAGGCTGGTTTGCCTCTCTTCAAGGTCTTGAAGGAGAGCAGGGGGTTGACAACTAGAAACTGAGGAGTGCAGTGTTCACATGGCAGGAGCTGCACTGCCGTTGCTTTCCTCTTGATCCTAAAAGCAGATGTCAAGATCCAGTTTTCCACCCAGCCCATTCCAGGCTGTGTAGACATAGAAATGTCTACAAGTCAAGGAAGACGCTTTTTACTGAAGCCTTTTAAACTACATCACAAAGACTTGTCTTACACTTTATGTCGGCATGCAACAGTCAGTGTTCCTCCTAGATGTTTTGCAAGCATTTTGGGACAGATATATATATANTCTTCTCAATGGAAAGCATGTGTTGTGTATATGCTAATGAGCTCCAGAGTCCTGCCATGTACTTTGATAAAGGCTGTCATTCATTGCACATGGCATCCCATTGGTATTTGAAAGTGCAAATAGGTAAATGTGCCTCTGAAATGTAATGTATGGCCTTCACCAGAAAATCTTACATGGTGTATGTGTGTGTGTGAAATTGCATACTGTGCTGTTTTTGTTTGTTTTGGTTTTCTCTTTGGGGATGATTGGGTTTTCCAGAACCACAGCTGAAACTTTTGTTGTTGAATATATATATATATATATATTTATATATATATATGAATATATATGCAGAAACACCATTTAGTGAGAATATGATGTCAAATAAGACATGATATCTTAATTGTAAGATGGGGGAAGGGGAATTTGTTTTTTAATTTTTTTAAATTTTGTATGTTAAAGAGAATGAGTCCTTAATTTCAACGTTTTGTTGTGTTTAAATGGTGAGAAACATTATTAATTTCTGTAACAAGTTCACAGCTTTGCAAACTCACTAAGTTGGAGAATGAAGCTGTGTCTTGGCCAGGTCAGGAAGACAAATGACTTCCTGGGTGTTGTGAGTATTGGGGCTATTTTAGCACTGTTAAGGTGGCACTGGGGAATCTAAGGCATTTCAGCACTATTTAGGTGGCACTAGGGACTCGAAGTTTCTGTACTGTACCCTATGATTTCGGCATTTGTCATGAGCCACAGGTAGGCACAGTTCCTCTCCTCGCACACACCACTGTTAAAAGGTGTGAGCAGCCAGGGCTGCAGTGAAAAGCATGGAGAACAGACATCCACTCAGTGCCTCTCACTGGAGAGTGGGATTCCTTTCCTTGGCAATGAAGTCAACAGGATAGAAAGCAGGATGCTCTTTATTATCCCATTTAGCTTTTGTTTTCTTGATTCTTTCCCCCAAGTACGTATGTGGGATATTGACTATGAAAGATATGTGGGTTTTTTATTTTTATAATTGTACAAAATTAAGCAAATGTCAAATGTTTTATATACTTTATTAATGGTTTTTTTCAAAAGGTACTTTCTTATAGACATGATACTTTTTTTTTACAGCTTCAGTTGCTTGTCTTTTGGTATTTTTGTGTTATGGGCTTTGGTGAGCCAGAGGCAAATCTATAAGCCACTTTTGTTTGCCAGGACATGCAATAAAATTTAAAAATAAATGAAAATACATGAAGAAATTGTGTTTGTATGTGTGTGTGTGTGTGCGTATCTGTGTCTATTTATACATCCTGTCAACCCTCTGAGCTTATTTCTCTTACTGTGGAAGAGGAAGAAATACTTCAGTTGAGGTCAAAAAGAGTTTGCTATCCACGTAGGGATGAGATTGCAGAGTGTCCTAGTTTTATTTAATTTTTGACTATTTTATTTTTAATTTTTAAAATAGAAAATAGTTTTTTTGGTCATGATTTTCTCTCCATCACCTCCTACCAGATCCTCCCCACCTATCCAATGCCACACCTTCTTTTCTCTCTCACTCTCTTTAGAAAATAGACAGAAAAAATACAATTCACACATAGAAAATGCATAAAAACACAAAATGTGAACCCATGATATATAAGCAAAAGACTATAAGGTAAAAAAATAAAATAAAAGCCCAGACAAGGCATTATGAGACAAGAAACAAAAAAAAAATCTCCCAAGATACCATATCATTGATTGTACACTGAGTTGGCAGTCTACTGCTAGGCATGGGGTCTGTCATTGAGTGTGGTATGTCTACCAAGTGAGAATCCATTAAAGAAAGCAAATTTTCCCTTGGAAAATGGTTGTCAATTGGAGACAGCTTCTTGGTTAGGGATGGGAGATCACGTCCATGCTTGGACCTGTGTAGTCCCTGTGCTGCTTCCACAGTGTCTGTAAGTTCATAGGTTCAGCAGTCCTGTTGAGCATAGAAATCATTGTTTCTTTGGTGTCTTCCATCTCACTGCCTCTTCCCTGAGCTCTGAGAGAAGAGGCTTGATGGAAACATCCCATTTAGGACTCTGCGTTCCAAGGTTTCTCATTCTCTGCATATTGTCCAGTTGTGAGTCTCTGTATTTTTCCATCTGCTGTAGGAAGAAGCTTCTCTGATGATGACTAAGCAAGAGTTAGGTCCTAATTTTAACTACATAACTGCCCCATGACGTTTATAAATAGCCTCCTCAACACCGAAGGAATATTGGGTAGATCACCCTGGTTGTGTGAAGAGACACATTGAGAATAGTGGCCTCCGAGTGTGACAGAGCAGACAAAACCTTTTCACTAGGTACATAGATCATTCACCAGAATAACTGCTCTTTAACAAAATGATCTAGTGTTAGTATTAAACGGAAAACTTTATTATCTTGTTGACTGAAGTAGAATGACATGACAATAATATCCAAAACATAGCAGGAACTTTGCAGAATAGTCAGTGTCTATGTGAAGGACCTAGACTATAACATCTGTCATGTGGGTGAGCATAACTACATTATTAAAACACAAATGTATAGTCAAGGAAGGTGACTCTTCAATCATTTAGTTTCTCTAAAATGAACTAATAGGTTTGGTAGCACCCATATAAGGAAGAGCAAACTCATCTGTACGAATGACTTGGGCGTGGTGTACATCACAGAACACTGGACTCCTTTCTTCATTAAGAAATTATAGGTATGTACAAGAGAACCAAATTTATTTTTTTACAATTGTTAAAGTATCTCTTAAATACTTTACTAGCCTGAAGTAGATTCTGGAAGTTTAATGATCTTGTTTCTTCACATCTTGAGAAATTTTCTTTCATGGCTTGGCATTCTAGAAACTATCTTATCCTTATCGATCAATTTAATACTGCTTCCAAAAATCAACAATATGTTTCTTTCTTTTATTTTGAGGCTATATAATTATATCCTTTCTCCCTCCAAACCCTTCCATCAACATCTCCTAACTTTCTTTCAAAATCATAGCCTCTTTTTTCAGTCTTACCAACACTATCTTTTAAAATAAAATGAGATCATTCCAGAATGTGCCATTTAATATGGCACATTTCCAATTGTATGTGACTACTGAGCCTGTAAATAGGGCTCATCAAAACTGAGATCATGAGTGCAAAGTACACATGTACTTTCAGAGACTTTGAATAAAAATGAATGAAAATCATTTTCTATCATTTTGTGTTGATTACATGTTGAAAAGATAATATCTTGGAATTACATGTTGAAAAGATAATCTTAAGTTAAATTTCTTTAATTTTAAAGGTTCCTTTTTAGATGCCTTCACACACTTAAAATAATATGACACTTATTGTAGCACTACTGTATTAACTAACATACCAAATGACACAATAAGATACAGTGTTACCCATAAATATTATATCACCCTTCAAGAATGTTTGGAGTAATACAAGGTATAATATCTCTGCAGTCAGAAATTTATTTTCTTACTATAATGGCATAAAGATTAAAATGGTCAAAAGGATAGTTCAAGTTTGTTTGAAGACAAGTATAACAAGATTCTGAAATTGTTCACATAAGTTCATCTACAGACTGAGTCTTTATCCAGAATGTCTTAAATTTAGTTTCTCAAGCACAAAGTTCAGTGGATAAACAAATTAGGCATCTGGATAAAAGTCAGCCTTACTGGATGGTGGTGGAGCACTCCTTTAATCCCAGCGCTTTGGAGGCAGAGGCAGCCGAATCTCAGTGAGTTCAAGACCAGCCTGGTCTACAGACTGAGTTCCAAGACATCCGGGGCTACTCAGAGAAGCCCTGTCTTGGAAAACAATGACAACTTCATTCAGAGGGACATTGACAGGAAGAGTTTAACCATGTAATGTCTTTGCTACAAAAACACAGTCATCCAACTTTCATAGGACATGTGTAGTATTTTCTCACCACTAATGGTTCCTGGGGACCAAATATTATGAGATTCTTCACAAGTATACAAATGTTAACAAAAGGGTCTGCCAAAAGTCACTGCAAATAGTGTGAAATGTAACCCAAGCAGAAGTCTTAATTGGTGTTTGTAAATCATCTAAAGTATTTTGAAAGCAAAGGACATGAACACCCTCTCTTCCAAACACTTAAAATCCAGAAATTGTTTCCAAAACATCTTTGGTATTTTGGATTTTCATGATGCAAATATAAAAAGTACAGCCAAAAGCAATAACAACAACAACAAAAAACCTCAAGAATATCCACAATGTAAATTCCTTTTCATAAATCAAATACGTTCCACATTGCAAGCCAGTTCACAAGCAGTTTATTTCATTAAGATCAAGAAAATAGAAAAACAAGTTACCAAATCTTTTTTGAGTTTGTTTTCTACTATCCCTTCAGTCTTTCGCTTTCATTTATAAAACTGCTGAAATACGTAAGAGCGAGAGGACTCAGGAAATCTGCTGAGGTTGTTTCTCCTAGAAATGATGGAGATGCATCCCCTGTAATACCTCAGCAACACAACTGTACGAAAAAGCCCTGAATAGCACAGCACCAGTTGACATGCTAACAGGAAAGGGGAAAATGTTCTGTGATATTTTGATTGTATTCTGACAAAGTTTGCTTTGAATCAACGGGTAAAGTTAGCCACTCTCTGGTGAAAATTAATGATAGAGGTTTTGGAGGACTGAGGACAGACAGACAGGAAGTAGCAAGGTGGGGCTGAGAAAGGAGCTCAGCTTTGTTTGGATTGAAAAACGGAAGAGATAGGAGGTCACTGGTAGCTTCTCTTCCGCTTCTTTGATCATTCAGGTTCTTATCCTGTTATCTGACTCCTGCTTATTTATTGATAAAGAATAATTAGGTAAAGGTATCAGAAAAATGTCACTAGATGAAGAACAGTAGGCTACTAAAGAATGCTGAGAGCAAGAAAATTAGTTTTCTCTATAGATTAATTGGTTATCCAATACCAAATGATCAGTTCTGAAATCATATAGATTCAAGCCACGCTAATTGGACTCAGCTGGTTATATTTACTTATGCTCTTGTGTGTAAGCATATGTGTTTATAGAGATATAAAATATATGTCATATGTGATAATAGCACAAAAAGGCCATGAATTTGAGGAGACAGGAGGAATGGGAAGGGCTGGAAGGAGAAAAGAGAAGTAAGGGAATGATATAACTAAATTTTAACTTTTGTAAAAGAAATAAAAGTACTAAAATATGAAAAATAGAAATAGTTAAAGCCAGAAAATAATGAATGATCATAGCTCTTGTTATGAGTTACTTAAGATAAATAGTTATGGGGCACCAAAACCCTAATTTTGTACAAATCTGCTTGATTTCATAGCAGTTTTGAAATGCAAGGCTATCTTGTAGCTTTTAGGTGCTGTGTTTGCATATCTAACATGGTAACACAGCAATCCTAGTTGGTAACTAATTCTTGTTAGTAAGGTAAGGTTGTGCAAGAAAGGACTGCAAAGAATAGTGCTCTACACTAGACCTGGAGAATATAGCCAGACTCTTGAGTTGAACAACCACAGACCATCACATGTAGTGTTGAGTCTCTTAATTTTTAAATGTTCTTTCTTACTCAGGTCTGCAGTGCTCTGAGCAGGTGTTCTAGGACACAGGACACGGGCATCCTAAGCATAGCCTTCCCAACACTTACTCTGCACCAAGAAAGGATGGAGCATCAACTATCATTTTTCTAAACTGGATTGGCATGGTGCAATTTTTTCTTGGTGTTTAAGAGTTATTAAGTTATGCTGATTAGTGGCTTGGATAAATGTAGTGACAGAGTGGAAAGGACACAGGCCTAAAGAAGACCGCTGGCTTGAATGAGATGCTTAAAATCTGTAAGATTCGAAGAGCCTTGGACCCCTAACTTGTCATTATTTCAGTAATATCTTTTAGGAAGTTAGTGAAAGGGTGACATAAAAAAAAAGTCAGTAACAACAAAGTCATACTATTGTGACTTATCAGAGTCCCACGGTGTAATCTGAACTCAGTATAAGCATCTGGAAAACTCATTCCTTTTCCAGAGAAAGTGGGTGTTCAGTTGGTATCGTTCAGATTTGCGCACTTCATCAGTTCAGAGCAGTGTTTTTCGAGTCCTGTTGGGTGTGTCTTTGAAATTTATGAGATTTTTACCTCCCCACACCAAGTCCAGATCTGTGTTTGTGCCAAGTGGGTGGCAAGCACTGGCCGCTGAACTACCCTCTCATGATTTTTAGCAGAATTCTCAACCTAGGACCTTAGAGGACCAGCATTTTATAATTCAAATAAAGGTTAGAGATAGAGAGACAAGGAACGGGAAGTGCTTTCAAGTAGAGAGAGCTAAAATCAGAAATACCAGAAAATAAAGAACGCAGTAAGCACACAACTCACCTGCAGTCTGCTCCCTGACTTGGGAATAGCACCACTTTTTCTCTCAGAGGAATCAGGGTGCTCTTGTGGAATAGGTGAATATTTCTAAGCCCTCAGTGCCACCTTCCTTTAGTGGGTCATTGTGCACTTCGGTTTTTTAACCAAGTTCCCACCAGCTGATCTAATAGGCCTCCAATTTGTCACTGCCTTCCTAAAACCATTCTGTCTTATTAACAAAGCCTAAAGAAAGCGTTTGAGAGTACTTCTGATGCTTAGAATGCTGGGTGCTGGACTTTTAAACAATTGAAAGGAAAAGAACACAAAAGACCAACCTCCTGCCAGATCCTGGACGGTAAAATGAATAGGAAATTCTGATGTGGCACTTCATGCGGCCTCCTGCCAAAGACAGTTTGGAAATGATCAGAAAGTTTGTGGTCAGAATTGTGGACTCTGGTGGTGGCACCTGGCACCAACACTGTTGGACTATATGAGAGCAAAGGCTGGCATTTTGTACATATCCATCAGAAAAGACTGTGTTCGTACAATTTATTTGTTGCTAACCTTGGGGAAAGTGAACATCTCTATGTTCCCTTCTTTTCCTTTTTGCTTCCTTACACTTCTGAATGTATTGTCACCCCAACCAGTTGATTTCCAAGCAGTACAGAGTCGGTAAAAGTAGTGAGTACATTTCTTTACACCATTCCATTTTCCTGTTCCCTGTTTCTCTCTGTAGAAGATGCCCATGCTGTGTTCCATTGCCCCCTCAAACCTGATCTTCCTAGCTTAGTGGTGCTGCTCTTGAGTGGCTTTGGTGACTCGTGCAGAGCACCCTTGCGTGTTACCACATTTCCAACCTGACCTTGAGGACAGCTGCACGCCACCTCATCTTTACAAATGCCCATGACACCTCCGAGAGTCACATGATGGGCAAGAAGCTGCGTCTAAGCCTGGTCTCAGCGAAGGCTCACCACAAAGTACCATGCTGTCCAGTGACTGTCTAGTGTTCAGACGGCATTGAGCAATCAGTGGAAATGTGTCTCCTCAGATAGTGGCCAGATTCTTCCCTAATATAATATCCTATTCATCAGAGAGCAGTTTGGCTGCTTTGCTTCTCTCGTCTTTCATCTCCTCGGCCTCATTACTTCTTGTCCTGCAGTAGAAAACCACACTCTGTGTTCATCATCACAGCCTCCATAACACTTTGACCTCCCGTAGTGAGGGTGGCAGGAGAGTGAAGGCCTAGGCTCTCCCATGTTGGTAATGCATTCTTTCCCTCCCCGAGGAAAAGAGCTCCCTGTCTCTTGGCTGAAAGATGATTTTCTTCCAGACTGCCCTCCAGTTCTCTCCAGGGTGCATGTGTAATAGCCGCTCTCCTCGTGTTGAATGGAATGGGTGTATTCCTGGTGAAGAAATCGGGGATGATGCATGTCAAGGAGGGTGAGAAAATGATGCATAGATGGAGCTAAGCAAAGGCTTGTGCGTTCATGGTGTCACGTGGTCTTGGTTCCTTCATGTTTCCTGTCAGAAACGTGACTCAGCTTCTTCTCACACTGGGCAAAGCACTTTGGGAATTTGGCCTCGAGAGAAAACACAGCCCTGTGATTAGAGAAAGACAATCATGCTCATTGCATCGAGTAGGAAATTGAGCCCTGGGAAGGAATGAGAATGTACAGGAAGGGAATTTTCACAGTGAACCAGTTGACCTGTATCTTCCCATTCTTTTTTTAGTGCAGTTCCTCTCAACCTCTCCTTGCCATAAGCCTCTCTTCCAGGCCATGGCACTTCTGTTGTTATTCGCTATTAGTGGAGCTTGTCAAGGAAGACTTTTGTGTTACTGCTAATAAGTGGTAATAAGTGATTTCCATCCTCAAGCTGGTTTTAGCTACACACACTTGGGGTCCGAAGATCTCTAGAGCTCCAAGTTGGAGTTATTGGATCTACTTATGAATTTTATGCTCTTACTAATATGCATTGCCTCCTGCTGACTCTGCCAGTTGGTTTGATTCTTTAATTTTTTCTGCTTTTGAATGCAAAACAGAATTCAGAACGTTAAACAATCTAGACTGTACCTGGAGAAAACAGAGCCCTGTGTGAGTTAGTGAGCGCCTTTGCCTGGCTGTCAGTAATTCCCTTTGGGAAACTTTTCTACTCTTAGACTGAAGGAGTAGCACTCTTGATTTAAGCCTGGAACCCCATAAAGCAGTGGTTTTCAACCTTTGGGTCTCAACTTGCATCCAACTTCTATCTCAGAAAAATATTTACGTTATGACTCATAACAGTAGCAAAATTATAGTCATGAGGTAGCAACAAAAATATGGTTGGTTAGGGGGATCACCACAACATGAGTAACTGGTTTAAAGAGTCACAGCATTAGGAAGGCTGAGACCAACTGCCATAGTGGGATTAGGACAAGGATCTTTCCCAGAAGACATTCTGAGGGCTCGATGCTTGGGTTGCATACTGTGGCGTAGTCAGTGTCAGAGGGAACAGAAAGGAAATGTGTTGAAAAGCAGGAGAAGGAGCACTTGTGTTTTGCAGTCTGACCCCCTAATCCCACTCCAGTTTCAAAGCTGATAACCTAGAAGAAGTTGTTTAATTTCCCTTTGGCTAGATTGTTTCTTGGGTAAACAGAGAGCACCACAGTATTCTGAAACCTTGTTCTGAGATCTACATTAACATACCTACACAGCATTTAAAATATCTCTAAAATAAGCTCAGCACTTTTATATTTATTATATTTATCATTAAGTATGTGGGTGTGAGTGTGACATATGCATGGGGATGTGCGGATGCCGTGGCATGTGTGTAGAGGTCAGAAGAAAACTTGGTGGAGGAAGTTCTCTCCTCCCTTTACATGTGTGCCATGGATTGGACTGAAGTCATCAGGCTGGCACAACAAGCTATTCATCCGCTAAGCCATCCTGCCGGCCTTTTGCTTCCAGTTTTAGAGAGCAGACATCAATATTCCTTCCATACGTAACACCTGGCAACCTACCAGGTTAAAGCTCATCTATGCTTCAAGGTCTAGAGAACAGGTTTCTCCAAGAAACAACCCTTTGTGCACCCTGGCGCCCAAATCAGTCTTTCCCTGGCTGTTTTTTTTTTTCTTCCATAAATGTGATTCCATAGTTTGGAAGAAAGACATCACACTAGTGATCTCTCTTTCTCCCCCTTCTCTTTCTCCTCTTCGCTCAGCCTTTCTCTTCTTCACTCATCTCTTTTTCTCACCTTTTTCCCTCATTTTAAAACACAACACAGAGTCCCAAGCTAGGATGAGCAGGGACTAATGGGAAGAGAAATTGCAGGGGCAGAGGGGCAGAGCACCTGGACTGTCCTCCCTCCTCCATGAGCTCACATACATCCTTATACTGAACAGGTAGAGATAGGTCTCCCCATCTCTAAGACTAAAGAGGCCTGAGCAGAAGAGCTGTGTCTTCTCTTCTTTTAATTTTCTAGAGATTCATGATAGCATAAGGGATAGCCCACCATTTGGAGAAGATAGCTGGTACTTGGTCACAGGCTGATTCTTATTGTTAAAGGTAAGAGACCCTAAAAAGGAAGAATATTTAAGGAAAATAATATATCAATAGGAATTCCTTGGATAAAGACAAAGGCATCTTCCATAGCAACATCCCTTTATACTAGTACATCAGGAACCAGAGAAGGCAACTTCAATAACGGGGAAAATTAATGAAAATTCATCTCTATATAATTTTTATTAGAAATATCTATGTATATTACCAGGAAAAACAGTTAAAATAAGAACAAAGAACTGGGCCTTGTGTTGACTAATTTTATGTCAACTTGACACATCATGAAAAAGAGGAAGAGCCTAAAAATGAGAAAATGTCTCCATAAGATGGGGCTGTAGAAAGCCTATAGGCCAGTTTCTTAATTAGTGATTGATGGGGGAGGACCAAACCCATTGTAGGTGGCATCATCTGTGGGGTGGTGGTCCTATCCCTGGGCCAGTGGTCCTGGTTTCTTTAAGAACCAAGGCTGAATAAGCTATGTGGAGCACTCTTCCACGGCCTCTGCATCAGCTCCTACCTCCAGTCCAGGCTCCTCCCTGTTTGAAGTCCTGTCCTGACTTCAGTGTTCAGTGATGAACATTCATGTGAAAGCTTAAGTCAAATAAACCCTTTCCTGCTCAAGTTACTTTTATTCATGGGGTTTCATCCCAACAACAGCAACCCTAAGACAAGGCTCGAATGATATAGATTGTATGAATAAATGTTTCATTTATGTACATTTCATATATTCTGACTCACAGTATTTACATTAAATTCCATATAAATCATCTCATTCACTCCCATAATACCATGAGACAGAAAAAATATAAGGTACAAAGGGATGAGGAAAGAGAGCCTTTGCGAAATATCTCAAATGAATATCCAAGTCACAACGCTGATGAATCAGGGTTACACCAAGCCTTTCTGATGGAGTTCAGAGCTCCTCTCTGTGGTACCAGTGTCCTCAGTCATCACTGAATAATTATTCAGTGGGTTGTACCTTTGAGTTAAACACACACACACACTTAGGAAACAGAGCCTATGGTCTTGCTTTAGGCATAGAGAGAATAAACCTAAAACTTTTGACGGGTTTAGATTGCATCAATAATCCCAAGGCCCTCCCCCCTCATCTACCCCCGCCCCAGCCAGGCTCCCTGCAAACACTGGAACCTCCAAGAGCTTCCACAGCCAGCGAAATGAAACTCAGCCCTGACTAGATGCTACCAAGTTTACTTCCCAACATCCTCTCCTACAATTCGCTCTTCTCAAAGAATCACTTTGGGTTGTTCTCTGATGAATGTCAATATGTCAATGTAGTGCTCCTCCAGCAAGCAATAGGTTCTTGAATTTTCAGGCTTTTTTTTTTTTTGCATTTGCCACACCATTTACCAGCAGAATGGATCCTATGACATTCATCTCAGTCAACTCATACTTCATTTTTCAAAAGCTCAAATATTTTCCCCATGCTGCAGTGCCTTGATCTACTGTGGAAGACTCTATAGCTTTTAGTTAGGGACTGTTTTAAAAATAGTTGGGATGCGTGATCTGTTTTTGAATGCTAAGATGCATTTTAATTGTTTCGAACATGAACAATTGAACATAGAGGGCATAAACACACATTCCCATCTGACAGTAAAGAAGAAATGGGGGAAAATTACAACTGTCAACTACTTCCAACAATCTCAAATGCCTCTCAAAAAATTATCTTTTGAAAAGCCCTGATCTCCTTGACACAGAATGAGGTCCACTGGTCAGCACGTGCATTCTGGGTGCTCTGTGCCATCTCATATGCACTGTTGAGTAGATTGGATGAACACTTACCTCCATAGATGTCCCCACAGCCTGCTTTGTGTGCTTGTTTTGTGGCTTCCAATTTCAAAACTTCTCCTGCACAGTGGGCACTAATACATACTTTTCTCTCCTAACATCTAAATAAGGTGCTGAAAATACACTTAGCATTTAGTGGAGGCTCAGTAATTGTTTTGTAAGTTATAATAAATGCTATACAAACAGGAAAAATGGCTTATTGTTTTTCTTTATCTGAATCACCTGCAGTGGAAGGAAAAGGTCAAGAGAAGAGATACAGGTAGAGAAACTTCAGCACTGATTTTTTTTTTTCCTCAATGCTATCCTGATCAGTCACACCACATGCAGCTTCAGCTGTGTTCCATCTCCTGTCATTAAAGGGATGGTGCTGTATTAATGATAATGTTTTTGAGAGTTAGGACCAGGGATTTCATCCACTGTTTCCTCTTGGTTTCTTCTTGGATCCTAGGTCTTCAACAAGGTGCACCTTTACTTCTCCTTAACTATCCATGATTTCTCCACTACTCATATTTCATAGAGACAGAAGAAGGTTTGTTGTCTGGAAGTGTACCTGAGGCTTTGTGGAGACCGTTTTCAATTATGCATGCATTTCCTACCTTTGAAGATGCAGAAAGTGTGCTAGTGAGATGGCTTACATTTGATGTTCCAGGAGAAGACGCAGGCTCAATTTCCAGTATCCATACGGTGGCTTACAACCATCCACAGCTCCAGTTCCAAGAGATCCAATGCCCTCTTCTGACTTCTTCAGGTACCATGCACACAGGTGATGCACAGACATATACATGCAGGTAGGTAAACACATGTACACATAAAGCAAAATAAGGAAATGTAAGAAAGAAAAAAATGTGAAGAATTGACATATAATATTACTTGTGCACATAAATACAGAAATTGTAATTGTTAGTATTTAAAAGTGTTAATTACAAGTCTATTTGTGTTTGTTTCATATAAATCAAATGCACCAAGCAAAACTTTCTTCATGCCAGAGTTACAGACCTATATGTCTTTGTTTATTAGCCTATATCGTATGGGGCAGGAAACAATATGCCTCATAAGTATAGTTCCTCCCATCTACTTTTGAGTTAATCTCTCTAGTACAGAGACGTAAAATATATGTAACTAGAAGAATAACCATAAATGAATTCATGAGTAACTGTTCAGGGATAGCTTTACGTCCAGATTCTCTGTCACCATGTCGACCTTTAAACCAAGTGACTCGATGGCTCTCTCACATATGATATCAACTTGAGTTCACCAGAGAACCAAAACCCATGGATTTGACGCAACGGGGTGTGACTTCTGGGATGATAGAGTGTTAGAAGTTCTGACATCTATGATTTGCAACCTGGAAGACCATGAGAGCTCTGATAAGAGCCGCTGTGAGTCTGAAGACCAAGAGTAGATGGTAGGTGAGTGCTGAACTAGGAATGCTGGTGTTGGAAGACAGAGGAATAGCCTCCCTCCTGCAGAAGGCAGATCTGCCTCTGCAAGCTTGAGTTCTAGTCACGGCATCAGTGGGTGATGCCCACTTTGCACAGCCCACTGATTCAAATGCTAGGATTTAAGTCTCTTCTAGAACCGACCTCACAGGCACACCGTGAAGAAAGTCTTCCCAACTATTAGGGATTTTCTTAGCCCAATGAAGTTGGCACACTGAGGCACCCATACCACATACACACAACACAGCAAAAATTCAAATATTTGTAATAACTTACCCAAGGCTACTCAGAGATTAAGTAGAAAAATAAGAACTGACACTTTGTGTTGTTGGGTTTTTTTGAATTTTTATTTTTATTACAGAGTCTGCTTTTCTCTTCTCTGCTCTTGGTATTTCTTTAAATATAACCAAATAATAATATACACCTAGGTAAATATGGTTGTAAGTTGTAGGCCACTCTTCATGCATTGTCTTTATGGCAAAACATCTGTAAGACCTGGCTTTGTCAGTTAGGTTTACCTTGTCTAGAGTATGGCGAGAAAGCAGTTGGAGATATAGATGTAAACCCAGTATCAGGGAGACCTTACAATTAATACTTCTCCATGAATGACTTGGGAGAAACATGCTTTGGGAAGGAGATCTCGAGAATCCTCGAGGAGAGCAGCTTGTGGACTCCTTTAGGTAGAGACCCCAGAGGAAAACCCTAAGTAGCATCCAATATAGAAGGGCTTCCCTCACTACAGAAGTGAACACGAGCTTCAGAGATGACAGAAGCTCAGGAAATGGAAATCGTTTAATCTGCTTTGGTGACTTTTTACTCTAGAATGACTATATACTTTTTAAAATGAGGGTTTGAGGTAGCTGTTCTTCTAGTGTTCTACAACTTAGCTTAACATCTACGAATTGCTAGTCATTCTTCAGAATACTAAAATTTTTGCTGAATTACCTCTGTAGTAGTAACTTGTTCATTTTACACCAAAACATGGGAATTGCAAGGGGGTGATAGAGCCTCCATGTGACTGTCACAGAACAGTTTTCCAAAATCCGTGTTGAGAAAGCTGACACCACCAGTATTCACAGATACTACGAGAAGGTAATGACATTGCAGAACATTGACAATGGTGAAGTCATATGCACTATGTCATTCTGCAGTTAGCAATGCTGCTCCTAAGATCATGAAGTCAGTCAGTGATTGATCCGAATGACTATTCAGGTTTCTCTTTCATACTCCTTTCAATATTCTACCACACTATAGTAGCTTAATATTCTTAAACTTTTCCCTGAATTTCTTGGGTATTGGTTCAGATTGAACCAATAGCATACCAGCAAGATTCTATAGAACTATTACTCCTTAGGTTATTAAATAAGCCTGAATCTAGATTCATTGTTCATATTCTACATGGTACAAAGACAAGTGTGTTCTTTCGGCATCTCTCCAGTGGGTTGTCTAGATAAATGTAAAGGAATAAGACTGACCATGGTTATGTCATGTGTTTGTTATATACTGCTTTATCCATATATTATTGTTTCTAAGATACTTTAGAGACAGAGATACAAAGGGGAAGTTGATGTCTGTGGGCCAAAGTGAGGAGTCAGTCTCATCAAAGTCAGAGAATGCTTTATTCTTCAAAGACTTAAATATTCACATTGTTCCAGCTAAGCTAAATCCTGCCTTGAGAAGAGACCCAGAAGGCCTTTTGCCACTAAGTTAATCCAACTGAAAGCTTCTTCAATTAAACCAAACTTTAGGGTCCAAGAAATAGACAAGTGAATTAAGCCTTTGTGACTCAACTCCTCTTTCCTCTGCCCCTGTCTACCCACCAGGAATGTGAGGAGGAAATGAGTTGCATCAAATCTATGCTCTAGATCCACGAAGCAAGGAGCCTGACTCTAAACACACCCAAGATGGCTTTCCAGCAAAATGCCTCTGCTTTCCAGTAAGTCTACCCTAGTTCTTGGTCTGAGTGAGTAAGAATCTCACATTTATGAGTCCAGAAAGAACATGAATAAGAGGAAAGGCATGTACGCCCAGGAGAAAGGGGCTTGGGTGCAGCCAGCATATTGGCAATAGCAGGAACTGTCTCATTCATTATCACAGCCTAGAGCCCCTGCTATCGTTGAGGAAGTATGAAATCATAATACACTAGTGATTTATTTGCACTGTTCCAAGGGAAAACAGTCTGAGAAGGCCATAGCTAACAAGGAGGGGGAGAGGAAGCCACCCAAGCAAGGGGCACAGTGTCGGGTGAAGTCCTGAGGCAGTACCTTCAGCCTGAACTTGAAACCGAACACTATTGTGTCAAGGGACAGTTAAGGGACTCAACCTGCATCTGGAGATCTTGGAATTCCCCTTATCAAACACTGATGAAAGCCTCTTTCCGGGATAAGTAAGCATTTAGGCCCTTTCAACTTTTGGTGTGCCAAAAAAGACAGCCACGGTTGCTGGTTGTGGAGAGTGAAACCTGCTAAAGTGAAGATACATAGTCAAGAACAAGGTCTCTGAAAAGCTTACAGACACTCATCCAACAGTATCAGATTGGTCATATTGTACATTTTTTTTAACTTTCAGGTCTTTGTTTGCTAATTTACTCAGTGCTACAGTGTACCAAGGTCTTTTTATTTGTTTTTCTCTTCTGTTTTATAGTACTGGAGATTGAAACAAAGTCTGAGTACACGGCACAACTACTCATGCTGCCATCTTTGTTTCTATTTGGATACTTTGAGGATCCAATGAGTTGCCCTAGTTGTTCTTGGGATCACTCTGCAGCCTCGACAGGCCTGAGTTCACACTTTCATGTGCATGTGAAGATAGGACAAAAACGCCATCATTTCTGCTATATAGTAGGTCATGAAGCTCAGCATTGCCACATCAAATCTAGGCTCATGCATTTACTAGTTGAGTGGTTTTACTAAAATTATTGTACATGTCCACAACTCAGAAAGTAGGGAAGTCACTCTAATAAATATATGAAAGAGATGAGTCCAATTCTTAATAGTCCAGGAGTAAAGTAATAATATCTCAATAAATATTGATGATTCTTAACAGCAACAAATAATATTCCTAAGTTTATGTATTTATTTATACAACACATACACACACCCCACCTACAAATGTAGTTTCCTCTAGATCTGAGGTTGGAGAGCATTTAAGCATAGTCTTCACAGACTTTACATTTTATCAAGCAAGAGAAATAAGCAACCACCATGCAAATAAATACTGTGTCAGCTACTGACATGAATAACAACATTAAAACTGACAAAAGAAGCAACTGTGTGAGATGGAAGTTATAAGATATGATGGTTAAGAAATCCTCTATGAGAAAAACAATCGAGGGGAGACCTGTGCAAGTCGAAAGGTCCAATGTCAATAGCTATGGAGTAGAGTTATAAGATGAGGTAGCAGTGAAGTCAATAATCCTGTGCACAAGTCGCCTGGCGGCAGTATAGAAACAGGAAGAATCAGAGCAAAAGTCTCCAATGTTTGGGAGTCTATAGAGCCCCATTTACCAACAACTTGAACAGAGGTAACTATACTTGGCTTTGTGCTTTTTTTTTACTTGATAGCCTGTGGTGTCAGGGAGAGGCGTTTGGCTCCCATTATAGGGTAACTGCACTGAAGCTCCTTTTCTATGCCATGGGAGAGGGTTGAAGGGGAGGGGAGAGGAAGGGAGGGGAGCAGAGAAAAATGTATAGCTCAATAAAATCAATGAAAATATTAAAAAAATAAACTCCTTTTCTATATGCAAATGTACATGTATATATATTTTAGGACGCTTCTACAGTACTTGGTTTCCATAAGGCATTTCAAATGCTGTTAAAGATCCCTCCCAATACTTCTTATTCCACCCTGACCTTTCATTCCCTGCCCCACCTAACAGCTCTTGTTCCATTATTCCCCTTTCCTTTTAGACACCTTCCGTGTCCATTCCTTTTCCCTTGAAATTCCCTCATGGACCTTTATGAATTTCCTGACTTCAGTGGGTGCTCTGATTTTTGAACACAAAAGATTCAGAACTGACACCTGTTGTGGGAGCTCCTTCTGCTCCTTCAGCCAATAGCCGCTGAGATACCAG
>LOEQ01000001.1:195442-205721 GCA_001685075.1 Bramus lutescens
AGGCTTCCTTTGCTGACTGTTGGTGTTTTACCCTTAAAATAAATACCCCTTTAAATCCCAACTGGTGTGGGATTGTTTATGACTTACGCCTTCAAACACCCACTTATAAAGGAGACGATTTGCTTTTGTCTTCCTGGGCCTGGGTTACGTCACTCAGTATAATTATTTCCAGCCCCACAAGTTACTTGTAAATTTCAGAACTCTATTTAGCTTTACAGCTGGATAAAAGTCCTTTATATAAATGCTCTACATTTTCATTGTCCATTCATAAATTGATGGACATTTAGGCTACTTCCATTTTTTGGCTATGATGAACAGAGAAACAATGAACATGAATGAGTAAACATCTCTGTAGTGTGATATAGAGTCCTCTGGGTATATGCCCGAGTGGTTTAGCTAGTTTATATAGGAGGTCTGTTTCTAAATACTTTAGGTGTTTCACACTGGTTTCAATAATGGCAACTCCCAATGAATAACTTTGTTCCTTTCTGTACATCCATGGCTGCATTTGCTGTCATTTTTTTTTAAATCTTAGCCATTCTGAATGAGGTGAGATGAAAATCCAAAGTAGATTTAATTTGAATTTCCTGTTGTTGAATGAATCACATAGGGCTTGGGAACATGGGAAATCAGGCTGGTACCCTGCTAAAACCTGCAAGCTTCATTCCTGTCCGATGCTTTCATAGTCATAGGTGGTCACATGTGCATTATTGGGGGATGGAGGAAATAATCAATGGTCTTATCCAGCTAAAATCCTGCGTGCTATAATCATGACTGCCCTGATGAGACATATTCGCTCATGCAGTAGTGGTGTATTATGTTATGGAAGTAACCAACTACTTCTGATTCCACTCTAAAAGATGGAAATTATACCTAGTACCCCTAACTAGACGCGAAACCCATGGGTGGCTACATTGTAGGCCTAAGGGAGACCATACTAATATTGTTCTGCTAAATGGACATTAACTTGTGTCCTAATGACTTATCTATATACCTATAAATGAGCTTTCAAACATCATGAAAGAATATTCTTTTTACAGCTTATAGCAATTAATTCAGAGACCTACAACTGGTCAACACACACTTGCTCAGCCCTAAATGGGATATNTCACATACTCATTGTCCCCCAGAGCACAGGGATCATTATGGAAGAGGGTCATGGAAAGATTATAAGAGCCAGATATAGTGGATGACTGCAGTAACACAGTGTTTTATTCATATGAAGGGAGCTTACACATGTGAACTTACAGTGGCTGTATGTCTGCATACAATACCTGCACAAGATCAAGCCAGGCTAAAACATCTCAGCATGGACTGGGAAGTGGCTCATGAGCTCTCATCCCCATCTTGGAAGCTACTGACTTGTGGTGGCTGCTGGGGTTTGGAGAGTACGTTTTCTTGAGTGATGCAGCCCCTACCCAGGGAGCCTACCCTTGCTCCAGCAGATGGTCTTACGCCAAGCGCTGGCAGCTCTTGGTGGGATCTGTGGGTTCAAAAAGAAGCACATGAATTTGGATGAGAAAAATGGTTAAGGGGGATGCGCAGGAAGAGTTGGATGAATGGCAATGGGGTTGGATTTGACCTAACATATGTATGTTTTTGTGAAATTCTCACACAATTAAAGGCAAGAACATAAAGAAATCAGACAGCATCCAGGGTGGTGTCTTGGTAGAGACAGACCAAGAATGCTAGATAAATAGATCAGAGTCAGGGCAAGATTTCGGATCAGATTAATGTAGACACAAAATAACCCATACTACAGAATGCAAATTTTGCTTAATTTGTCTGAAAGGAAATCATTGGAGAGTTTTAACTAGCCAAAGACAAATCTGAGTCTTGTTTGTTAGAGACGGCTCTCTTTTCCATAGGACTCGTGGGAACATGGCACTTATACCAACCATTTCGAGAAGCATACCCAGTTCCCACACAATCCTCCAGTTCAGTATGCAAGCTACACACAATAGGAAGCCGTGTTGACTCTTTCATTTGTGCTATGAAATTCTGCTTTAGATAACAGCAGCAGTCTAACATTTGTAACGTAACCAGCATAAATAATCTCTAATATGAAGTAACGTTTTACCTTTTGATTTTTATGCTGGTCTCCAGTTCTTATCCAAGGGGTTTTTTGTTTTGTTTTGTTTTTGAGTTTGGTATCTCCCCTTAAAATAACTACCTTGAAGCAATCTCTTGTGACAACGTGCCTGGTTTGCTCACAGCAAAGTTATACCATTGGGATATATTTTATATATCCCATTTCAAAGAAATGTCCTCCATTATTACCTGTATTTGCTCAGCACTGACTCCATTGCAAAGTTCAAAGTCTTACCATATGGCATGGGTCTGCACGTCCTCTCTCCTGGTCTAGCCGACCTCTGTGTCCCTTTGCTAACCAGGTTCTAACACAGTGGAGTTATGTGCCTGCAATATCTAGTGCTTATCCCTGAAACACACTGTGTACCAATTTTCTGTACCGTTGTTTATTTCTGTGACTAGTCTATATGCGATAGTTCTTTCCAGCCACTTTCAGGTCTCATCAGTGTTATATTTAGAACCACTCAAGCCCCACTGGTGACTGCTCTGAGTCATTGCTTCTGTCGTCACACTTAGCACACCATCCCTATGATCATGACTGGTCTTCTAAAGATGATGTCTTCATGAGAATCTTCGGAGTTCTCGGCTAGTGATCGCGTCTTTGTGGTCTAGGAACTTGGCATGCAACCCTCGACTTTACAATAGGTAATTCAGACCCATCATTGTTCGATCATGCTGTATTCACACCCCCTCCACCCCTGGCAGCCCTTCCCATTGTAGCATACATGAGCCTCAATCTATGCATTTGAATGTGCAAGAAATTTAACTTTATTTTTATTGAATTCTGTATTTATTTTCACTTTAAACTCTCAATCTACCTGGGCTTTATGCTTCCTCTATGTGGTCGTATAAGTTCTGCTTGGGCCTCAAGTTCATCCATTCTATACAATTCCAGTACACACTGAGGAGCTACAGTCCATATCTGATCCACAGTCATCAGTCCATGATCCTTCTTTTTCAGAAACTTTATTTCTCCCATGTCCATGAGTGATACCAGTCCTGCAGCATTCTGTGCATGGGCTTAGAAACATGATCATCTCACTGATGCTGTCTAGGTTCTGTCTGCCAGCACTCATGTTTAGTATGTGCATATAAGGTCTTAGTGTGTTCCATGGTCTTGGAGCATGACTCTTCTTGCTAGTACCCATATATGTATATTCTCCTCTCCTTTTATTATGACTCCTTCTCGGTGTGTATGTGTTGGCTACTTTTTTATTTTTGTTCTTGTTTTTGTGAACTTAACACAAGCTAGAGTCATTTGGAAAAAGAGAACCCCAATTCAGAAAATGCTTCCATCAGATTTGCCTGTAGGCAAGTCTGTCTGAAATTTTCTTGAATGATCACTGTGAGAAGACTCAGTTTTCCATGGGCAGTGTCACCTCTTGGCAGGTGGCCCTAGGTTATATAAGAAAACAGGCTGAGAAAGTCATGGGGAGCAATTAATTTGTACCTCTTATGTTTCTGCCCTGAGCTCCTGACTCGGCTTCCCTCGATGCACTATGACCCATGATAAGACAAATAAAGCCTTTCCTCCTCTTCTTCCTTCTCCTTTTCCTCCTCCCCTCCTCTCTCTGGAGAAAGTCACCTGTCACCATCACCATCTTTCAATTTTTCCTTTGCACCAATTCTATAAGAAACAGAGTTATATTCAAATTTACAGAAAACATTATAAAAATTATTTTCCAGTTCTAGCTTGAAATGTCTCTTTACAAGCCAACAGTTCCTAAACCACCCTGGTTTTGATGAAGATGCATGTATATTTCTAGGGAGAAATAGTAATTCTTCTCTATCATGCATTTTAATGAGAATAATACATTTATTCTCCTGTACACAATCCATAAACTTATGGTTTATCTTGTTGCACTTCTTAACCTAAATTAGGCCTGACTGTAACTGTTGTACCTAGAAGATCTCCTTATGGAATGAATAAATGAACTACTCCAAAAATGAAAGTAGTCAGGGACAAAACATAGATGAAAAGAAATAATACATGCTAGAAATTCAGATGAAAAAGAAAACATCTTTTTATTTTTCCTAGAGGTACACTTGCTCTAGATATTCAGTGGACAATGTTTAGTTAAGAATGATAGTACTAACAGTGTTCATTGATAAGCCAATTTTATTTTTCATCTTGATGGAAAAATCTGTTATTCTTCATAATGGAGAGAATAATATTATTCTAAAGAATATACAGTGCACAGGTACTCAAAGCAGGAACTAAAACAGAGACCATGGAGGCATGTTGCTTACTGGCTTGCTCCCCATGACTTGAAATGCCTACTTTCCTATACAATTCGGAACCACCTGCCCACAATGGTGGGTGTCCTCCAACATCAATCATTAATCTGGAAAATGCCTGACAGACTTGACTATGGCCCAGTTTTACAGAAACACTTTCCAAATTGAGAATTCTTCTTCTCCAGTGACTGTAGCTCGCTCCCAGTTGACAAAGATCCTGCCAGGACAGTTGAGAATTAAAGAGAGGTAATATGGAAGACCCACTGGACTTGTCTCTCTGCTCCACAGTCAGATGGTAATTCATGAAAAACATCGTTTTAGGAGAAGCAGAAATAAAATTATAGGAAAATACGAAGACCAGTCTTCACTCTCAAAAATTTTGCAAACTGACTTTGTAAATTGAAAAAAAAAATCAAAATATAAAATATGAGAGCTAAGGTTTTTTGAAGAGCTAAGACGTTAAGGAAACACCAAGAAAGAACTGACTGGCCCTAGCTAACGGGACAGGAGAGAGGTTCAGTAAGGGAGTTACATTTGTCCTGGAGATTTTGACTTTCCAGGCCTGAAGAGTCCAGGAATGCTTCCCAGAAAATAAATTAATTAATTTAATTCAATATGCCTACCTCTTTCAGGAGAGTGAATCATTTTGCCACAACATTTTAACTGGGGTTCTCAATTCGGGTGCACGGGGTGTGGAGAAGTGTGATGAAAGACGAATCTGGTAAGGCTGGTTGCAGTCTGGCAAGGTCACGCTGTGCCCGGCTTACCAGAATTCTGAACTTGATTCCCATAAATGTGGAGCGCAACAATACAACCACGTGAGAGAGAAACCTGGGGAGGCCTTGGACGGGGTTGTGGCATACTAGAAATGTCACTCCGGAAACTCCGTGGCAATGGGTTGGAGGAAAGCGAAGGCCTAGTGAAAGCTCTGGGTCAGGTGCTATGATATAACTCCGGGAGGTACTCTGGAAAGCAGCCTTGGGGACTATTATGGGCTAGCTCAAGCTGTCCAGAGAACGCTAATCTAAATCAATGACTCCTCCTCCTGCCAGAGCGCCAGGTGCTCACAGTCCCAACTCCTGTGCTGCTCATTTCTAAGATCAGAAGACGAATTGGTGTGTTTCTTTTCACAGTCCCTTTATCGGGCGGGAGCTTCTTTTCTAGGGCATTGTCCTCAGTTTGGAAATACTCGTTCATAGGTGAGTTGCTGACAAACATCTGAGGATCTTTACCAGTCTGACCCGCACCTCTGAGAAATGTGTCTGGTTATCTCCTTGCAGTCACTAACACTAATAAAGGACACGCCATATAATGTAATACCAGTAGCTGTTGCCTATGGAAGACGAAGTGAAGTCAGGAGAAAGCTGAAATGAGGCACTGTGTTTGTAAACAATTCTTACTCATTTTGTAAAATCATAAATTTAAAAAAATGGACGATTTAATCGGTGCTTCAAGCATTATTTTTCCTGCTCTTTATATTTGCATTTTCTCTCGAATATTGCAGTTAATTAAAATACACTTCAAAACTATTTTATTCTCTAGATGCAAAATCCCCAAAATAAAACGCTGTCAGCCGCAAAGCTCTGACTTTGTGATTAGCGTTTCCTTTTCTCCCTTTGTCTGACGGAGCTAAACAGGACTTTTTTTTTTAACCTAGGGCAAACAATTCTTCAATCATGACTTTAAATTTGATGAGGTTCCATTAAGAAACCCCATGGGAAGTCCTACTTCTAACAGGCGAGCACATAACGAGACTGTCAATGCACTTCATTAAAGGCAAGAAGATAAAGACAGCTGATTACACAAGCAGCCACCCACACTGGTGTTGCAAGGCCAACAGGCAGTCTGAATCACCACCCTAAAGCAGCCTGTATGCCTTCCAACTCCGGGCTTCAGCTTACCATTCAAGATGCAAGAACGCAAAATGTCAGTATTGGTGACCAAGAAAGCAGGTGTGTTTCTTTTTCCTTAGTTACTCTTAGCCCTCGGGCAACAATTGTTTCTTGTTTTCTACTTAGTAAATAAATCTCTTGGGTGGTAATTAGAAAACTTATACAAGTCTTGAGATCACAAAGAATAATATTTGGTCTTGTTTCTAGCAGCAGAGATGCTAGTTTATTATTTCAGAAACCAGCTTTTAAATAAGCTTTCTCCACCCACAGCCGTGGGCCACATCATTCGCCTCTTCCTTCCCCAGACTTGTCTCTGGACTCTTATTTTTCTCTTCCTTTATCTATCTTTGTTATCCCAATCTGCAGTAATAGCTCTGTACTGCAAGTCCATTGATTCCTTGAATATGCATTCAATCAATTACTGTTTCTCTGATCTGTCTCATTATTGTTAGCTATCTGAAATTCTTTTAACACAGAATTTGTGCACCTTTTACACCATTTTTCTCTTTTCAAATTTAATTAAAATATCATTAGATTAATTTGTTCCCTTGTTCCCTTGCTTTTGGAATGCTAATCTCTGTTAAATCAAGACATAAAGAATGCATCCACATAGGTATACTTGGAACCGAATTTGGTGTGCCAGGTAATGTAAGCAGCAATAATAAGTGATGAGCAAATTATTATTGAAAACTAATTTAAGAATCTTCACAATAATAAATATAAATACAACAGAGCAATAAGATTACAAGTAGAATAAATAATTGTTGTACGAACAAAGCAAGATCAATGTGGTTGTTGTACTTGGCTACTGAATTTCACGTTAAACTACCAGGCAAACAAGGAGAGGAGAGAAGAGAACCAGTGGATTAACTAACACTCATGAGTTAGTTAGAGACAAGAGAAAACTAGAAATTTCTTCTATTGGAGTTTGAAAATTGACTTAAAATTGCCATAACATGCTATAGTATTGACTTGATCTACCAATAATATGCCCATTTCAGGAAATTAAAATTATTTCCAAAATAATCAAGATGGGAGGGGGTGGATGCTAAAAACTTTTGTGTAGCATTCCAAGCCCACAAATCAGAAGCACTTGCTTTTCAAGAGCACCACAAGATAATCTGGAGACGAGAAAATCCCCCTAGAAACAGCCTAGTGTGGGTGAGCAATCACAGAACAAATAAAAACAGCCTAATAACTCGTCAAGAGAGCCCCTGTTTTTAGTAAAGATGCATGCAAAAAACACACCCACCCTTGGGAAATTGTTTAATCAAACTAAGCTAGGGACTGGGAGAATGGCTTTGTTGATAAAGTGCTTGCTTTGCAAACATGAAGATGAGTTGGATTCCCTGAGTCCATGCTTAAAACCAAACCAAAACCTGGATGCAGTGGTAGGCACCCAGCACTGGGGGACTGAGACAGGTAGACCTCTGAGGCTTGTTGCTCAGCCAGTGTGGCCTTCTTGGAGTGTCTAAAGGCTGTCTGGTCCACAAGTGTACTCACACACACACACATATGTATGTGCCTATACTCACATATGCACACACACACACACAAACACATCAACAAGAAAATAAATGAATCCATACTGAACACGAATGAATGCTGAAAGGGAAAAGTGGACACAGGTTCCCAACCCTAACCAATAAGTTATCTGGAATTGACACCCACTTGTTAATGAAAAACTAATTTTTTCCAATAGTGTCTCGATTGGGTGTATCAACCATTCGTAAGGGTAGGCCCGATATCCAATAGCAGGTGGCCAACACAAATCTAGCTCAATGGTATTTTTGTGCACATTTTGTCTTATAGGTATATTTCTTTGAACAAAGCAACAAAATGTTTGTAAAGTAGTCTCAACACATGATAACGACAGGAGAAAAAGGGATCATCTTGAGACACTGAAAGTAAAATTCACACTCTAGAACTTTGCAACAATGAAAAATACCTTACAAAATGGTGGGAAGACTCAGTGGTAGCAGAAAGTCACTGAGAGACACACTGAAGAGTGCCAGCTGGTTGCAGGAAGTCAGTCCGAAGCAGTGGGCTCTAGACAAAAAAAGCAGAGAAAACTCACCAGACAGGATAAATCAGTAGACAAATAGGAATGGCTTCAGAATGTCCAGAAGAGCAAAGGTGATACAGGGTACTGGTGTGTGTGTGTGTGTGTGTGTGTGTGTGTGTGTGTGTGTACCTTACAACAACATGTGTAAGGGCCTGAAAGTGACAAATGGATTTTTCCATAGAAAAGAACAAGACAGTAATTTAAAATAAATGCTAATGTTTTCATAAATCAAGCTGTGACCATCATGGTAAGCCCTGAAAAGAGAAAAACAACTTACATCTAATAAGCTAATTAGTGGAATGGAGATTAATTGAAATGAAGACAAGCAAACGGAATGAAACAGATGGAGCAGACACAGGAAACAGCAGCAATTGATGGTCATTTATGACCTGGAAGACGTTATACTTCAGAGTGGTAAAAATAAAATTTCTATTTAATTTATGAGCCCTCAACATAACGATGTGGGGAGGTTAAAAATAATAGTGGACAAAAATGAGCAGAAGACATGAAATCCAAAATGGCCATAATTATGAACATCTTCACCTGATACCAACTTCAAGGCAGGAAGAAAACATGTGACACAAACACACAGTGAGACGCTTGGCCCTTTCAGTTGCGGACGGAGCAAACAGTTCAGCTCTGCCTCAATACAGAGCGCTTTACTGTACAATGAACTAATTTGCTCTTCACGGTTCAAAGTAAAAATGACACAGCATGCTCCCCAGAAAAAGAAATACTGGGCAGTATTTTTAGAAAAGTATTACAGAATCTTTTGTGCGTTAACCACTATTTTTCTAAAGTAACCTCAGAAAGTTGAGTGCATAATAATATAAATTTTAAAATATTTTGGAGGCCAGACAAGTCAAAACTGTGAGAGAGAAAACTTGGGTGTGCAGCTGAAACTGCTTTACAGCTCTGTTGTTCTTGGAAAGGGAAGAAACTGTGTTTCATGGATGACATTTGCATTTTCATGTTCTAACATTAGGAAACTCATTTCAAATCAAACACCAAAAAAGCAGCGGAAAACCATAAAAAGGAAGAATTGGTTTCTTATGTAGTTTAATAAATGGATTAGTCGTTTTAGCAAGAAAATAAGTCAGTTTCTGATGTCAGGAAGCAAGACAACATGCGTGGATGCACACACTGGGAAAAACAAGCGAATGTGACAAACACACGTTTATCAACCGGTTTGTAAGTGAAGTCAAATGAAACACACACGCCAATTGTGAAACAGGCCTTCCTAAAACAGACACAAGGAAGATGAATAGGCAGAAAGTGGAAAGTTACGGCAGATTGGATCATTCGGAAGGAATATTGCAAACACTATGGAAAATGGTCCTTTTGATCAGTGTTATAGGATAAATCTAGTGATAATATTAATTAATCAAGACATCTGAAAAAAGGGTGCAAAGACATTTTTAAGGCCCTTAGAGGCTAGAAAGATGGCTTAGCAGTTAAAGGTATAAACTATTCTTGCAAAGAACCCCAGGTTGTTCCCAGAACCCACATCAGATGACTCACTTCAGCCCCAGAAAATTCTCTTCAGGCTTGCACTGGCACCAGCACACACACGCACACACACACACACACTGACATGTGAATATATGAACACATGGATACATGGACATGTGCACACAGACATATGCAGGGGGTTGTAAAACACATATATACTTCAAAACAATAAAGTTTGCCAGTTGGGCGGTGGTGGTGCATGCCTTTAATTCCAGCACTTGGGAGACAGAGGCAGGTGGATCTCTGTAAGTTCGAGGCCATCCTGGTCTACAAGAGCTAGTTCCGGGACAGGGGGACAGGCTCCAAAGCCACAGAGAAACCGTGTCTCAAAAAACAAACAAGCAAATAAATAATAAAAATCTGTAAATAAAAAACTTTAATGAGGAAAAGGTCTTCTGTAGTAATCCTGATTTTTTTTTAAAGAAGCTACCATGGATGTTTCAATCTCTCTCTCTCTCTCTCTCTCTCTCTCTCTCTCTCT
>LOEQ01000001.1:216642-272060 GCA_001685075.1 Bramus lutescens
AAAGAAAGAAAGAAAGAAAGAAAGAAAGAAAGAAAGAAAGAAAGAAGGAAGCAGGGTATCATGTGGCTGAAGAAGCATTAGAACCAAAATGCCTCCCTAGGGTTCGTCATTCCAATCAGCCTTTTGACATCTTCAATTGTTTCTGAAGCCCTTCCTCATCTTCCTCATGGCCTGCACTGGAAGGTTTATCCTGCTGACTTTTTCCCCTCATTCATCTGACATAACGTGATTCTTTGGGATTGTCTCTAGCACACCATTGCAACTCTGAGACCCACCACTAATTCTCACGGGAACTTCATATTATGGATGGATTCTTTGCCTCATTTTCTTCAAATTTAACCCAATACCACAAACGCAAAAAGATATTCTTACATGCCACCTTTGTCCAGCAATACCAGTACCAGTGTTGTTGTGCTGACTTCCCTTTACTTAATCTGCAAATACTTAATTTGCTAATAATCTGACTCTATCAGTTACTGGAAGATATTGAAAGTGGGGGAACAGTTTCTAAACCAGTCGTTCTCAACCTATGGATCATAGCCACCAGAGGACCCTTGCACAAGAATCACGATTCAGATATCCTGCATATCAGATATTTACATTATGATTCATAACAGTAGCAAAATTACAGTTATAAAGTAGAGATGAAAATAATTTCAACATAAGGAACATTAGGGTTGCAGCTTTAGGAAAGTTGGGGACCACTGTTCTAAACTGTGAAATTGTTACAGGGAGCTCGCATTGCCGGAGTGCTTCTCGATTGAGACAGTATGTTAACATTCAGTATGTTAACATCCAGTCGGCCTGTCTTTTGATGAGATTCTAGTGTTCTAGGATTGAAATAGAGTATCTTTCATGGTGTGTGTGTGTGTGTGTGTGTGTGTGTGCATACACATATCAAACTACAAGACAGGGCACTGCATGATTCATAAATATACTTCTGGTTAAGGATTCTCTTTTTACTGAACCATGAGTCTGGCTTTCCCCCTTGGCTTTCAAGAGAGTCCATCCACATCCTTTGTCTCCCCCACTAAGCTTTCTTTTATCATGATAGTTCCGATTTCTAGAAGTTATCTGTAGTACAAAGTTCCCTGTAAAGAGAAACATACAATTGTCAAGTTTTGGCTTACATGAATGTATTAATATGAAATATTAATATTAATATGACATAGTACAAGCCTGTGGCTTGGGCTTCTATGTGCAATGACATTAATATCTTTATTTGCTTTTCCATTTCTATGATAACTAAATCCTTGCTAGACATCTCCTAGCATTCCCCTAGTTGCTAAATGATAATAACAACAAAACAATTACCGTCACGGTACCTGAACTCAAATCTTCTCTGCCTAACTCTTCTACTTCCTGTTCTTCCCTAGGCTCACATGAATCTCCTGACTCTAAACACAGCTTCATTGAGTAGCTCCCAAACCTCAACCACCCTTTATTCAGAATATTTCTCAAATGTATTTCTCCCTTCTGTATTTGTTCCGAAAGAAGCTTAATCAATGCCTCACCCCCTCTCCTCCCAGATGGCTGCACGAATATGCTGTTACACCCTTCTTCTTCCAGAAAGCTTCATTCATATTATCCAGCACAGAATGTTCCAGACTGCTCTAGAAACTCATCTCTGATGGGTTTGCTTTCTCTGGTTCCACATGGTCCTTCTCCTTCATCTCTACATTCCCAATCTTTGTTCCTTCCTCCTCCATACCGAAAACTCTTCTTCCTCTCTGCCTCTGACTTAAACATCTTGTTCCTTTGTCCTCAGTAAGTCATGTTTCAATTATTGACTTCTCCAGGATACCTTCCAGATTCCTCTTACCTGGAAACAATCCTGGTATCATTAATCTGTCAAGGGTTAACTGATTTTATAATACCTATTACCTTCTTGCCTACAGGCTTTTATGACTGTATTTTGAGCTCTCAGGAAAGAGGAACATGCCTGGTGCTTCTCTGATTCCCATAGACATTTGAGTTGTCAGCAAAATTCTTATAGAATGACATTTAATTAAATAGAAACCACAGTATTAGATTATCTCATCTGTAGATTTAAGACCCCCCTCTTTGAGCACTCTTACATGCTGCAGAATTTTCAACATATCTGCTATCTTTGTACCCCCCGATTCCTACTTCTACTTTCTGCACAAAAACTATATTGTTTTGACAACTATTGTTTGATAAATTCTATGATATGACACAAGGATAAAGATCATTTAATCTGCATGAGAAAAATCATCCAAACAGAAAATTATATTTATCTTACAAAAACAATATACACATTTTTGTGGGGGATATTTAATTTTGGGTGAAAATTCTGAGAAAAACATTATTACTTATGGTCAATAGCTTCTATATTTTCCCTTATATTTGACTTAGTAAATTGTTTTATTTCTTTGTTAGCTCCTTGTTAAATATAAGCTATTTTTAGGTTCTCAGTGTCAATCTTCCAATTTGCATCCTCTAATTTTCTGTATTATTAGTTAGGCTGTATTAGCATTGCATCTGCTGCAATTGGCCATCTGAAATCACATGGTAGATCAGAGTCTACAGTTTACATCAGGGCTCATTTCTCTTGCTATAGATTACATATGCTTTCATAGCATGTAGTGACATGTAGCCACAATTTTCACTACATACGTTCTCATGGCATGTAGTGACATATAGCCACAATCCTCACTACCCTAAGCAGCCTGTGTGTTATTCACCTGTTCCTCTCGCCAACTCCTGGCAGCCACAGATATTTCCACTCTCCCCATAGATGACCTTTCAAACTAAGCCATCTTTCCTTGAATGCCATAAGGCTAGGATGCTACAGGATGTAGGGCTTTCAAATTGATTGCTCTCATGTCAAAATGCATTTAACATGTGTTAGTCCTCCTTATAGATTGATGCCTTGTTTTTCACAGTGAGTAATACTCCATTGAATAGACGTTGCATGGTTTATTTATCTTTCTATTGAAGGCTATATATTAAAATTAAGAAATTGTAAACTTAATTATTGTAAGTACCTATGTGTAGGTTTTTGTATGGATATTGGTTTTCAACTTATTGAATAAATCTCATGGACACACAATTTTCAGAGCCTGTTAAGAGTGCAATGATTTCTATAAAACACTACCCAACTGTTTTCCAAAGTACCATACACGGCATTTCCAGAATTGATGAATGAGGCTTTCTGTTGTCCTACATGGTCGCAAGTAAAGTGCAATGTTAAAGTTTTGTTTTTTTGTATAGTCTATCAGACAGGTGATGGCTGCTCCTTTGTTACCTGAAGTTTTGATCTCCTTGTATAAGTGACACTTTTCACCTTCCAGTATTACTGTCGCTGTTTCTGCTCCTTCACTGATTGGTTGTCTATTCATAAATGCTTCTATATTTTCTTCTTGTTGTTGTTGTTTTCGAGACAGGGTTTCTTTGTGTAGCTTTGAAGCCCGTCCTGGCACTATTTCTGTAGACCAGGCAGTCCTCGAACTCACAGATATCCACCTGCCTCTGCCTCCCGAGTGCTGGGATTAAAGGTGTGTGCCACCACTGCCCGGCATCTTCTCTGTTTTCTTAAGACTGTTTTACTCTCATGGCTGAACTTAATGAGTTCTCTCTATGGTTTATGATCCTAGTCTATTGTCTCTTTTGTATAAATTCTTTCTTCAAGTCTGTGGCTTATAGTTTTATTCTGTGGGCATGACTTTCACAGAGAAATTTTAATTATAATGAAGAATAACATGCCATTTTTATCTTTCATAGAGCACACTTGTGCTGTGGTTTAAAAGCCACAGGCAAGCTCAAGGTAAAGGTAGATTTTCTGTTACATTATTTTTTCAGGAATATTTCACTTTTCATTTGACACTTGGTGTATTCTTCATTCTAAATTAATCTTAATAAAGGGCAAAAGACCTGTGTGTGGAAATTTGGGAGGATGTAGGAGAGTCCAGTGTTTTCAGGGACTGTTATTGAAAAGAACATGCTTTCTCATCATGCTTCATCTGTTCCATGGTTGAAGAGGTATTAACTGTGTGTGTGTCTGTGTGTGTGCCTGTATGTTATCTGTATGTGTCTCTGTGTGTGTGTCTGTTTGTGTATCTGTGTGTGTATGTTATCTGTGTGTTCTGTGTCTCCGTATCTGTGTGTGTCTGTGTGTGTCTCTGTGTCTGTATCTGTGTGTGTCTGTGTCTGTTTGTATATCTGTGTGTGTCTGTGTGTGTGTCTATTTGTGTATCTGTGTGTGCCTCTCTGTGTCTGTGTATATATCTCTGTGTGTGAATCCCTGTGTGTGTCTGTTTGTGGGTATCTGTGTGTACATCACGTGTGTGTATCTATGTATGTCTGTGTATCTGTGTGTGACTGTGCATGTATCCCTGTGTGTGTCTGTGTGTGCCTGTGTGTATCTCTGTGTGTGTCTGTATGTATATATATGTGTGTGTGTGTATGTGTGTGTATATCTGTGTGTATTTGTGTATGTGAATTCACTTCTTGGTCATCTTATCTATTCCTTGATGAATTTCTCATTAGCCCACACCACATTGTCTTGAAGACTGTAACTTTACCATCCATCTTGAAATTGGGTAGTGGTAATGTTTCACCTTCCAATATTGTATTGCTATTCTAGAACCCAATATTTATGGGTTCAGGACTGCAAAAGAAACTACATGGTGGAATTATTCCTTGCGATCTATTGTGCACTTAACCCACTAGACTGAGAAACTCAGCAATAACTGATGTATTTGTTTGGTATTATTCCAGAATGAGGCAAATTGTCGTATGGTGTGACACACAGCAAAGCATTACTAAATCTCTACTTATTTAATCCATCAACTGAATCATCAACTATGCAACCATTAAGTATATACTGAAGCCCCATTCTGTATTTGAATTAGGCTCATTATCAATAACACAAAAGTTAATAAAGTTGGACCAAGTCGTTATTAGTATATCCAGACGTTACTTGAGACCCAGAAACTCTGCATCATTATATATACGGAAGCTACTGTTAAAGTCACCACACCAGTCAAGGTAATTCTGGGCCAGCAACAGTCTCTGGTTTGAATACTTATAGGAAAATCCAAGCTGCCAGGTACAAGTGCAAGGTAGTCACATATCCCAAATGGCATGTAATGCGTATGTGTTGTGCAGACAAAGGGGGCAAGAGTACAACCTACTGGTAATGAATATGTAATTTCTCCTAATCACTCAATTTAGTTTACTCTTCTCCTCCCTTCCCCCACTTCCCTCGCTTGCTTATCTCAACTCCTCAGGAGATACTGAAATGGATACTTGAGAGTATGAAAAGAGCAATGGCAGGAGTGTGCTTCAGACAGCCTTAGGCAGGTCTGTGCTTATCCAGTCACATACCGCACAGAACCTAATGCAGAGATCAGAAGAGTAGTAGCAGAAAGAAGGCATGTCTTTTTCTTTGTTTTCTATGTGTATGAGTGTTTGCATGCACTTATGGACACTATGTGCATGCAGTACCTGAAGAGGACAGAAGGGGGCTTTGGCTACTCTGGAAATGGGGTTATATTGTCGGTGCTGAGAACAAAATAATCTTAACAGCTGTGCTGTCTCCAGCCCCAGATGACAGTTGTTTCTACCTTACGGGGATATCGAGAAGAATTGGCCATGTATGAAGATATTCCTGCACATCTGATGTCTTTTGCTGATCATGTGTTTATGAAATTTGTAGCACATTCTGGGTACCATGCTGAGAATATCAGACACCTCAATTCTCACATGCATGTGCATTCTATGCAGAAAGAAAATTCCTCTGTAGCCTCTACCCAAGTGTGGTTATTCCTCTAACAAAGTTGTTCAAGGAAATTTACTGAAATGCAGTCAAGCAAGTATTTATGGAATTGCCAAACACCGTTCTAGGCGATTAATATATATAACCAAGCCAAAGACACAGTCCTAGGACTCTGTTTTCCAGTCCTTTTTATCCTAAAGGCAGGAAAGTTTTAATAGTACTGAAAGAGAGAAGTTCCAAAGAGTGTCGTGAGAAAGAGGTAAAAGGTTAATTCCTCTTGCTAGAGGACAGAGCAGTTAGGTTGGATTCTGAGGCATCAGCAAAGGAAGGGTATATTATATACATTTTCATATTAAATACAACTCAAGGAAGAAGGATGGGTGACTCACTTTCTTCAGTGATGAAGGGATGAGTGTGTACTGCTGCATCATGAGGTGCTCTGCTGTTTGGGCATGTCTATGTATAGTTGGGGTCTAACATATGACACTTAACAGTTAGACAAGAGCCTATGGGCTCTTACTGCAGAAGTGGAGGACCATCACTGTGTCTGGAAAATAGAGGGAAGTTAGGAAATTAAAATGAGAAAGACAGCATCATCATGATGGATGCTGTTTCCAGGAGGATGATTCTGGTAGTGTCATGGATGCTAGAAGAAGGAATTGGAATCCAAGACCTCTTTCACTAGGCTGAGACAAAGTCTGCTGCAGCCTGCGTAGAGAAGACGAAACTGGTCGTCACAGATTATTCCTCATAGCTGGTGACCTTGTCCTTCGAAGGGCACCAAGGTATTAGTGCAGGGAGGGGTTGTCCCTCCACACCTACCTCTCGAGGATGCTCTCCCTAGTCTAGGAGATGCAGTAGTGGAATACTTTGGGATCTATACTTCTTGGTTCCCACCCATCTGTTGGCAGTCCTGAGCCACAACAGAGTCAGCTCCAAACAATTTGTGTTGGCATCTTTGCCTGTCAGTTCACATTTGACCTCCAGATAAATGAGGGTCATATTGGCTTCCCACACCTAACTCCCTCTTGGCTCCATGGTTGTTCCTGCACAGTTGTCCTATAAGAGTGGAACAGGGAGACAATAGGGAGGACACTGTGGCTTTGTTAGAGATTGCCATGCTCTTGGGAGGGAAGGGAAACAATGAACTCTGGTAGAGTGAAGGCAGCCAGGAGAAGACATGGAACTATCTCCCAGAAATCCCAGGCAGTAAAGTGCAGGCCATTTTGCACATACAAGTCAGGGGGCATTGCGAAATAAGAAAAGTAAAAATTAAAGGCTAAATGGTGTAGTAGAGAGAGCGGGCCGCGTCCTGCCGCCCTGCTAGCTTAAGTCCCGAAATAATCACACAGAAAACTATTAATTAAATTACTGCCTGGCCCACTAGCTCTAGCCTCTTATTGGCTAACTCTCACATCTTGATTAACCCATTTCTATTAAATCTGTGTATCACCACATGACTGTGGCTTGCCAGCAAGATTTTAACCTATGTCCGTCTCAGGCCAGAGATTCATGGTGTCTGCCTGACTCTGTTTTCTTCCTCCCAGAATTCTGTTCTGTCTTCCCCATCTACCTGAGTTCCACCCTATCAACTGGGCCAAGGCAGTTTCTTTAATAATCCAATGAAAGTAACACAAATACAGAAGGGCCTCCTCCACCAAAATGGGGCACCCACACAGACAGCTGTAGGTGCTTCCCAGACACTCAGAAAAGGGTCTGTCAAGTAATGGCTTTGAAGACGAGAGTGAAAGACACATCTAGAACGGGCACTGGATCCCTGCCTCTGTTCTTAGACCTTACTTTGTTCAACTCCCGTTTTCCCTTTGCTGGGTTCTTGGTGTTTAGGCCAGCTTCACCGATTTTTCAAGGCATCAGTAATATTTGTCCTGAGATTGCACAGTGACATGGCCAAGGACCATGGGATATCGAGAAAACAGTAAGAACTTTGAGAGCTGTGTGGCTCGCTCTGACTCATATACTTACTTATGAATGCTTGTCCCTCTCTCTGGCCCACTTTACGCTGCCTAGCAGGATCCCGTTTGTCCACTGAAATCCAAAATAGAAGCCCTTGACTTCCTTCTCTGTCTTTGTATTCTTTGCCTTTTATGTATAGCAATGCCAAAACATTTTGCACTTTTGGGCCAACACTGTCGACCACTAGCCCTGAACATCAGGGATGCCTCATTCTTTCTTGCTTTCCCCATAACAAATAATGAAGCCTTTGGTGCATTCAAAACACACAATAGATGAAGGGGCAGACAACATAAAAATGAAAAAAAGAAAAACCAACAAAACCACAACAAAAATACATGGTACGGGATCTGCTTGTCCCTCGTCATTGTTCTCCTTAACTCCATGGGTATAATTTGTGCTTTCTAAAACGCTGTAAGCCTGTTCCTAACTCGGGCTATCCTTCTGGCGACCCTGTGTGAATTTGTCTTTGCCATGTAGGTCAGCCTCTTGTTGAGTTGGAGAGGGATGTGCAGCCTGGGTTGGGAGACAGCTCCACCCCTGAGTCACAGTGCCTCTGGGTTCTGCGGTTCCACTCCGTGTGAAAGGTCCCTCTGTAGCATTCTTGCAAGGTGAGTTTTCTAATTAGCTTTCCCTTATAAGGTGCCAGAGGGGATGATTGGTCAGAATGAAGGGCCATAGATGGGGTAACAGTAGCCAAGAGATTTTGCCTGAGGCTGCTGGGTGGGAAGAAGTCTTCCAGTTGACATCTGGTGAGAATTTCATGACTCAGAATTCTATTCTCCACCCTGGCCTCTCACCCACCCGTTCTCTTCACTCAGCCAGACCTGGACGTTGAGAATATGAAATCATTTACATCATGATTGCAACTGCACGGTAGCTCTACTCGGTGTTAGACCACATGTTCTTCAAATGGCCCGAGAGGACAACATGGCTCGGGAATGCCCATTAGCCCTCACATCTCTGAGGCAGAGCTGCCCTTCTAGGAAAAGGCTCAGGCAAAAACTGAAGAACTTAAGGAGTGGTTCAGAGATTGAATATTAACCTAAGAGTCATGACAGGCAGGCATGGTGGGCTACAGCTACCTAAAGTTTCATATGCCACGGCATACAGGATGCATTTTAATGCATATATCTTCAGTATAAAATCAATAAATATTTGAGTGTTAAAACCTAAAATCAGGAAGGGAAAATACTGAATAATAAGTTCATTCATATTTCTAACATGTAGGAAAAAATTCTGTTTATTACTTGGAATTTTCCTTTCATTTTTTAATGTATCACTCAGATCTTGAAAGACAGCCTTGACTTCATTTTGTACAGGAAGAATGGATTGCTAAAATGGCTGGAGGAATCATTCAGGAGTGGACGGACTCAGTAATTCTTTCCTTCCAGTTTTCACAGATTGCAGAGTGAGTGTCTAGTCACTCATTTCCAATTTTCTGGTGCTTCAAGTTTCTCCCAGGCCTTCATTTTTGCCTTTAAAGAAAGCAATAGCATTCAGAGCAAGTGTTAATATAAGCTCAATGCCTTTAGATGAAAGCTTATCCATATATTCTAAGTTTTGTTGTAAAGCAAAGTTAGTATTTGCTCAGTGATCAGAGACACTGTATAAACTCAACTCTAAGTATGTGGCCAGGATTCCTGTAAATGAAGGACTGATTTGGAAGTCAGTTCTATGCCTGGTCCACCGTCAAGCCCATTATTGCTGTGCTCTTAGATTGCTGAGGTCTACGAAAGGCACAAGACAAGTTAGCACTAACTGCGGTCTTGAGGGATCTGCACTCACTCTAATCCAGGGAAAACACTCACTCTAAACAGGGGAAAGACAATTGCAGCATCCACTATGTCTATGCTAATAGAAAGTTGTGGTGTAAAGGTAATTTCAACATTCAATTTATGTCACGTCTTATGATTAAATTCAGATTACCCACGGACCAAATCTTTTCCTATGATGCCCAGACACCAGGACAGGAAAATTTTCCTAAAGTAGAAAAATATTGAAAGAGATAAAAAATGCCGTGGTTCCCAGGAACAGACTCCATCTTTAGTACCTATATACATCTTCCGACTGGGAAAGCTAGTGTGGGGGAAATGCAAGGGATTTATAGGCTTTATATTTGCATAGCTGATGTTTAGTTTTTATACCATATCCTGCCTTCAATCTAGGAAAGAACATTGCTTCAATTGGACCACAGAATCATTATATGGACAACACCACCAACAGCAACAACCCTCTCTCTCCCCTTGTCCTGGGCTCTGCTCTGTGGACTCTGAACCCACGGAGAGATGGGCAGCTTCTGCCTTCTATTGGCATGCAAGTCTTCTCAGGAAGAATTTTTGGAACACATGTACTATTCAGAAACAAGGATTTGGCACTGATGGGAATATTCCCGCGTTGGATTGAATTGAATTGCACTGTGGGTTGGCAGAAAAGAAAAAAATAAAAGTCGGGAGTGGCCCATGCATGTAACTGGCAAAAATTCCTGTACAGTATTAGTTCAAGTTTGCCGAGTAACAATGACAGTGGAGATGGAGAGGCTCAGAAAGGATCACAGTGCCTGCCCTCCACGTATTCTCTGTGCTGCTTGACCTCCATTATCTTCTCTAGAACCTTGTAAAAGCTGAGATTCGTTTCTTCCGTTATGTACACATAAGATGGCATTCACATAGAAGGTAAACACTCTTCTGAAATTCCTCCCCTAGTCATTAGCCCGTGACATTTCTTTCTCCGCTTCTTCTTTTGTTTCGCGTGGGAGTGCATTACAGAGACTGCTGGATGCGAAGACTGCATCGTGGTATCTAGACCACTGAGCTGAAGAAGCCACCACAAAGAGTGCCACCATTTTTCTGGCATGAAGGGATGACATTTTGCAGCAAAAGCTGAAACACAAGGTCTGCCCCCAGGAATTATCCTTTCCTAAGCATCATCTAAGAGATGGCGGGAGAAGAGGCTGTCCCAGGACCTACTGTAGAAGTAGGAAGCCTGTACCTGTTCTCTCGATCTGTTGGGGCAGATCACAACTCACGTATCTTCCCCCAGCCTCATACGTCTTTTTGAGAAGAGGAGATTATCATTAGACAGAAATGGCACCCATATCCTGACACCTGATTCAAAGCAGAATGAAGATAAAATGATTTCTCTCTCCTTCCTGGCCTGAGCAGACAACATTCCCCATCCCCCTAGGGAAATGGCCTTCTCCCAGAGACAGCCTGCTCTTCACTTTGAAGTTGCTTCTAAACCTGTTTGCTTTTGGAGCTTGAAAAATGTTTGTGCTCACTGCCGCGGGCTGGCCCAGCAAGGTTGCTCATGCTGAGACCATGGCTGGCTTCCCGGGTGAACAACCACGACAGTTAATTACATCAACCCAATTAGCAGCGGCACCCACCTTGTGCAAGCAAGGCTCACCTGCAGACTCACCCGTCTGGCAAAGGGCCCCCAGGCTTTAATGGGGAAGCTGCTGAATTGAGAGACTGAATGTTTCCCAGTGACCTCTTCTCAGTACCCTCTTGTCTTACAGAGAAGGAAAGGACCTGGAAAAAGACCAAGCCCTTACACCGCAGTCTACTGAGCAGCCTACAGATAGGAGTAACTCCCAGATTGTTCCACTGCGGAGGAACGGAGTCTTCCCTCAGCACCTATCAGTGATCAGAGGCGGAACGGGATCAGATACTGCCTTTGGTAATGGGATTGTTTGCCTGCCTCTAACAGAGCCCTGAAGAGACAGAGCCCTCTCTGAAAGGCAGGCTGGGGAACGTGACAGCTGTTTTCCTTGGCTCTGCCCTCACACTTTCCACCTTCGCAAAAAGTCCAAAATGCTGGGCTCAAAGATGAAATCGAATCGTCTATTAGCGGCTTAACAGGAGCAAGTTGCTTAAACTCTCAGAGCCTTGATCAACTGTTTGCTAAAACTGTGGCTACACACACTATAAGGATGAAGAGCCATCCAATGACCATCAAGCAGAGAGAGCATGTCTCCAAAGGGCTGCGTTGGGGTAGAACAGCTCCATGCTGGGATTGTACTGCTGGTCAAATGACTCAATGCCTTTGTCCAAGACAAAGAGCTATATTTTGAGACGCATGAATTTCGCAGAAGGCAAAACTCAAAATGATGTCCTTTAAAAGTTGATGGAATTACAAAGCTCAGTTATGAGAATAAGGACAAGAATAGACTTGAAAGCATGAAGCAGAGTGAACGAGCCAAGTATGTCCCAGAAATGTATCCATTGCTTCCTTTTCTCTCTAAGCCTGTTTCCCACATCTGTAAAATGGGGATGCAGATGCTATTTCCTCTAAGCCTGCAAACTTGCCTTCTTTCTAATCATGTGACAATGGCAGTGTGACAGTCTGTGTGAATGCTTTCTCCACATGCGGTAATAGACACGTTTTGAATGTCCTTGTCCAACTGGGCCCTGTACGCCTATTGTAAAAGCCTAACAGAACCCATCCCACATCCTAGTGTAGCCTACAGCCAAAGGAGGGAGGCTTGAGTGAACACAACATCAGCATCAGGGATGCTCCTGGGTGAAATTCAGGGGCAGCAGAAGTGTGCTAAAGGGCGCTTTGGCGTAGGATAAGGGCAGCAAGACTTCCTGAGAGCAACATTGTTGAAAATGAGAGCTGGAGGAAGGCGAGTAGTAGGCAGACCTACAGAGACAGAAGCTGGGGAGGTGGGCACATTGCAGGCTGATGGAGTGCAAGGGAGACTGAGAGACTCATCTTGATGGATAAAGTCTTACACAGGGTAAATGGGTTTTCAGTGCTATGGGTCTTCGGTTTCCTGTACCCATTTGTAGGTAACTGGGGCTTCAGCTCTTTGCTTTTGCTTGGAAAGCTGGGCCATAACTTCAGGGAAAGCTTCCGTGTGGAAGAACCATGACCTTCATTTGTTTTGCATAATCAATCACTCACCAGCAAACCTGGGGGGTTGCTATCAGATGGAAGGTGACAGGAGTCATGGAAGACATTCAAATCCTCTAAGGTGGCTCAGTGATGTCAACCCAATTACCCGACACAGCTTATCTGCATGGCAAGGGCCCTCGGGTGTCAGCGCCTGTGTAGACTTGGGTGGAATTCTTTGCTGGGACATTTGGCTGACACAAAGTCTGCTCATCCCTCTCTCTTTTTCCCCTCCTGAATAGAAAGCAGCAACATCCCTTGGCCAAAGCCCAGAGACCTTGCATGAGCTCTGGATAACAAGACACACTGCAACTTTACATATGCCGCTAAGGAAATGCTTGAAGGCTGGAACTGCTATTCCCTAATCCTATACCTGGACCACATTGACCCACTGGCTAAGTAATTCCGGTCTGCTCCATGAATTTCTGGTTCTCTCACTTCCACTCCGGTGCTGTCCCACCTTTTGCGGCTTCATTGCAGCTTCAACTGCCACAGGTTCTTCCTAGAACTCATAGGGCTTCGCCACAATCCAGACTGAATATATGAGGCCAAGCATGTACAATGCTTTCATTTGTCTTGAGTGGGTAGAATGTATTGGCTGTCAGACACTGCAGGCAGCACCTCTTTGGAAGACAGGGAGCAATAAACATGTGGAGTTAGTGGGCTCGTTCATTCCTAAAGTGTTGTCTACCTTTGTTTATGGTTTTGTAAATGCCGAATCTGGATATAGGAAGACCGCCTCAGGGTCCTACTACCATAGCCTATCAAAGTGGGCTACTGTAGCACACTCTGCAGTGGCGTGCTACAGAACAATAGAAAGACCTTGGACAAAGACAAGAGGTTCATGGAGGGTCAGCAAATGGAGCTGCAAGTATCTGCCATCAAGCTAGAGGTTGGTTCCTCCTTCCCTAAGGTGAAAACAAAGTCCCCGGTGAAGGTCTGTGAAGAATGAGGAGAATGGTAAACACACACACAGATATAAAACACACACACACACATACACACACCATATACCCACATACACCACACACATACACAAGCACACACACCACAATACAACACACACATACACATGCACACAGTACACCACATATACCACACACACACTACCACCACACACCACACATACATCACACACACACACACATACACACACACACACAGACACACACACAGAGTCACACACAAATGCATGCATATGGGAGGAACTTCCCAGAGGACATTTCAACAACAACAATTACACTTGCAACAGTTGCCCTCTGTGGTGTTACTAAACACCGCAACAACAGCACAGTTCACTTCAAGCACACAGCGAGGAGATCCTTCTGATAACACAGCCCCACGCAGGTCGCAGGTCGGTTACTGAAGAGTAAGGAGCTGACCTTACAGGCTCTTTTGTATCTCCGGGGAATTAGACAGTGGAAGTGGATGAACCGGTCTGGTTCTTTGAGCCTAGGGTGTGGCAGCCTCAGCGCTGAAAGTATCTTCTTGAAATGTATGGATTCATCTCTTCATGCCCTTTCTCCACTTCTGAGAGGGTGGAGGACACATATGTTGCCCTGGAGATAGCATGGCAGTGGGCAGAAATTCACAGACATGATAACTAATTCCCCTTTTCTGGACAGATATTATTTGTTCCCAAAGGGACCAAATGGAACCTTTCCTTTGTTTTCTTTAAAGGTCCCGTACTCATGACTAATTTGGGAAGCCACCTACTTTGGGGACCCCTGGGCTGGTATTAGGGGAGATGTCCAGGGAGTTCCCTGGTCATAAGATACATCCGTACAGGACTTTGACATCAGAGGTGAGTGCCTATCTCTGTACCATTTTCCAGGCTCTTGGGCTAGCTTAGCCTTGGGCAGTGACTCAATTCCTGCCCTGTTGTGAAATGCCTGTGCCAGCTTAGCTGTTACCTTATTGGTATGTCTCCACATTGGGCATTCTCCTCCTTCTATGCATAGCCTCTGCTCAGACATAGCTTGCGCAATGCCTCACTTCCCTGTGTTAAGGAATCTGGCATTTGGACTCCATTGAGGTACCTGCTGTTGCCTCATAGACTCTGAGAATTCTCCTCATACCCTTGAATTTGATGTCTGTGTTTTAGAGTTGGAGAAAGTCAGAACCAGAACTAGAATGCAGTTTTGCCATTGCCTCTCAAGTCCTGAGTGACCAAGTTAAAGTGGTAGCTCTTGGCCAATTGCCCCTCACACTGCTTGCTGATTTCTGCTTTTAATCCTGCATGCGTGAGTTCATGTACTCATTCAGTGAGCACTTCCGGTTTTCCTCTATGTTGTGTGCCTTTTTACACGCTGGAAAGATTCCCTTCCTAAAAACTCTCTCGGAAGGATGCAGTCAGAAAACAAAGTGAACCAGGTGAATTGTAAGTAGAAAGTTTAATAATAAAAGCGCAAGCATGTTAAACAGAGAAAGACAGTGGTGTCGATGACCGCAGAAGTTCAAATGTCAAGAGATACCCTGACTGGTTACCCCATGCAGGTAGACTGGGATTCCCACTTGCCACAGATGGGATACATGGGTACCTGTAAGAATAGTCCAAGTGTAAGTAAGTCGATGCAGAGAAGCCGAGGCAGGAGAATGCCAGTCAATACCATGGACAGTAAGGAGGCCAGCACCACTGAATATAGGGCAGAAGGTTTTGGAAACAGAGCAGAGAGGCTGCTGGCTCCAGTGCCATGGGGAATTATAATAACATGGCTGTGGGTTGGGGAAAATAGTGAATGATTTTGTAGAGTAACGTGATTTGATTTGTGTGGTTTTGTTTTTAAGTATTGTCCATTTCTGTGCTAAGAACATACTGAACAGAGGCAAGACCAGAGGCAAAGAAGACACATTAATGGGTAACTTTCAAAGAAGGTATGTTGGTCGCCTGGCACCAGGTGCTGAGAGTGGTAGTAGCTCAAAAGCAGTGTTTTAGATGGCAGAGGTGGACACAGACTTGGGAATCATGGGTATAAGAAGGTCATGGACGGGAGAAGGGTGGAACAGGACAGCCTGTTCAGGAGAGGATCTGAAGTTAGCATAAGAGTATAGGCAATATCAGAATGTTTCTTCTTAGCTAGGGTTTCTATTGCTGTAACAAAACACCATGACCAAAAAGCAAGTCGGAGAAGAAAGAGTTTATTACACTTCTATACCACTGTTCATCACTGAAGAAAGTCAGGACAGGAAAGCAAACATGGGTGGATCCTGGAAGCAGGATTTGATGCAGAGATCATGGAGGGGTGCTCCTCTGGCTTGCTCAGCCTGCTTTCTTACAGAATCCAGGACCACCAGCCCAGGGATGGCATCACCCACCATGGGCTGGGCAGTATACCATGGATCACTAGTTGATAAAATGCCTCACAGCAGGCTCTCACGGTGGCATTTCCTCAACTGAGGCTCCTTCCTCTCTGATAACTCCAGCTTGTGTCAAGTTGACACACAAACCAGCCAGAACAGCTTCCTAGAGGAAAATGATATCCCAGAGTAAAGCAGCTGTCCATGCTCTCTCAGGACTGTGCCATTTTTAACACCTCCCTACTGTGGAAGCAGGAGTGGTGGAAGGATGAGAATGTTCCAGAGTTTATGGGTGGCCCAAGACAACTGTTCTTTGTTCAATATGGCCTGAAGAAGCCAGAAGGTTGGCCACCCTTGTAATAGAACAGAGCAGACTATAAACATCTCATCGATGAAAATGGAGATGCTAGGCAACAGAGAACAAAGGGACATAGATAGACAGCGGGAAGGCTTGGTAAAGTAGACAGAGGCTTTGATATGCAGAGTGAGTTCTTTACACCAGGAAAATATTTGACGTGTTTGGACATCTGTGGAAGCATTTTAATGGAGAAGTGACCAACACAAGCAACTTGAAGAGGTCACCGTGACCTTCGTTTTATTTACATAAAAGTGTGTATTAAAGATCACATATCAAGGAAAAAGAATGATGTCAAGATTCAGAGCAGAAACTGTATTTGTGACAAAACTTTCCAGTCAAGTGTTCTGCTGCTACATGGATGCTTACATGCCCAGCAAGGTCATAGTCTTCTGAAATATCAGTTCTCAACCTGTGTGGGTCATGACCCCTTTGGGGCGGCGGTCACCTAAAGCCATTGAAAACTACAGATATTTACATCACAATTTATAATAGTAACAAGATTACTATTAGAAAGTAGCAATACAGTTTTAACATGAGCTGTATTAAAGTGCCGCCATTAGGAAGGTAGGGAACCGCTGCTTTAAAGCCAATGAAGCCTTCCATTGGTGCCCTGTTTACAAGGACGGCACGAATGTTCTCCTTGCCTCTGCATCTCAGACTCTTGAGTTTTGTCCTTTTCTCCTTGATGATTCTGCCAGTCACTAGGTCATTTTTCTTTCTTTTAAAATGTTTCCATTTTGTCCTTGATTCCCAAGTGATCCAGGCTACTTGATGCCCACAAAGATGTGTGTTGGGATCGGTAGGCATGGACTCAGATGAAGGCAGGTAGTGGAGGGTGCTCATGGAAACCCTAAAACCAATTTTGAAGTTTGTCTGCTCCGTTATTCTCACGTGCCATCAATCATAGATAACCACAATGGTAAAACTCCCTCCCACTGGGGCAGACCAGTCCCAGGCTCTCCACTCCCAGCCTGAATCACTGTAAGGGATTCCTCATTGATCTCCATAAGACCTATCTTTCCCCTACAATACCACAAATGCAAATTTTGCTACTATGACAACTGAGGCATAAAAGCACCTGTCTCCGGCTTCCCCAAATCTCAGGGTCTTCCTGTGGATAAAGCCTCAGTATTTTACTCTAACTTGCTCAATACCATAAGGCCCAAACAATAGCTGAAACATGTCCTATTTACGCACCATCCCAAACACTAATTTATGAGATGGTGTGTGCCACAACAATCTTTGGTCCAATTCATGATACCTTCTGCATTAACAAGAAGGAAAGCTAGTTTTGACTCCAACCCTACCAGTAATCGCTTGGATGACTTTAAGCAAGTCACTTTCCCTCCAGGAGGCTCAATTTCTCATTAGTCAGGTTAATATAATACCTTCAAAGCTGAAGTCACAGGATTGCAGGGAGAGCCAAGTGACATCATGGCTGTGAAAGCCGCCACCCTTGTAAGCCATGATAGTGACTATGAATGGTGGAGGTCATGTTCTTCACAACGCAAGACTCTTTGATTTCGCTTGTTTTGTTTATTTTACCTGCAACGCTTTTCATCTTAGACACCCTACACCCTATGACGACACGCTGTAGGCTAACTGCCTTGCAAGGTTTCCCTATATCCTCTACAAGTCCACCCTGAACCCTGCTCTCAAATACCTCCCAACCAAATACTTCTCAAGTATCTTCTTTGTATTCAGACAGGTACCAGCATATGGCCTTATTTTGTGCACAGTCATCTCTCTCATGGTCTGTAAGAGCTGCATCTTATATTTGTTTAACATCCTTCCTAATTGAAAACCCACAATGGATGTTAAATCAAGTCCTGATGACGGGAATGCCCAAGTGAACATAGGGAGGCAGAGACATCTTCTTTCCAACCCGCTGTGCAAAATATGCTGACAGTGCCCTCTGCTGCTGACCAGTGGGTCCATGCTTTCCAGGCAGTGGAAGAGAAGACGGCAGATTTCATAGTAGAAGAACAGCAGGCGAGGTGGGCAGAAAGTGTCGTGCCTTTCATGAGGTGTGGGGCTGAGTAGAACCATAAAAGCTGACACGCTATATCTGCATGAATCTAGGGAGTCAAAAGTTCTTTGGGAAAGTCCAGGTTCTTCTTTCTACATAGGGGATAGGCATCTAGTTCGTAGTTAGAATACCTTTCAATTTTATGCAACGAGTCTCTCTTTTCCTGCATCTGTACCAGTTTTTTACATCTTCATGTTGTTATATGAAAATTTATTTGAGGTTTCCAAAGTTTGCATCGACAATCAACAACATCTCCAGTAAACTGTCGAAGTGCCAGTGAGGCCCCTACAACCCTCTTTCCTTGCTTGCTGCTTTGCGTTCGATAGTAAAACGATCACCACCTTCTAGAGGTCACCTGCTAAGCTCAGGGCATTTTCATCTATACTCTCACATAAGCCTCCTGGGTATCTCACAAGAGAGGTATTGCTAGGCTTTTCTTCACAGATAAATACTTTAAAACCGAGAGAGGCGTAGGAATGTCCATTAGTTAAGAGCTGGTTAAAAGCAGCCAGAGTTACCAAGGGAGGCCAGGGTATGAGCTCATGGTTTACTACTAACCTTTAGTTAACTTCAATACATTGTAAATTAGGGAGCTTCGGTGCAGAGAAGGAGTTCCAGCCAGTATCTGCCCTGGCTTTCCTCTGCTGGTCCATAAACAGCAAGCACTATTACAGCAATGACTGTTTCTGGTGTCTCTATCATGGGCTTGATCAATTTAAGGCCCACTGACTGTAGAGAGCCAGACACCGGCTTCAGCTCAACAGCGGAAAGCGTTCTGCTGAGCGCAGATGGCCAGGCAGCTTTCTCTTTAATTTGCCCATCTTTCCGCACAGGAAGGTTTTATTTCACAGGATTCTAGATATAATGATACGGTCCATGCTGACTCTGAAGACAGAGTGGTTTAAAGTTTTTAACGTGACAGTTAGTCATATGTGACAATAGGGTTTTAGCGGGCAATGTGTCCTGGTGGATAGGCACACCTCTGAGTCCTCAGGACACAGGCCCCCTCTGGTCCTGAGCCTTTGAAGTGGCTCACCAGTGCTTCAAAGCAAAGTTCCTGGTACAGTGAGCACATCTGATGTGCTTTTATTACCCTTAGAGACAAAATACTGCACTCAGAAGCCAGATATCTGGAAGGAAAAATCTGTACCCTGCACTCAGCCCTGCGGCCTGGAAGTTCAGAGAAGGCAGGGAGACCTCTGTGAGGAAACCAGGGCCTGTCTGGGCAGAGTGCAGCCAGACTGACAGCTTACAGGGAAGCTGCCATCTTGGGAGGAGTCATCCCTTCGGGTTCTCTACTGGAGTGTGCAGAAGTGGGTGAGGCCCAAGGACAAATAACTCTGGGTCATTCCCCTGCCTCCTACTTACCCCAATGACTCCAAACTGTCAGAATTCAACACAGCCTCTTGGTGCTTCCCCGGGAACTGACTTTAAAGTAGATGACATTTTTGTGCCTGATTTCTTTTCTCTTACACGTGAGTAACAGCCCACCGTACCAGCATGCTGGGGAAAGCTTAGTGACCCATTGCCAAAGGAAGGAGGCAAGCAAAACATTCTCCCTGGAATCTGCACACTCTAGTCAGAGAAGCCTTGAAGGGCAGCTCTTGATACACAGAAAGAGCAGAATAAAATATACCTTGACCTCTCGGAAGCCAAGTATATAAAGATGTGACACTGTTTATGTGAGACACTGGGAGGGGGGAAATACAGTTGTAATTTAAGTACCAACATTAACTTCAAAGAAATGCAACTAACTAATCTTCATATTATCTCACAAGCAAGACATTTCTGGAAACTCTGAACTTTAAAAATGGTGGTGGGGTGGGGAGCAGGAGTATGTTTAGTAAATGTTGCTAAATAGCCCTGGATTTCATGAGAAACCAAGACATTGTCCTGGTGACCAGAAGCCTTGAAGTCGGTTTCTGAGCCTCAGGGACTCACTCTGTAATTTCTTTTAAACCGAAGGAATATTATTGCCTAAGACCTTCAAAGGCAGTCGCAAAAGTGAACAGACCAAAAACAGGCAGAGAGAACAAACAAGATTTGATTGGGCACAAGTTGTGTAATGGCTCATTTGACCCTTTGGTTTTAAATACGGCAAATTGGCCCCATTAACTCTGGCTGAAGATAATTTTCTTCTAATGTTCCCCAGGGACTCGGCAACGCTGTTCTCTGGGTGCCACCGGGAAAGATGTCCCTTAACAAGGAACACATGGCTTTCTGATTTTCTTTAAAAGCCCCCACTCTGAGATTACCAAAGGCTTTCAGAGTTTCAGACATCATACTTCAGGGATGGTGAGTCCTTATTCCCAGTCTGACAGAGTGTGAGGGGCGGTGTGAGGAGACTGGCCCCAGGAGATGAGGGGCAGAACTTTCCATTCTATGGGTTCCTAGGCAGAGGAAACACTGCAGGTTGGGCCCTGGTCTCTGGCTGGGTGAGGGCCTCTCTCAGCCACTCCTGACAGTAGCTTCTCCTCTCCTCTTTGGTAGGAAGCATGCTCCCCCAGGGCTCCACTCCACCCACTTAAATAATACCTCCCTAGTCAGGGAATGAAATCAAACTTCAAACTTCCTCCTTCCCCGGTATTTATTTGGATTTTCACACTGCTCATTAAAGTGTTTTCCTAAGGCAATCTGCAGGAAAGATCCTATACCACCCTACCCCCTATCCCACCCTATTCCACCCTACTCCCTATCCCACCCTATTCCACCCTACCCCCTATTCAATAACTCCAATGTGAACTTCTGGAAGGTGGCCTGTTCACATTCAGGACTTGTCGCTTGAGGATGGTGGTGCAGTGAGAACTCGGGTTACAACATTTGCTTCTAGACAGCAGAATGGGCACCGAACAACCAGTTCCGCTGTCACCGCTGCAAACCTTGCACCAGCCCAACCGCTCCATTCTCTGAATTCGCCTGGCCTTTCCTCCCCATGCCTAGCATAACCCTTGAACAGAAGTGTTTATTTTAAATTGCCAATTCATTTACACTGACTTTTCTTCACCTTACTTTGAGTGACCCCATTCATTCTGAATAACTTGCCTGGCTTCTTAGCCACTCAGAACCATCTGAGAACTGAACTCATTGATGCTGAGAATTCTGCGCCACCATCCTCCCAGAGACTGTCCTCTTTTCCCCATTTACAGAATAAAGGGTGCATTAAATGTCTCTCATAATTATGTACTTATTTATGAATGCCAAGTGCTTCAAGACCATAAAACACTTTATAAATGCCAACTGTGATTATGTCGTTGAAACAATGGGACATATGGTTAGCCAGCGGAAAAAAGATGAGACACGGCCAGCAGTTATTACCCAGTCCCTGTTCCTACTCCACCTACCACCAGAGAGGAACTCAAAGGTGAAAACATGGACCTAGAAGGGACAAGGCTCTAACTAAGGTCTATAGAACTTCTAGAACCTACGTCAGAGAACTGCCATCATGAGGGAAGGCACCCGAGTCTGAGAAGAGGATCCTAGGCAAGGGTTTCCACGTATAAATAAGATTAACATTCAGTTTGGGGTTGAAATGGAGGCTCAGATGAAAACACTGCTTGTTCTTATTTATTAAGAACAGAAAAACAAGTGAGAAGAGCAATTAGCAGGAACGGTTCTCAGCTTTGCTCCTGGATGCTTTCTGTTACTGGCCTATGGAGGAAAATGAAGCCGGATGTGTCTTTTCCTTGTTTCTCCTTCCTCCAGAAGTACGAAAACTGTGACCAGAAAAATGTAGGTTCAGCAGTGAATAATGATCAATCAGATCCTCCCTCCCCAACCTCGTTTCTGGAAGAGAGGGCAGGAATATAAATTCTCCACCTATTGTTTTACGGTTTCTTAGGAAGATTTCTGAAGCCAGAGATGATTCGCTAATGCAAACATTTCCCATGGCCTCTGCCATTCATTGCCCAGCAGACCAGGGTCAGTGATCAGATTGGTCATCTTGTCATCGCACTGGTCTCAGAGGTCAGGGCAGTGGAGGGCACACAACACGCTGTGATTTGCAACGAGGCCTGGCCATGGGGACAGGCACTCTGACAGCCTAACTCCACAGTTCCAGCCCAACAATGAGCTCAAAGGAGGTTGGTGCAACTTGTCTTGATGCGTCTGGAGATATCCACCAGGTAACAAAACACAACAGGCCCTATGCCTCAGATCGAAAGTATCAAATTATCCGGGAGCCAAAGAGAGTTGTGGGTGGGCTGCTGGGACCATGTCACGAGGTCGCCTTGCATCACAGGCCTTCCTGACAGCAGGTGGAGGAGAACCGCGGACTCCTAGTTTGGAATTTTTTTCCAAATGGCTCCTGTTTGCCCCCCCCCCAGAGTCGGGGATGTGGGATCAGTTCCACCTTTCCCCCCACTTTTCAGCTACAGAGCTGTCAGCCTTCTCAGACTGCTTAATGGTCTGGCATGAGGAGCTGCTGAGGTGGCCCCATTACTCCCTCCTTGACGTCAGTGAGGGAGTTGTTCCCTGTGGCTGTCTTTATGTGAAATAATTCAGCATTTGTACTTCAATTAAAATTCATAGGTATATATTATTAAATGGAACTGACTCATTCCGTGGCCGCTCTTCAGCTGAATGAGTGCCAAAGAAATGTCACTTACATGATGAAAAGCCAGGAAAATGAAGAGTTCCTTGCAGTTGAAAGGCAGGCTGTGCAGAAAGCACCTCCCATCCCAGGGGGCACGGCCCATGTCACTCGCTTCTAAATTTAAGTTAAAGACCATCTCTCTGCCTTTGGGGGGGGGCAGGAAAAAAAGACACCCAGCCATCATCTTCATGGCTGTCATGAGCCTTGTGGGGTCCGAGGTGTGTCTGGAATCGAGCTGAATTAGGGACTTGTGTCCAATGTATTATCAGGGACAGAAGGAAAGTATGTTATCGCACAGTTAGCAGGAAAAGAGAGGGGGGTTTCTTGATTCTGTAAAATCAAACCTTCTTTTCTTTTAGCATATTAGATAGGCAGGCCTAGGGAGACGAGAGAGGGAGCAACAGCTGCTATTGCTTCTCTTCTTTCTAGAAAGATCATGCTGCTCCCTCAGGCCCCATGCTCTGGGTCGAGAGACACTCTCTACAGGAAGCCACCGTACTGTTTTCACCGCTCACTTTGTTTATCTTTACCTGCTAACTGGGCATCATATCCCACACTCAGAAAACCCCTGGATTCCTCCGGTGTGAGTATGTTCTGTGTTAAAACCATTTAATACAATAGTATGATGAAAACCAAAAAGCCTTGTGAGGGTTAGAATTTTTACACAGGAAGGGATGAATGGTCCATAAGTCCCTTGGTTGCTTAGGCTGCCTTGAGCACAGAGTCCTTCTGTGTAAACTAGAAAAAGGGACCCCTGGTGGGAGGATTCAGACCTGCAGAACTATGGATGAGTGAGTAAGCCCCATATTTAGACAAAGAAGAAATAGGCACCAGATTTCTGGGTAGAAGAAGACCTGTGCCTGGATTCCACCGATCATGTGTGGGCATTCTTGCATCCTCCATTCCAACAACTCTGGCTTTAGTCTGGTCCTGCCTGCCATAATTCAGTCACCACAGGATCATATCTGAGCCTCAGTTGTTGCCCAAAGAAAAAGAGGGAATTGAACTGCAATTTCTACAGCTTTCTTCAACTCTCAAAACAACAAAAATTCGAATGGGATTTTCCACTCCTTTGCAAACAGGGCTAAGGAACACACAGACTCGAACTTCTAAGTTTGGCTGTCTTAAGTCATCTGATGGCACTCCCTGAATATTTGAATGAAATTATGCATGGCTTGATGTGGAGCAGATTAAAAAATGAATGCTTTAGTACATCCTCGATGTTCCAGGTGGAAAGCAACACGGCCAACCAGCAGAACGGGAACAGCCACTCCCTGCTGTTAACATGGCAGAAGATGAGATCTCACACAACAGTAGTGTCTCCTGAGGCCTTTGCCCACTTTCTGCGGCCTGCATGGCACACCCCGTGCTGAAGCTGCTGCCTCTCCCCGGCCCTCAGTGCACCCAGGAAGCAGGAACTGTGAGGAGCCAAGGACTGGTTTCTTTGTTGATGTCTTGTTACCAGAAAACAGAAATGAGATCCTTGCCCGGATCTGCCTATCATGGAGTCTGGGTGCCAGCCTGTGCTTCGCAGTGGAGAGCAAACAAATAATAACCATCTTCTTCGCATCTCATGAACTGTTAACCTAAAGTTAGGTTTAAAGTTTTGCATTGGCATACACTGGTAGTAAGCCCATTTGTAACTCTTAGATGTTAGCAGAAATCTTTGCCCATATTGGTTAGTATTTCTAAAATCCCTCTTCCCGCTGGTTTGTGTCTTGAGCAAGGCATAGGGTTTTGGAAACAAGTATGATTAATTAGACCATTTTCAGAAAAGGAAACTGGAGCCCATACAGAGGAAGGGAGTGGCTCTAGGTCACTTGGGAGTCTCGTGCTTTTTCAGTTCTTCCATGGCAGAGAAGCAACCAGAATTGTGGTTTGGCGGTGAAAGGCCGACAGACAGCACATAGCCCTGCACCTGAATTTCTCAGTTTCCGAGAACAAATGTTCTTAGTACTAAGCAGCTCACAAGGGGCAGAAAGCAAACCTCACCTTTACTAGGGCACATTGCACTAGTAGGTGTGGTCTCCCATTGGCTAGACATGCCTGCCACAGGTTCCCAGAAGCTAGAATAAGACCTAAGGCCAAGAAATGACTGCGCAGAGCCCAAGTCTTTCAGTTCTCTGGATTAACGCTCTAACTTGCTAGCCAGCTCTGTTCCTTCCAAAGCAAACTGCCCACTTTCTTGCAGTCTACTGTCTGCTAGCAAAATTGTCATGGCCCATTGCTCCTGGGGTAGTCTTTGTCGCGGATGGTTACAAACCACCCCCGGAAGAGGAAACCGATGTCTATGAGAAGACAAACGCGGCAACAAGGCTCCCTTTTTATTAAACAACTCAGACACAACATGCCTCTGTCAGCTGACAGCAGCCCTGGGAAGAGGCTGCCCAGCAGAGGCAGACGGGGAGCAGCCTGCGAAAGGAATTCTACTTTTCTACCAGCAGCTGCCCCTCGCCAGCAGCTGAGCAAGAGCGCCTGATGCAGGGGGATTAAAGATGCTCTTCCATCATCCCTGGGGTGAACTTGTGCTGCTGGAAGCTCTGTGTGACTGTTTAAGGACAACTCAGAGGCTGTCCCGAACAACACCAGTCCTCCCGGTCCATGAAGGCCCTGGTGAGGGGACCCTGTGTCACAGTCCTTATCCCAGTGGTGGCTTCCTCAAGTCTGAAAGATGCTGCTGCTTGTGACTCTTGGGGCTACGCAGACCGTGTCAGGGGCTCCTCAGATTCAAGCCATGCTTGCTGGGAAGAGTCTGTACTCTCAGCCGTCAGCACCACGAGAGGCCATGGGGAAAGGTGGCAAGCTGGAGGCCCGAGAGCAATTCACACACTGACTCTAGACCTGGGGTACACTCTGACCATGGGGTTGCTGACAGTCTGTCATGTTGAGATTCTGAATGCGCAACAAATTAATCATGTATGTGTTTTGTGTGTGTGTGTGTGTGTGAGAGAGAGAGAGAGAGAGAGAGAGAGAGAGAAAGAGGGGGGAGATTGTCTATCTGGGTGGTATTTGTTTAGTGTATGTATATGTGGCATGTTTAGGAGTTTGTGTGGTGTGTGAGTGGCATATGTGTGCTTCTGCAATATATCTGCGATGCATGTTTACCTATGTGACTGTGTGGTGTGCAGAGTGTGCGTGAGATGTGTGTTTGGGGATGTGCCTGGGCCCTGAATGATGAACTGAAGGAAACCAAGGACATGAGGAGGGCTAAGCGAGCAGAGACAGGAACAGAAGGGGAACCTAGCGACTCATAGTATCCTGTTAATTTATACCATGGCTGTGTACAAAAATAAAAGGTTCTTATAAGATTAACAATTTAAATAAATATTCGATAGAACACTCTGTTTTCTACAGCTCATCTCTGGGGTTAATATTCAGTCCATGCTTCCCGCGCTGTTCTTGATCCAAGATGGCAATCACTTCATCGGCCTGTATACGCTCCTGTAAAAAGACAAGTGACTCATTTGTGGTCTAGGCGTAATAACCAGGCCTGGCAGCAGATGCTTCCCCAACACTTGCTGCCAACCATCTGCGCACAGGGAGAAGCCTGCTGCATCCAAACTGGCAGTCTCCATATATCCCCATGTCCTAAGCAGCTACCTTCCGAGACGCCGCCCGACGAGGCCTCATTGAATCATCAGCTTCGCACCCTCTCTGTCTCATGGCCCCACTGCTATCTCTTGCTCAACTCAGTGTTTAGACTCAGCTCCCCATTTACTCCCCCTTCAGACCTGTCTACAAGACTTCATTTCTCAGAAAAGACTACCGTGGCTCACTCTTTGCCTGAAACACTTGGCTCTGGTCTCCTGTACTCGATACATCTCTTGGCCCTGGCTGTTCTGTATGTCGTTTCTGTCCCTAGGTCATCATGGTGCATGGCCACTGGCTTGTTTTAGGCCAGAGTTTCTCAGTCATGGCATTACTAACATTTTATGATGCGTGTGCGTGAACACGTGTGTGTGTGTGTGTGTGTGTGCATGTGTGGACATTTGTGGGCACGTGTGTGTGTAGAGGATCTTCCTGTGAACTGTAGATGTTAACTTCCCTGGTATATAGGATGTCCCCACATTGTGAGGACTAAAAAATGTGTATAGGCATAATGTCTCCTAAACAGACAAGTGCTACATCTTAAGACTATCTCATTCAGATCCTCCTCATGAAGTGCTCTGGAAGGTTCCAAACAGGTTTGCCTCTTCACTCAGGCTCCTAGTGGACATGCGTCCCCAAGTCTGACAACAACACTGTCCTATGTGGGGCTCACAACTCCAGTTGATTGCAGGGTCTCTTTTCTTGGGGGAGGGGGTATCAGATTTTGAAAAAATCCACACTTTTCCATCTTCTCCTGTGTCCTGCCTCCCTGCTAGCCTTAACCTGCAACTCTATATTACTTCACAGTCTCCTTTGGCTGTTCATTCTCAAAATAGTCTCCCAGCACTAATCTGAGCAAAATGCTCCCCTGGATGCTCCCAGCATCCCCTGCATTTCCTTTTCCCCACACCAGTGCAGGATCGGGCCAGTGTGTTTCCCCCAGACTTCACAGGCAACCTTCCACATGGTTTACCTGCGTTATTCCTCTAATCTAAGCCCACATGTTGGCTGAAGTCATCTTTTCTTTCTGCTCACTCCCTAGGACAAGGGAGCTTACATGGTGTGGAGAGTAAGAGGTGGGACACAAACGCTTCTTAGCACTGTGCCTTGATATGAAATCAAGAATGTGGGCCCTGCCTCCTTTTTACCCTTGCATTAATCTAACTCTCTTATCTTTTAGAAAACCTCCTGTTCTAGCTGCTGTGACCTTCTTTTTTGTGGGCTGTGTTTTTTGTTTGTTTTCTTGGGGCTAGGAGTTGGACCCAGGAGCTCTCACGCGCAAGGTGTGCATTCTGAGATGGAGCCCCCCCCCCAGCACATTTTTGTTTCTTGACTACCCTTCTCCAAATGTCTTCCTATTGCTGGTCTTCTGCAAGTTCTCCTCTGCCTGGAAGACTTCTCCCTGTGGGTTCCTTCTCATTAGTTCTTTCTGACAGCTGGGTTGCAGGTTACATGTCACATGTTTGGAGAGCCTCATAGCTGGTCTACCATCAACTGTTAGCTCAGTTATTTTATCCTATTTTCTACATAGCATTTATTGCCGTTGAAAAAAATCTTCTGATCATTTGCTCTTTTTTTTTCTTATTTGTGGTCTCTTTTCTTCTTTTAGAATGTAGGTCAAAGAGAGTGGAGATTCTCAATTTCTTGATCGTTGATGTATTTCCAGTGTTCGTAAAAGCTTTTACCTCTTGTCAAGGGCTCTATTATCTTTAAGAAGAACCATTTATGTAGATGAAGGCCTAAAGTGCATCTCCTTAGAGGAGCCCATCTTATAAAGCTTATTTCCAGCACTGTCCCCCAAATTAACCCTTTCCTAACTGACTCTTTAGGTCCCCAAGTCGTCATTTGCAGCAGACAGTCCTTCCACAACTTGCCTAGTGTTTTAATAATTTGATTCCTGGTTATCATCTCTCTGGTTTGACTTAATGTTCCATGAAAGCAGGGACTGTGTCCCATCCAATCTTTATTCCCCAGTGGCAGTCACTAGTCCAGTTTCTAGCACACTAAATTATAAGAATAACTATATTCTGACTTGAAAACAAAGTTCTTCCCATGCAAGAGCTCAGAGTTAATCATGATGTCACACACAGACAACTAAAAGGAGCAGACACACAAAATGACAGAAAACTATATAGTTACATCAGAAAACGCAGTGCTTAGCTAGCTGATACACACACAGTTTTCATATTTGATGGCCACAGCATATGCACCTCTTAAAGAGAAAGGGACCCAAGTGTTGGGACAGATGTCTGGAAGGCATCTTAACATTTCATGTGTGTATATGATGGAATTCTTCTTGATGGTCAGGAGTATTATTTATTTATTTATTATCTGGTTTTTCAAGACAGGATTTCTCTGTGTAGCCCTGGCTTTTGTGGAACTCTGTAGAACACCCTGGCCTCAAGCTCAGGGATCTGCCTACCTCCACCTCATGAGTACTGGGATTAAAGGTGTGGGCTACCACCACCCATACAGTAATATGTGTGTGTGTATGTATGGATGGATGCATGTATGAATATAGACACATATACATACAGACACACATAAACATACATGTATACACGAACAAAGAACGTCTATATATGTAAAATACATACATACACACACATACATACATGCATACGTATGTGCGTACATACATGCATACATGCATACACATATCAATCTATTACTCACTGTTCTTAGATAGGCTTTGTTCAGGATCTAGTGTAAGTCGAGGTTTAAACCAAAGATTCACAAACTTTTCTACATATTAGTACCGTCTGGAGAGTTTTAAACCCCAGGTACTGAGACAGCTCCCTATATAATTAGATTTGAACATCCGAAGGTAGGAATCAGGCATTAGCATTTTTGCAGAACCTCAGGTGAGGCAGAGGAGAAAATTTTCGATTAATAACTAAGAGGCTCCTGTAATTTCCTACAAAGACCACTAGATGGCGCAAAAGCCTGCAGGGTGGAGAAGTTTCCTAGTACTTTTTCAAGAGGCCTGCACACTAGTGGTGATGTATCCTGAGCAGGAACAGAGAACTTGGTTTGCATTCATTATTTTAATAAAATGCTATAATGCATTGTGAGGGCATGATGTAAATAAAATGATAACAAATTAATACTAAAAACAGGCAGCTGATTTTTCTACAATTTGTTACAATAGGGGGAGTGGTGCTGGCATTTTATAAATTAAAAATTCAAGGAAAGAGAAACTACAGATGAAGGAGGCTGTTGAGCACCCCTGGAAGTTTTCTGGGCTCTGCTGGGTTCTCTCCACCAGCACCACCCTTGCCTTTCTATGTCAGGCTGTCAGGTCTCTGTGTCTGAGTTAACACAAGCTGTTTCTACTGTGGCACTTCAGACACGTCTGCTGCGCACTCCTTCCCTAGCGGCTGGACCTCTCTGCTCCTTAGAGTCCGGCTTCTCCTGTTCACCTCTGCACCCAAAAGCCCTACCTAGGCAGCAAAGAAAGGACTTGGAGAGTGTGGGGAAAAAGAAAATGCTCTTTCTGATCATGCAAAGGGGCTATTTCTAAACCACTACTGCTGACAATGGATTTGGATTCAGTTTACAAGTTTAAAGGAAAAAAAAATAGAGTATCCTTTGAAGACTAGAGTTTCAGGGGCTGGGAGCTGATCCTGGTTAAGATGCTCAGGGGTCATGCAGAGGACGGGTGTTTAGTTCTCAACTGCCATGTCTGCTGGCTCACTCTTACACCAGGCACTTACCATGTCCTCATGAGAAGTCCACCACCACACACATGCACATAATCACACATACATGCATAATCCAAAACTAAGTACATCTTGAACTGGGCTTAATGCACGCCTTTAATTCCAGCACTTGAAAGGTGGATCGTGTGAGGTCAAAGTCAATCTGGTCTACTTAGTGAATTCCAGAACGGCCAGTTCTGTCTACACTGAGAGATCCTGTCTCCACAAAGGCAAAGGGAAAATCTTTATGGGAAAAATTAGAATTTCATCTCTTCATCCACACTCAGGGCTGGAGTAGACTTTGAAGGTATCTGTAGACTTCTGTTGTTGGCTTCAGGTAACCTTTAGTGACCACTGTGATCAGTCTCTTGACCTTGAGTGGATCTCTGCTTGCTGTGAGCAAACTGACAATCCCACTGAATCAGGGTGAGGACTTGGAGGTGATTCCCTAAAGCGAGCCTGGCTGTTTTCTCCAAGGAGATTCTACTCTGTCTACTACGCTCAACTTCAGGTCTCTTGACAGATGCAAACAGTAAGTGTTCCAGCCATATTACATTATGGATCAATATAATATTTTTTAACATTCAACTTAATAGTGTAATAAATAATAATGAGAATCCATGTCTCTTTATCCTTCCACACACATGCTTAATAGAGTAGTCAATGATGTTCTGATGACTTTCTGGCCTTTCTAGTGACCGGGAGAAAGTCCTTGGCTGCCAACAGTACAGGGTGTCAGTGTGCTCAATACTGAACATCTGTCTGTACAGTCAGGGAGCACAAATGGATCTGTTTCTGCAAATGTATTCACGGTTAGAATTGGGTAAGAGTGCCACTTCTTCTCCCCAGATGTCACTGCAGATGTCACTGCAGGTTCAGCTCTCTCCTCCTTCTCCCAGATGTCACTGCAGATGTCACTACAGGTTCAGCTCTCTCCTCCTTCTCCCAGATATCACTGCAGAAGTCACTGCAGGCTACCCTTCTCCTTCTCCCCAGAACTCACTGCAGAAGTCACCCCAGGCTCGACCCCTCCTTCTCCCAGATGTCACTGCAGATGTCACTACAGGTTCAGCTCTCTCCTCCTAAGAGCTCACTACAGAAGTCACTGCAGGCTGAGCCTCCCTCCTTCTCCCAGATGTCACTACAGGTTCAGCTCTCTCCTCCTAAGAGCTCACTACAGAAGTCACTGCAGGCTGAGCCTCCCTCCTTCTCCCAGATGTCACTGCAGAAGTCACTGCATGCTCAACCCCCCTCCTACTCCCAGATGTCACTGCAGAAGTCACCCCAGGCTCGACCCCTCCTTCTCCCACATGTCACTGCAGAAGTCACTCCAGGCTCAACCCCTCTCTTTCTCCCAGATCTCACCCCAGGCTCGACCCCTCTCCTTCTCCCAGATATCACTACAGAAGTCACTGCAGGCTCAACCCCTCTCCTCCCAGATCTCACTGCAGAAGTCACTGCAGGCTCAACCCCTTTCCTCCCAGATGTCACTGCAGAAGTCCCTGCAGGCTACCTTTCTCCTTCTCCCTAGAACTCACTGCAGAAGTCACCCCAGGCTCAACCCTTCTCCTCCCCAAATGTCACTGCAGAAATTACTACAGGTTTAGGAACAACATAAAGGATTTCTCAGAGAGGTCGGTACAGGGAGCAGGGCTCACTTTGCGGTGGGAGCAGGGCTCACTTTGCGGTGGCAGCAAACTCACCAACTCTCTGTAAAGAGGGTCTAGGGTGAACCACAGTGCCACGGCACAGCGCTGGCCTTTGGTGACCGCCTTCACCCCATGAGGGTTCTCTCCGCCAGATGAGAAGCTGATCATTCGCCCACACTTTGGTTTAATAGAGGCCTGACAACAAATAAAAATGAGATTTTCAACTCCTATGCCATGTGCCCATTTATCATTCCTTCTGTGCAATTACTTATTTGGATTAAATTTTAAAGCAAAGAGCTGTGATGGGATCTCAGTGTTAAAAAAAAACCAAAGACTGCCTTGAGTATTTTTTTTTACTTGTAGAATATAGTTTCAAAATATTTTACCTTATACAATAAAACCACTTAAGCATCATACGTGGCACATCACATGCACATAGGTGTTGCGTGGCATGTGTTCTGGTGATAACATGCCCACTCAAGAACACAAGCCTTGCACTTTAATGCACTACTGTAGCTTTTGGTACCAGCAATTCATTGGTGCTTAATATCTGTGAACTTAGAAGGTTATGCAGAGTACCAGAGAAATTTTATTATTCACCCATGTCACAGGTGCATGGCTGGAAATCTTTCTAATTCTCCACTGTGCACCTATGGTTTATGTAGTTGCACAACATGAAGATCTGAATTCATTTCCTTTACATTATTCGTAGCCAGAGGTCATACAGGTATCACTAGGCTATGTCCAGTGATGAGAAGACACTAGCCGCTGGGGTAACCTATGCACGGCTCCAGAGATTGGAAATCACTGACACAACATTCAAAGCTTGCACACTGCTAAGCTGTCCACTGACTTTTTGGCAGGACATGAGAGTGAAGGAACACACAGCTGAGGGCACTGGGCTGCACTGCAAAATCAACAGGAGGCTCTTCAGGCTGAGCAAGCATAGGCAACTGAGCATTAGAGACTATGGTCCTGTGTATTTACAGGGTCTGTGGCAGGAGGAGAAAGCACTTTGTAGCCTTCAGGAAATAAGGAAAGCTTATTCACCTCATTGAGCTTGAACGAGTGCAGCCAGTGCACAGTTGCATCCCCGACCATTGTGTGTGTGTGTATGTGTGTGTGGAGGGGGAGTTGACTGCATTTTACAGCTAGGAGACTCTTTCTTTCTAACCTTTCCAGGAATGTGCTTGAATTTTTTTCCAAAGTTCTTGGATGCTACATAGATTTACTCTGGTCCTGTGACTCTGTGTAGGAAGCCAGAAGTAGGCAGAAACGTGTGTATGTGTGTGTGTGTGGTGGGAGGGGGTCATGCACATGTGTGCAGGAAAAGGCATGGGTTAGAGGCAGTTGTGAGTCACCTGGTGTGGGCGCTGGGAACCAAATTTTGAGTCCTTCAATATCCAATGTGGAAAGGAAAAAGGAAACCTGCCACTTCCCGAGACTGGAATAGGTTTGTTATAGAAAAGGAGGGAAGGGGGAATTCCTCATTTTTAATCATTCCTACTTGATGATTTTAATTATCTACGAAAGCCCTAAAACTGCTACAAACAGGAAGTGCTACTGAGCTTTTCCATTAAAAGCTTAGCAGTTTGTCACCCACTTTTTGGTGTGAAGTAGGTTCTGGACTTTGTGCGATGCCTCAGTTATTAGAACTCTAGAACTGTGAAATAAGAATGCCCTCTGCTTTCACACATAGAAGGATCAGGGTGGTAGGTACTAAGAGCCAGGGAAGAATGGGGCTGAGCTACAGTGGGCCGGCCTCTACACCATTAATCATTGGGCACTTCCCAATATGGCCACTAGATGGTGTAGAGGCAAAGAAATAGTCAACCATTTTATTTTCTTTCAAATTAAGATGGGAATTTTTTTTTTCCAATTTCCATGTTTTCAAAGCGTGGAAATAAAATGCTTTCTGCACATGGCCCGTCTAAACATGAGAGTCCTTTAGAGGGATTTAAACTCCAGTCCAGAGCATTAGTCTTGGTTTCTTTTTCTCAACCTAGGAAACCTCTGAACAACCCTGAACAACCATGTGTGTTTCACTATTGGGAAAAGAATGTGCAAGCTGAGATTGAATGCACAAAATATGGGAAGGGTTTTGAAAATTGCTTATTTAATGCTAACACTTTGAAGTTCATCATACACATGTCCCGACTACTTAGATTTTTCAGCAAGGTAGATACCTCATAATAAATTTATGATTCTTAAGTTCTTCATTTGAGAATTAGTGTTCTCATAGTGTGTTTGATCTTCGGCTTAAACATCAAAAGATTCTAACTATATTCTCTGTAAGTGCTAAGGAGGTTAGTTTCTGAAGGCATTGGTTCTTTTATGAATAAAATGGTTGGTATGACTTTTGATCTAAATATTTGTGAGTATACATATCCATTTGGAGGTGATAGTTCATGGGTTATACTTAATTGTATAGAACAGTTTGTCTGCACACACATTTGGAAGTTCATGCTCAATCTAAGCACACTGGCTACTCGAAGCCATTGATTCGTCCTAGAGCTGAGGGACTTAGGAACACTGTTTGACTGTTTCAAGGGGGCCCAGAACTTAAGCTACTGGTTCTCAACCTATGGGGTGTGACTCCTTTGGGGGGGGGTCACAGATCAGATACTGCATTATGATTCATAACAGTAGCAAAATTATAGCTATGAAGTAGCAAGGAAATCATTTTATGGGGGGAGGGGTGGTTAACCAGAACATTAGGAACTGTACATGAAGATCACAGTATTAGGAAGGTTGAGAACCACTGCTCTTGGCTTTGATGCCAAGTCTAACATTTATGATTGCAACCAAAGCCTTAAAAATTCCTCTTTCTCAATTTGCTCATCTTTAAAAATGGGCTAAAAACATTCACGTATGCTTCATACTTTTATGATCTATAGATCATCGTGATCCACTTTATCTCTTGCATTTTATGCTCAAAATTAGTAGAAATTCAACAACCAGGAAGATGTGAGGAAGACGGTAACACTGAAGTAAAAACCCCCAGTCCCTTTTTAGGGGCGGCTTTCCTTACAGTCACAGTTTTGGCATCCATTTCAGTGAAGATGAACTCTCCGCCTTCAAAGTCGTCGTTCATGTACAGGAGCGCACTGTAAGGGAAGGGGACACATTGTTCCAATGACAACACAGTCCTCGCCAGCATCGCTCTAAGACACTGAAGACTAGTGACCACTGGACCAGCCTGAGCGGTAAATGCCTTTGACACTGACCCTCCAAAGCCTTGAAGTTAAGCTCAGGGACAGCCTGGGTTATATTCCTGACGCTTATTGGTTCCACTAACATATGGTTCTCGTCTCATTTCAAACTCACTTCACACTGTAAACTCCTAATCAGGCTTTGATCATATAGCCCTCTCAGCTCACCCACACGGCCTGAGTGCTCTTCCTCCAGCACAGAAAACTTACCCCAAAGGATGGATTTTTTTTTCTTTCCTTAGCTTAGTTAATGAATTCCTTGTGACCGAGTCTGGCCATGCAGATAAGGACTGCTCTCTAAACGTTTTGAATAAATTATAATATAGCAACAACTGACATGTTGTTAAATACACACAGTGGCTACATACGAAGATATGCTGTTGCATCCTGGGATAGCTTCTCTTAATGTACTAACATGTCTCCTCATACTATACAATAGTATTCCCTTTGGAGTTTCTATTTCCTTAATGGAAACCATGCAGACATTTCTTGGAGGGTGTGAATAACACACATGTATGTGATAAAGTGCTACGTGTGTTGGGAGACCACACCCTCGTGCTGGAAGAGTCGGAAAAACATGCAAAATGATAGACTTTAGAGAAACACACTGATTTACAAAGTGAGTTGTCTACTTCAAAGGAGGCAATCTATGTATAGTACTTAAGAAAAGAATGGGAAGGCTCATTTTTGGTCATGGCTGCCGTTTCAGGTGACTCCTGGGAATCTCTACGCCACAGAGATGAAGAAGGTAGCAAGCTCAGCAAAGCAGCTTCCGGCTTCAACTGGGAACAGCAGCCCTACCTGTAATCCCGGAAAGTGTAAGCAGGAGGCTCCTTCCAGCATTCATTAGCTTCCGGATCCAACAGGCAGTTGTCCGCATGAATAGGGTGGCTGAGGTCATTCCTTCTATCCTGCTGCCCTGCCGGAAGAAGGGACAAGAATGAGAGCAGGAAGAAGAGAAGAGAAGTGTCCCAATGGGCAGTAGCTAAAAGCACACTTTGTCAGCCTTCTTCATCCCCATGCGAAGGCAGAGAGAGAGAAGGCGGCGTGGTTTTAGAAAGAGACCACCCGGCGAGAGACCCCTGTGGCTGGCCATCAACTGGACATGAAGCTTTGGTCAAGCCACGCCTGTCATTTTGGATATAAAAGGCAGAATGCATGGACCTGGGTAAATCTCAGGCATTTTGTAGGTTGAGTTTTATGCGGTGTAGTGAAAGCCCACGGAGGAAACGGAGAAGAAAGCCAAAGGCTGTGATTCACTCTCCACAAGTGTGAAGTGCTCTGACCTAGATCTCCATCCTCCCCCACCAGGGTGAGTGGAGGAGAAAACCAAAACATGGCAGGAATGAGGGGCGCCTGCCTCTCAGAACACTTTCCAAAAGTGAGACCCTTACTGTCTGCACCTCCACCCTGTGCTTGCGGACAGTTTCCAGCCTCCTGGGTGCCTCAAACTCAGAGCAGAGAAGTGTTTTTCCCCTGCGTGTCTTAGCAACAATGAGAAATGGATTAACAGAAAGTGTATAGAATGGGGTCTCTCAGAACTTTAGGAGCCAAAAGGTAGAAAAAGAAAGAATAACTTTCTGTTGGTCTAGAAATCTGGTGTTCTCATAAATTCTCACTCCAGAGCATCACAGTAATAGAGCTTTGCTGTGATTGTTCTCTTTCCTGTGGCATTCTGGGAAGAAGGGGACAAGCTCAGGTTCTGGAAACCTACCAGACAGGGCTGTTCTACAGACCATGTGTGTATAGGAAAAATACAGGGTTGAGTTCAGCATGAAATAGGATTCCACAATCTTCCGGGCCTTCTCACTGATGTCATAGAAGAGGCGAGCGCTCTTCAGGGGCACCCGGCCTTCATAACCGAACTGAAAACAAAACAAAACAAAAACCAAATGCCAAGGACATTAGAGACTGTGGGGTTGACTGGAGAGCTTGAGACAAACAGGCTTTCGATTTCATGACAAGAATGCAGACCGGCCATCTGTGCACTAACTAAAGGAATGATAAATAGCACGCGCTTGCATGTTCAGGTAGAACGGTGAGCCATGAAACAGCTCCTCTGAATGGCAGAGTGAAAGGAAAATCTCACTGCCCCCTTGCCCCTTCTTTTAGAACATATCCTTCATTCTCCTCCAATAATACTTCTTGAGAGGAGAAGCATGATGGACTTGGGAATGTTTCCATCATTAGCTCATGAGGACAGCGCCTGCACAGCTTTTGGCGAGATCCGACCTTAGGAAACACAAGGCTTGTAAAACGGACGCCGGAATGGAGGGAATCATTAGAAACAGTGAAGTGGCTGGGGGTGTCGCGCAGAGACACAGTGTGTGCTGCCAATGGCCTTCAGCACCCGGAACAAAGGACAAAACCACCAGCTGAGTGTCCATCTACAGCTGCTCCTTCTAAACTCTTCTTCCCGACTCTGCCCTGCACAAGCCCCACCTCAGCCCCGCCTCCTGTCCCGCCATCCCAAGGAACTCAAAATTAAAGGAAACAAAGGATTTACTTTGAGTGCTTTCAAGACAGTCGCTCCTTCGAACTTTTCATTGGGTGTGTGGGGTGACGTTTTTCCTCGGTATCCATCACCAACCAACATGATTCCCTGGGGACAAAAGGCATTCAAATGCTCTGTCAGTGACAAGGAACAATTCACTCAGCACCGCGTAATCCCAGGGTACAGGGATAACCAATTCTCATAGGGGTATTTTTCTTTATCTTCCTTATAAAATACTACTTTAAAAATAGACATTTAATACAAAGTATTCATATATTGGCTAATTGCTGGTTAAAATAGAGGGATTTCTCCAGCAACTTCTATAGTAGGCAGGGCACATGCTGTATGGCTACCATCTTAAGAACTAAGCCAGTGGGAGTTTTCAGATCATTCTAACCTAAAAGTTATAAAAACACCTCTGATGTCTTCCGCCTGCCACAGTTAATGTCTTCTGCCTGAGTAAGTGAAATTCTAATGCCCTAACACTGTCCTCCAGGTTCAGAACATTCTGGGACGAGGGCTGCCCTCCTCCAGGCCATTGCCCTCGGGGCTGAGGACAGACTGGCAAGGGGGCTTCTCTCCTCCGCGCCACTGACTCCAGGCTCAAGCTGGGCTAGCACTAAGGGTTCCCATTTTCCAGTCCTCACGCTGGCCACGCTGTGCAGCTCCCGACACTGCTCTTCCGACAGGACGTTATCTAGGAGAACCCGCTGAGTCCCGTTCAGCTGTTCTGAGTTGTACACGAAGGTGATGTTCTCATAGAGCAGAGGGCCACCTGCGGGGACAAAGCAGAGTGTCCTTCCTGCTGGTTCCACCCTCTAGGATGCTGCACAGGAAAACCAACAGTCTACAATAGATAGCCCAGGAGAGGCAGGAACCCAGAATCACAAGAACAATCACATATTAGAAAGATGGATGTGTGTTAGGTCTCAAACCTGGGACCAAACTGCTAGCAGAGATGCCTATTAGCATACCAAAGTGGACCCTGTCTGCCAGTTTCTCAGTTTTATGGGTACCTGACATACTGCGCCCTACCCTGAACTCTCCCATGCAAGAGACAGGGCTGTATTTTGTACATTTATGATTCATATAACCTGATGCCCAAAATTATGAAACAGGAGAGCAGGAATGTAAAAGAAACTGCAGCCAAGTCAACAACACTAATGAAGAAGGTTGATATTATTTTGCTTAGAATAAAACACCAGATACGACATGAACATTCTCCTGAAAGACTGGGATAGGGTGCTTTAGGGTTAGCATTCCTTGTAGTATCTTGTTATCCACTGCTGCGTTTTCTTTTTTATCACAAATGCAAATTAAAACTACTATGAAGTCTTCGTGATTCTGTTTTAGTTTTAATCTCACCTTGCTTTATTATTTATAAGCCTTCAATTTGACTGATTGTTAATATTAACTCATTAAATTAAGCAGTCAGCGTGACTTTACCTTATGCTCCACCGAGATACACATCTACAGCAGGATTCAGCTACAGATGTCCTAGTCATCACTTCCTATAATTCTAAAATTATCAGCAAAACTTATAAATGTAGAATTCTTGGATTCTAAGACAATACATACACAGAACTCCAGTTTTCAGTATCCCATCTTTTGGATAAGTAGAAAAATAAGTTTTCCTTTCGCAGTTTGATGTTCCTTAAAATTTTCTTGTATTAAAGTTTTAGAAAAATACAGAATTGGATAGAATCTAAATACCATTTGAAACTTGAAATGTAGGGGTAGGCTTCATGAGTATCCCAGGCAGTTAAACGCTACACAGTAGTTTTAGGGCTTGGGCCACCACAATTCGTCCCCTCTACACTCTCCTGTCCTCTCCTTCCATCCTCTCCTCTCGCCTCTTTTCCCTTCCCATCCTGGCCACCTTCGCGATCCCTACCCTTGTGTGACCTGCCTCCTGTGAGTGTGAGCGTGGCTGGGTAAATGTTTCTGATTCAGACTACAACAAAGGAGATGGGTGGTCCGGCCTGCGATTATCTTACATGTGACTTCTCCCAGGCTCACCTGCCCAGTTCATTGTCTTCTCAGCTGTGTGCCTTGATTAGGCAAGCAGTTCTATTAGCACTGATGGGGCAAGAAAGAGGGCATCCTCTGGCAGAGAATCACATAGCCACGGCCCATCAATTCTCTAGCAAATGAGTTCTGCCATCTGAACCAGAAGTATTTCCCAGTTTTGCTGGCTAGTTTTATTCCAACTTGATAAAAAGTTGCAGTCGTTCTGGGAAAGAGAACCTCAGTTGAGAAAATGCTCCCACCAGATTGGCCTATGCACAAACCTCGGTTCATTTTTCTTAATTGATGATTGGTAGGGGACACTCCAGCTCACTGAGGGCAAGGCTATCTCAGGGCTGGTGGTCTTGGTTGCTATGGGACTAGTCAGAGTGAGCCAAATGAGCCAGCCAATAGGCAGCACTCTTCCAGGACTTCCACTTCAGTTTCTGCTCCAGGTTCTTACCCTGCTGTAGGAGGCGTGGACGATTTGTGCTTACAGATAAGCACTTGTGGAACCTGGAATGTCACACACACAGGCCTGTTCCTTCAAAGGAGGGAATGTATAACCTGTCCTCTGTCCAGAAGGCTGGGGCAGGCATGGTTAAAAAACTGGTGATCTTTGCATTATTGGGTGGTGAGAGGAGACATCCGAACCTCTCTCAGACCTATATCATCAGCTTGTTTTTCTCAGTCAGTCTATAGAATCTCTCTTTATGGACAGTCGCATGTAGTCAATTTACAGAACCTGTCTTTATGGAAGGTGCTACACATACTTTACGAAGAGTTTCAGTGTACTCACGTCTGATCTTTGTTTCTCTTACTCTGTTATACTTTATTGTGCATATGGGATGAGTGGATTATGGCCAGGAAAGTCTTCACCAAATGGGCTTGTGCTTAAACATACATAAAATAAACTACCTGAGGGTTCAGAATCAATCTCCAAAATCTGAATGAACACCTGGTCTTAGTTGTGTCAAACTGAACTGCCTTCTTGCCTCCTGTGGACCACTACCCTACTGGTCATGGTGGTCGCAGAGATCCCCACGTCCTGACAGTATCACCTTCCCATGCTGGAATGTGATGTGGAACTACAAGCTGAAATAATAAACCCATTTCTTCACAAGTTGCCTTTAGTCTTGGTGCTTTATCACAGCAACAGAGACCCTAACTAAGACACCAGTCAGGGCCCCACTGAGATGTCGGGATAAGCTTTGTGGGAGATCATGGATGTCTCTGGGTTCTGAATCTCAGATTCTGGTGTCAATAGTAGTAAGCTAATATTGGAGTATATTTAGAAGAGGGTGTTGAGATGTTGGCAGAACCCTGAGCCATGCAACAAATAACATTCAAATATTTACATAAAGGCTGGGAGCCACATACTCCTAAATATGTAGAATGAAGGAGACCGGAAGAATTGGTATTTCATATATGATTTTCATGAGCTATTAAAATTACCACAGTGGTGTATAGAATTTTAAGCAGAAATTTATTACACTTAAAAAGCAAACAGAAGAAAGAAGGGGGGAAGGAACATTGCCATCCGTGAGGATGCCACCAGGCCAAAGATGACTTACAGGAGCACACGAGACGGGGAAAATGTGAAAATCAAAACAAAAATGTAGTCCAATAGGTTGTGGTTCCTGAGGCCTGGCCTGACGGCTGGAGCCAACTTTTAACCACTGTGCAGTGTGCAGGGAGATTTGGTTAAACAACTTAATTCTTCTCTCATTCATAAAGTATGTGCCTGGCTCTCACTCCCTGGTCGCAACAAAGAGCTAGGCAAGTGTTTCTTTGTGCACACTGCTTGAGGCTCATGGCAAGAGCAATGGTATTCTCATAAATATCACATCTCACTAGGCCTGGGGCGGGGTGCAAGCTAATAAGCCCTGACATGCACACAAGCCTTTAGGGTTTTAAAAGGACGCCATACACATCATGTCCTGCATAGTTACCACCTTCCTTCACAGATAATGACTACAAGGCACAGTGAGGCCAAGGAGAAACATGTCATAGTGTGAGTCCTGTCATAACACATCCTGAAATCAAGCCTTCAGACTCCAAGTTCAGCATTATTTTGGCCTTGTCCCAAGTGACCCTGGAATCATTAGTCAGCACGCTCTTTGGAAAACGGGGGCTAAAAGAATGGGTAACTGACAGAGGTGTTTTCTGTGAGTCAGCACGAGTGTTTCCTAGGCTGGAGTTAGTTTGGGAGGTGGCCCCCAGTGACCATGCTGTGGGAGTATTATTAAACACTCACCCAAGGAGATGACAGACCCTTTGCAAACAAGAAGAAAAATGACAGAAACTGTACTTTATGGCACATGCCTCCTGGAGTCTTGCCCCCTTGGCATCTGCTTTCTGCCAAGCCATGGGAATGTTCTGGGCCTGGTAATTTTATAGCTTACCACTATTCTCAAGTGTCTAAGGGCACTGCCTATGTGGCAGAATCAAAAATGCATTTGCATTCTGTTACCAGTTCCTAGTTCAGCACATTTAAAACACTTGAAGTTTCCTGAATAATAGAAGTGTATTTTATCATTCATAGTCTCTGTAAAACTATCACACCTGAGGTTATTATGCTAATGAAGCGATTCATCGTGTATCCCATAGCTAGACTCTGGATGGGTCTAGTCCCTGAAGGACCAAGGATTGCAACCTGCAGCTTGGGGCACAGAGGAGGTGGAAGTCAGGCTTTGTCAAAGTCTTGAACACTAGGGATATATAAGCTTGTGGTGGAGGTACTGGGAGATCAATGTGTAGAGAGAGTACAGGAAGATCTGTGCCCTGTGACTACATCATCTGGTTGCTCATTAGTATCCTTTCTTGCTTCTGAGTTCTCTGAACACAACTGACAAATTTACAAAATCCAAAGTTCCCTTATTTATTTATTTTTGGTTTTTCCAGACAAGGTTTCTCTCTATGTAATTGCCTTGGCTGCTGTACTGGAACTCATTTTGCAGACCAAGCTGCCTTGAACTCACAGACATCTGCGTGCCTCTACCTCCCAAGTGCTGGAATTAAAGGCAATGCACCATCACCAAGCATATCCAGACTCAATATCTTTAAGACAAGGTCAGTCCTGGGTCTAATCATCGTGGACACTTATACCTATATTTAGTGCTCAGGGCTTATACTTTAGGTAGGCTATGCTTTAGGTGCGACTGTTTGTAATCAATGCAATAGGTATTGAAGAAAACATAACAATCTGGTTCTGGACATGACTATAGGGTTCGAGTGCTTGCTGGATGTCATGTGAGACTTTGGAGAAGTAACTAAATCCCCACTTGAGAGACTGCTACTATTAAAATGAAAGCTATATAAATTCACTTAAGAATTATATATGCAATCACGGCTGTTAAGAAGTACTACTAAGGGCTGGAGAGATGGCTCAGAGGTTAAGAGCACTGACTGTTCTTCCAGAGGTTCTGAGTTCAGTTCCCAGCAACCGCATGATGGGTCACAGCCATCTATAATAAGCTCTGGTGCCCTCTCCTGGCCTGTAGAGACACATGCAAGCAGAATTCTGTCTACATAATTAATAAATAAATCTTCTTTAAAAATAAAAAAGAAGTACTACCAATTTTGTCAGCAGTACTCTTGCTAATAGTCTATTACTATAACAATGCTTGACTCTGTGTAAAACCTGCTTTTGTCAGGAGCCTGCAATTCCACCAGTTCTGTTCTTAGGTTCATAATGCTCTGTTCTCTTGTCTCTATGCTTTTGTTCCAATTGTCTTATCCTCTAGAACAGTTCTCTGTACACTCCTAGGAAATCAGTCTGAAGTATCTTTAGGGTTGATGTGGCGGAACATTAATTTAAGATGGGTTACATTCGTTTATGCTGTGGAATTTGTTTAAGGAAACAAAGACGTGTTACATTTATTTGATTAAATAAAGCTAACTTGGGGTCAAGAGGCAGAGTCAGCAGCTAGCTGACAGGAAGTGGTAGGGAGGAATTGTGTGTAGCTAGGGTTCTTAAATGGGGGCTGAGCAGAAGGACACCTGATTTTTGGAGAGACGGGAGTTAGGAGAGGTTAGCTGCTTACTCTTCAGTCTCTCTGAGCTTGGAAGATTTCATTTCAACCACTGAATTCCTAGTTCTATAGAGGGATAGAGATCTAGAAAAAGTTCCCTTTAGCAGCCATGATAGAGCTGGTGCCTAAGGGAACAGAATTCATGCCTGGCTATGGCCACTGTGGTTGAACTGGTAGCTGCAACTGGAGTTGCAACTTCCAATTAGGACAGCAGTTACTTAAGAGGCAGCTACCGAATTTAACGAAAAACAGTCAGTTGATGTTGTAGATAAGTACTGGGCTGCTTACCCAGCATTCACAAGACCCTGTATTAAGCTTCTACCATATAACACATGTTCAAAAAAATAAAAATAAAATCTATTTTTACTCAAAGTCCTGATCAAATCTTAATTATTTAAGTACCTTAAGTGAACTAACTTAGTATCTCACATGACCTCTGTCTTCTCCATGATCTTTGTATTTGCAGTCTATCCCACACTATCTAGCATTCACTAACTGGCTGGGCAACAGAATTCAGTCCAGTGACCTCTCTAAGCCTCACGTATTCCACTGAGAATGAGGGGGACCACATAGTTCTTGTCTAATTCAAAAGATGAGGGAGTATTTGGCAACAATTTTTGCAGTGACATACAGATCTGTGGCATTCTGCTTATGTTGCTTATGTACTGACTTCAGACAACTGCAGATTTATTCTTAATCTTAAAGAGAAAATGGTTTCCACCTCAGTCTCTGTGGTAGTTTAAATAAGAATGGCCCCCATAGACTCATGTGTTTGAATACTTGGTTCATAGGGAATGGTGCTATTAGGAGGTGTGGCCTCATTGTAGTAGGTGTGATTTTGTTGGAGGAAATATGACACTAGGGGTTGGGAGTTGAGGTCTCAGAAGCTCAAGCAAATTTACTTCCTGCTGCCTGGGGAGCTAGATGTAGAACTCTCGGCTACTTCTCCAGTACCATGTCTGCTTATATGCCACCATACTTCTCATTATGATGATAGTAGACTGAACCTCTGAACTGTAAGTCAGCCACAATTAAATCTTTTCCTTTATAAGAGTTGTCATCATCATGTGTCTCTTCAAAGCAATGGAACCATAGCTAAGACAGAAATTGGTACCAGGGACTGGGGAATTGCTGTGATAGGTCTGATCATACTGTTGTTTAGAGGGATGTGGACTTTGGTACTTTGGATCAGAAAGGCAGTTGAGCATTTTAAATGATGCTTAATGGGCCGTCCTCATGGGAACATGGAAGATAGTGGTGTTGAGGGCAATTTGAACTGTGGCGGCCTGAATCAAGCTGTTTCAGAGAAGGATTTTGGTAAGTGACCTAGAGACTATTGTGATATTTTCAAAAGATCTGCCTGAGGCTAATGTGAAGAGTTTTGGATTAATTCCATTAGCAGAGGAAACATCAACACAGCCTGTGGTTATTAATGTTATTTCTCTCTTATTCAGGTTTATAATGAAAAGGAGCAGGCCATGCAAGGAAAAACACAAAATGTACAATGTGAGGAGAAAGGAGGCACTAGGAAGTGGAATAGAGCTAAGTCGGGTGTTCAAGAAGATAAACAGATTAACAAAATCATGACCTTAAACGGAATAAAGGATCTAAGGGCAAGAGTCCACCCAACTAAGCTTCCAACTTGTGAAGGAAATAAAGAAATCTTTAAGGATTTCCCCACCATACCCTGTTCCTCTATCTTCACAGACATAAAAGCCCGTTTGTACGTACCTTCTCTTAGGTCTCGATCTATCTTGGGTGATGACTTTTTCCTCATTGACAATCCATGAATTTCTGCCCCCTCCACGTTCACTCCTGAAGGGACCCTGTCCATTCAAAAAAGTTGAGGATGAAATTTCCCATTAAATAGAGATCTTCAAAGGTAAAGAATACTGCAACTACACAGGCTTTGATTCTGAGTTGTAGACCATTCATCTAGCTTTTTAAATCACATGATATGCCCGTGTCTTTGTGCAGCTCTCTCAGCTTCCTGGGATGCTGTTTCTCTCTACATTCTCTTTGCAACTTTTATCAAAATGAATCACAGCTACAATTTCACTCCATTCCTATAGGTCTACTGTCCCAAAGAACAGGAAAAAGTGATTGCGTGCACCTTCATAATTCTCCATGTTGTACTGTGTCTTGAACATGGACTGCATCACTGATTAATGCTCGAGTGGAGACAAATCATGTCCTAATGTAAGAGTTGGTTCTTGACTATTCTGAGGAGAAAGACACAGTTTGTGTCAAGCTTCACAGATACATAAGTGAAAGCAGATAGCCTTTAAATTGGCACAGACTGGGTACGTTCAAATACTCCTGTATGTCCTAGATCCTCTCCCAGTAATCTTATGTCACTCAAGTGCTGATTGATTGCAAGATTGCAAGACTGAAATCTTCCAGGTTTTTGTGCCAAAGTCATAAACAAGTCCCTTCCTTCCATTGGCATAGTTCGTCTCATTTAAAATTAGGTTGATTGGATTGTGTGATCACAAACAGGTCAGTCACATATGCAACAAGCTTGAGTTATTTTAAAACATGTGGGTTGATTACAATTGTATTAAAAGTGAGTTCTCTTAGTTTTGATTTGTTCAGTAATAACATACAGTTCACAGTGCAGAAAATTTTCTGATCTTGATTTCAAATGAATATAGTAAGGGACTTTACCATCAGAAAGCAAATTTTGAATATGCTCAAAATGCATTGTATGCAATTCTCAAAGGCTGAAAACCATTTTAAAAAGCTAATCTCATCAAACTTGTTAGTGGAAATAGCATCCAACTTTGTATAATAAGTAATCACAGGTAGTTATCATTTGGAGCCTTCTAGGCTAACTCTTTGATTTAAGGAAAAGTGTTCACATCCAAGGAGAAAAATAATTATTCAAAACCATACAGAAAAGAGTGGGAGAGCTGGGACCAGGACACGGTCTCTAATGCACAGCTCAAAGGCTGTAATTACATTTCGCTCAGTGATCCACTGGAGCTATGTTCCTTGCACCCTGAGCACTTGGTATCACTGGAGTTTTTCACTCAAATGGAGAACTCACCGATTCTCATCCTGCCGTCCTCCGTAACTGATCCAGTAATTCTGTTTACAGTTGAGAAAGAGGTATAAATTTATTAATAAAACACAATTTAGAGGAATAAAAATTTAAAATACTCTTAACGAAATATTAAGGAGGCCTGAAATATTCAGGAACTTGCACTGTGTATCAATGAAGAGAAGGTTGATGCGATTTTGGCAATAGCACCATAGGTAACAAATGAATTTTAAAAACGTGTGGAATTAGTTAGGGCCTTGGTTCTTTTGCTCTTGATAGTGACTTGAAATTTGGTAACAGAAAGGGCTTCAGAGATCCTTCAGTACAAGTGCTCTGTGGATCATGAGTCAAATTTGAACAAAGAAACCAAGCTGGTTTATCTGTATAGATTCATGATGTAGGTGTCATACTCTGGAGCCTCTTGGGAAAACACAATTCTTCAAAACATTGAGTAGGAACAAACATATTGTTAATTGCTATGAGAGAAATATTTCCTTAAAACAACCTAATTTATTAAATGTGCCAAGGATTATAAGACATAATTAAGAACAAATTGAAAATATGTTGCAATTAGTGATTTCCTCAATGTATTAACATGGGCGTTGTGTGAAAATATTCAATCATCAATAGATAGATAGAACCCTATAGCCACATAATTCAATGAGGAAAAGGGAAAAATACTGTAAACTGGCCATCAGAAGAACAGAAGTTCGAATACCAACAATATAGCAATTGGCACTGAATATATATGAGTAGTAGAGGAGCTTTTCCTCCTGTGAGTTTGGTAGATTGTCACTTTCATAGATCACTAGACACAATGAACGTATCAGAAACATTTTCTGAGGAGGGCAGTTAAGTTTCAAGAACTTTTAAGCCTCATGTTTTCATGCAGGGTGAGCCTACTCTTAGAATTTATTTGAAGGTTTAACAAAAATGATCACTGTGCTATGAATGTTTGAAAGAAATCAGAAATAATTCAAACATCAAAGGAGTTAATCATATATTAATTCTAGGTATGTAGTGAAAATATCTTAAGGCCTTACCAAAACGAAGACCACAGGCATCTTGTTAAATAAAAACAATAAAATGCATTTATTTACAGCACTGATGAGGTTTGTTAAAGGGTGTGTCTTCCCAGGACGATTGGGACAGTGTGAGAAGCAGAGAAAGCACAGCCTGAAGGTGTTTTATGTTGTTTAAAGCACAATAGTCATTAACGCATTAAAATTTTACATCTAAAGGTTAGAAAAATAAAACAATACTGAGGCAAATGAATCATGGATAAAATATTTGCTTTTGACTTTGGACTTTAGCATTATGGGAATCTATCAAAATCTTTTCAAGTTCACCACATTAATAACAAAGATATCTCCTAATCAGTTATTAATTTAAATAGGTTATTAGAATCTCCAACTAATGTGGGAGGGGCACTAATACTTAAATATCTACCCACCAAGAAGGTTTTTAATAGCACTTCACTTTCCTTCTTTGTTCTTACCGGTTCCGAATATAAAAATCCCAGACCCTCTGCAGCCGACTTTAACAGTTCAGATTCAAGGTTGTGACGTTTGACAAATGCTGCCAAATCCTAGGAGAGAAGATGAGGTTAGATCTAAATGACACCTAAGGGATGTGATAGATGCTCAAGTGAGACTTTACATTATAACTGCCAATGAGCTAACAACATAAAGATCAGAGTTGCAAAAACAGCCTTCTTGGCAACAGGTTTTCACAAGCTAGCTCCTATGAGAAATGTGCTTCTGGCATGGTAAACATTGGAAAGAATTAAGATCTGGAACAACCACTAAGTCTATATGTGTTTCATTGTTGTTGTTGTTGATGATGTCTGTCTGTTGGTTCTTAATCAGTTCTCCCTGGAACACACTTCAGTGTAGAGATTTCTCTCTGCACTCTGCTCTCACCTCTCGGGCCTCAATGGATGCTGGGTCAATGCTGTTGTCTAGCAGGCTCTCATAGTAGTCTACATTGTCCAGGACATCCTCATCATCTGGATGGAACATCAGGTAGGCTTTGGAACACTCCAAGGCTTTCACATATTCACCCACTGGAAACACAAGGCGTTGCCACATTTGCATCACTTAGATCTGCCCAGAGGATTTCAGAGGAAGACTTCTGTGTGTCTACTGACGTTAGCACTGATCATCATTTATGGGAGACAAACTGAGGCTGAGCCAAAAGGTCAGAAGCATTTATTTATACAGGAGGACAGACAAGATTTTAGGTCCTCAAATGGGAAAACCTTTTGTTTGCTTTGGTGCTGAGCACGTTGCAGAAATCCTGCAAAGTCTCGTCTGAAAATGTTTCTTGGTGATTGCTGTAAGAGCACAGAAAAACCGTATGAATTAACTGTCATTTTTTGTATTGTTTGACCTAAGTAAATACTCTGAGCGTGACTTTCTAATAGTGATGGTGAAGCCTTCATAAATAAAATATGAGTGTAGAAGTGATTTCAAAGTGTTATTTCTTGTCACTGGGAAGTGTGTTGTATACTTTTGCTTCTATGGGGTAACCTTGAGGTGCAGATGGTCTCTTCTAGCCCCTTCCTACACAGCGGGAGCAACCTGAGCGGTATCCAACTGTTACAAGGAGCAGCCCAGGATGTTTCAAATGTGACTTCTTTGTTCTAGAAACATTTAGCTATTGCAGAAAATAATGTTTCACTTTTAGGAACAGAATGCTGAAATGCCTTGTGCCACCTTCGCAAATAGTTCTCACAATTATATTTCTTTTTTAAAAAACTACTTCTCTCTTTGTAAGCACACATACATACATACACACATATATACATATATATAAATATATACATACATTCTCTGTGTGTACATAAATTCTCAGAGATGGCTCCAAGTATAAGAGAGGGGATTCAATATTTTCCCTTCAATAAAAAAAGGAAACTAAAGCTAGTTTGAATTACTAAATTTGCCTAAGGGATTGTGGAATATCTAAACATTTTATAATATATTCTGATGATGAACCCTGGAAAACACAACCCATATGAAGAAAAATTTGGCAATGTGAATCAAAATTACAAATGAATAAACTATTTGACCCAGTAGATGAACTTTCAGATTTTTATCCTTAAAAATATTATATAGATGTGCACAGACATGTGTAAAGTGTTATCCACTTGAAAGTTCACTGCGGTCACAAAAGATTACTAAACAACACAACTCTCCCTCAATAAGAAGACACATGAAATCAGTTCTAATTCAATTTTATGCAGGCATTTAAAAAAGAGAGACCAGAAAGATCTCTCTGCACTCAACTATTAAAGTTGAATAATAAATTGCTAGGATTTAGTTTTGGCCTAAAATACACCTATTTCCTTTACCTTACCTACTAAAAGTGAATTGGCATGTAGTAAATAAAAAAAAGATCCAGAAAATATTATAAATAATATGATGTCTTCACATAAAAGAAGGAAAATTCTGTAAGTGTATTAGCATATATATATATATATACATATAATTTTGGAAGTATAAAACACTCAGTTGAAGAACATGAAAATGGACTATGGATAGAGAAAAAGGGAAATTATTTTAAAACACTGGTTCCTTCAACCATGGGAATGCAATCCTATTAAAAGTGAGTTGAAGAAGCAGCTCAGATTGAAGAAGAAATCTTGCAAGTCTATTGTAAGTTTTAGGACGTCATCACAGTAAATCCTGTGCTTCATCCACTGCCAATGCTCTGCCTTCCTTGCTCTGAGCTGCTGCCAAAAGGCAAGAAGAAGAATGGACAGAAACCTGCATTGCTTTGGCGGTGAAATGAAAGAAAGCAGGGGTCTGCATGGTGAAGATGCCAACAGTGATAAAGAAGAACCCCAAAGGTCTTCATGGATGGTCCATACTTTACCTCTGTAGTAGGCAAACTGTAGGTAGTCGTAATGCAAGGGAAGAAAGTTCTCGATTGGTGAGAGGCGGCCTGGGCGGGTGGCGAGTTCCCTCACACACTCATGCTGACAGACCAGCACCTGCATGTAGTGATCTAGAAGGCAAGAGAGAAAGTGTGTGTCCTCCAGGTGCTGAGGCCACACCTTAGGCAGGGCAGCACTTCTGCAGGGCATGCATTGTCACAAAATATTCAGAGAGAGAGAGAGGGAGAAAGGGAGAGAGGGAGAGAGGGAGAGAGGGAGAGAGAGAGAGAGAGAGAGAGAGAGAGAGAGAGAGAGAGAGAGAGAGAGAGAGAGCTCTGTATTATCATTTCCTAGCCTGAAAACTCCAAATAGTTGGCTGGCAACATCATCTTAGCCATGACCACTGGACAGTGCTGAGTCCTGAACCTTGGTAGTACATCAGGCTTCCTGTGCATAAAGCTGAATGTAGCCTTTCTCACCAGACATATTGAGCTTCTTTTGGTTTACTGCAGAGGGTCTGGGATGCCGTGGAACTGAGACAAGTCATTCACATCCTAGTGATGGTAAGCCATTCAGATAATAGAACAGCCATCCACACAGAAAGTTAGCAGGGGAAACGGAGGACTTAAATTCCCCTCCCCTGTCAATGTATTTTAAAGGAGGAATTCAAATGCTATTTCTTGATGCCTATTGCCCAGGACCAGAATCTATCACTTATAGACCAGGTTTTCACTAGACACTACACATCCTAATACATGGGATACTGTTTTGATAGAGAGTGGCAAAATGGCAGAAAGGATGACAGCTAAAAAAATTAGAATAAGCACAGTCCCCTTTGTGCCCTCTTTGTTGGCTGCTCTTCTTATTTATAACAGGTAAGATGCTGAAGTACAGGGGATTCCACGTCTCTGAGCTCTAGAGTACGCTGTACCAAGGCATGAGCTGAAGAAGCACAAGCAGCTAATATCACAAGGAAAACTTCCCTCCCTCCTTGCCTAACTTTGAATTCTAATAGCAAAGTTGGGTCAACATTTTCAAGGGAGAGAATGGTTCATTCATACTTGGGCTGAGTAGGCTCCCTGGCGGTGGAGAAAATCACTTGACTTCATGGCTGCACAATTTAATTGGGCACAACAGCTTGTCTCAAAAGGGTCTCTGTTGAGTCAGAGTTCATCTCGGATCTGGGCAATTTTACAGAATGAGGTTGGGACACAGGAAGGAAAGAGTATCTGGAGGGTGGAGGCAGACGTTTTCCATAACCTGGCTAACTTGAGCCCATGTCGAGCAGCTAACAGAATCAAAACCACAGTCCACTGCTTTCTACCTCCATGTGGAGAAAATAATGAGGTTTACGTGTACAATCTGAAGTTAGGAATAAAACACTAGCAGAGTTTCATATATTAGGGGGACAGCAAATAGCCAACTGTTCCCTCCTCCATAGCTCGATGTCCTCTTTACCTTCAAATCTACCTTTTCTCTAATTCAGTGGCTCTCAACCTTCCTAATGTTGTGACCCTTCAGTTTCTCATGTTGTGGTGACCCCCCAACCACAAACTTATTTTCATAATTGTAATTTTGCTACTCTTATGAATAGTAATGTAAATATCTGATATGTAGGATAACTGATGTTATATGACCCCTGTGGGAACGAGTATTTCAACCCTCAAAGGGGCTGTGACTCACAGATGGAGAACCCCTGTTCTAATATCAAGTGACAAGGGTAGAAAAAATAAAAAAGATGTAACAATGGACAATTCAAAATCTGAAGGAATATATTTTCGAAGCAGAGTATAAAAAGCAAATTAGAACAACAAAGATAGACTTCTGGTTTCAAAAACAGAGCTGACTGCATGAAAATTTGCATCAAGCAGCCATTTGTGTTTTCCTCCAGTATTTAGTCTCTTCTAACTCTATGATTCAAGTGATGTGGGATTTTCTGCTGTATGCTGTGAGTACCATGAATAAAGAACTGCTTTGAGCCTATAGCAGAGCAGGGCAGGACAGAGCAGAGCTAGGTGGGGAGGAATGGACTGAAAGCTGGGAGAAAGAAGCTTGGAGTCAGAGAGATGCCATGAAGCTACAGCCAGAGTCAAACAAGCTGAACTTTGCCGGTAAGCCACTGCCATGTGGTGATTCACAGATTAATAGACATGGGTTAAATTAATGTAAGAGTTAGTCAATAAGAAGCTAGAGCTAATGGGCTAAGCAGTGATTTAATTCATACAGTTTCTGTGTGGTTATTTCAGGGCTAAGTGGCCAGGAACTAACAAGCAGCTCCTCACTACATTCAAGTGTTAAGGTTTTCCTAACACATTCTACTTTGCGAATGCCAGCTTAACTACGAATTGAGTACACCCAGCAATGCAAGAATTTGCTGGATGGAAATGGACAAGGACAAGGTAATTATATTTATTGTTTTCTTTCCCTTTCACTGTCATTGTGCAATCAATGCACTTTTTAATAAGACTGAGGCTCAGAGCAACTGTGTGAGAATACATTTAGTTGTTTTTCTTTTGCTACATAAAGTGAGCATGTTTCAGATTTCCAGGAAATCTTACCATATTTCTGTCTCTAGAGAGACTATGACTAATATTCAACAGTGTTTGTCTGGGAGCTGGGATGCTGCTTGTGGTACTTAAGAGTTAAAGAAACTGAGTGTGGAGATGTCTGTCCTTCCCAACAGTCAATGGGTTATGGTAACTTGACCAGCACTAAATACTAACCTACAGAGATATCAGTTGTCATAACAGAATCTAGACCATTTGCCAAATCTGTTCCATGGACGCTGACAGGACAGGTACACAGACAAATGTGGGGCTGGAGGTAGTGTACATCATCTCATAAAACCACAGCATAGTAAACTACTAAATAAAGAGTTTATATGTATTTACATATGTAAACATATTTATATATTACTATAAATAATAAAGAAAATGTTAGCTCATTCTCCCTGCAAAACACTGTGTTAAGGAAAACTTAGGTAATTATGCTGTAAAAGACAAGCAAAACTTATTTTTAAATGAACAATGTTCACAAAAATACAGGAAAGTTAAATTGGCAGATGCCCAAGGAAAGAAAAGTTTTAGAAATAAATCCTCAAAATAACTCATACAAGTATATTGATTTTGGATAACTTAAATTTACTTTGGGTAATAGAGCACTTCATAGTTTGATAATTTAATGTAGTAATTTTGACTGTAATAGATATATTGATTCTAGTTTACACTTTGTAGCTATTCTCTAATTAGCTTCTAAAAACTTCACCTTCATTTATGACCAACATTATCACAAGCACAAGGCATTGTTATCACATTTATCTATACATAGTTACTGGTGCATATACCATATTCTTTATTCTTGTATTCATCAACACATTCCTTTAGCCAATATTTATTAAGTAGCAAAAGGATCTGCCAATCCCTGAGGAATTAGGAATGAATAAGATATGACACTGGCTATGTGATTTGGAAAACCTGATTTGCAAGGACAACAGAGAGTGAAGTGGCACATCCAAAGACTTCAAAGAACTTGAGAAGGCAGCAATGGAGAACATGAATATACATAAGGCAAGTCCTTCAAGGCTATTGGTCTTTATTCCAAGTGGGATAAAAGCCATAAAGGGAGGAAGTTTATATACAGTACTGTTAGGACAGAATTTGGGCTCTGTATTACAGTTCTTTCTGGCCTGCACACCAGGAACAGGAAGGAAGCCATCATGGAGGCTTGGTTAAAATGCAGTCTTGATTTAAGCAAAATTCCCATGTCAAACAGGTTGACTCAGTAAGTGTTAAGTGCCATGTGAAAGGGACATTTGTCCAAGTTTGGTAACAAATAAGATGGACTTGAGAGTTGAGGAAGATGTCAGATTGAAAAGCCACTTCACATAATTTGGTTTGAGCTACTAAGTAAGTGCTTTTGACGGAGATGTGGAAATATTAGAATTGGGAAGGTGAATTGACTTTAGTAAACTCCATTTCATTTGAACATCATTTTTAATTATGTATGTCTTGGAACATCACCTGTCATCAACAAATATGTGATAAAGATTTGCTATTGTATAAGCTACTCTTTACTTGGCTTTTGATTATGTTGACTTTAAAAGTATGAACTCTTGAGGAAAAATTATGCATCTGATTCTTAGTTTGTTTCTAGCCACCTCACTCAGTTGTCCTGATTAACAAATTCCCTGCCTAAAGGGAGCAGAGTTTCTTCAGTGAGGTGTCTGAGTAGCAGACAGAGAGGCAGATCTGTGTGAGAAGTCTCCCCCAAAATTCAGCACCCTGTGATACCATCAAGAACAATAAAACCAGCCCTCAGCTGGGGAGACCCTAGTCCCAGGTAAGGAACCTGCTATTATCAAACCTACTACATTGTGCAAAACACTTGTTTTGTCAAACTTCCCTCTAAATACTGCTTATATTCATTGGTTAGTGCTGCTGCCAGTCCTCTTCATAGAAGCTTCTAATTACACTGGGGTGGTCAATGAAGGAACCCAGGAGTGGCTAAACTGCAGACAATACATAATGCTGGAGTGCTCCTCTGTATGTGACAGAGTCATATCACTCCTCCAAAGCTCAGGAAACATCCTAGAGGACATGGGGGATGTCAGAAAGAATATATGAAACAGGATAGGGAGATGAGGAGTAGAAAGATGTTTTCTGAACATGACATAGCAGATGTACTTATGAAATCACTGTAGCTGTGTCTACTTGCACAAGACATGTCTAGCACTGAGTTCATTGACATTTTATCAAGGTTAGAGGAGGGACCTATCAGGGTACTGGCAGTCAGTGGTTGTTGGAGGAAGTGGTGTCATCTTAATGTACCTACTAGACAGCTCTCCTTGTCAAGTAAGTGATATCCCACCCATGTTCCAGCAAGAAACTCAAATAAAACTCACTGGACCACAAAACACACACACACGCACA
>LOEQ01000001.1:288266-305967 GCA_001685075.1 Bramus lutescens
ATACAATTTGTGTGTTGTTATTTCGGGTGTAAAGCTAGCCATGTGGGAGCTGGGGGGACGAAAAGCAGGCCTGCTCCCCTTTCACTACAGTGTCTCACTGACCCTGGCTTACGATGAGTGCTGACAGTGCCCTGAGTTCAGGAGTTTTGACTGACTTTGCTTCCCTAGCACTGCAGTTTCAATCCACATCGTCTGTCCAAGGTTTACGTGGGAACTGGGATCAAACTCAGGTCCTTGTCTTTCCGTAGTAAGCATTTTACCTGCTGAGCCACCTCTCCAGCCACAGCAGTCCCACTGACATTGAATGAACCTACAAGATATAGACTGTGCCACTGGAATTTTTTTGTTGGTAAATATTTCACTTGATAGTCTCCAAATTTACTTCCAATTGTTACTGACCTCAGTTGATTTTCTTTTCCAGACCAAATAGTTAAACCACACCTCAAAAACACTGAAAAAAAAAACTAGATCAATTTTGAGAAAACAAATTCTGAAATAAAATTTAATAATTTCTTGGAGCTATTAAGTTAAACTAAACTTGTACAATATAGTATAACAAATGCAAAAGTCAAGTTACATAAGAAAGTTACATTTTATTTTAGGAGAGCCCTGAAGATCTTATAGAATAGAATCAGATATTTGGAGAATAAAAAGCAACCATCTGACATGACTCAGTATTTTATTTCCCAGTGATGTCATGTTACTATCATAATTTTAAAAATATCTGCATATGGAATTATTTTCAAACTTCAGTGAAGGCATAGCCTCCCCTGACAGATTTATAAAATTAACTTCAGCATACCTTGGGAACATGTGATAATTTGTGCCATTTTTCTCCTTTGACTCTGGGAAGCTTAACACTAAACTTTGTATCACTTACAATAGGTACAATATATTGAATTTGTAGTATAACAAACTGAAAGTGGAGCATTTTTCTTTGGTTTTTGTATTTTCCATTACAGAATATAATTATCAAAATAGTTACTCTAGTCAGGAAACTCAAAAACCTTTTGAGAGCAGGGATTATTTCAACTTCTAGACATCTTGTTTCTTTCCTACATCTCCATGTAGAGTATTCAGAAACGCCTGGTGTTCAAGTTCTCACGGTAACACAGAAAGTAGGTGTCCATACCAGTGTAGAAAATGAATTATCCCTGTATTTACGGAATGTTAGGCTAAGAAGGTATCCATGGTTATGAGTAAATATTTATGGCTTTCAAAGCACTGTTTGGTGAGGAAGAAGGGGAAGGAGATTTCAGAAGAGTGGATTTCCCCTGTGGAATGAGTTGGAAAGGGATGGGCTGTCAAAAGAGCTCTCTTCTGCCAGTCGCTACGTGCTTTCCTTCCTTTATTGAATATGCAGAGTCTGATGAATAGACGCCTGCTGGTCCCCACAACATGGTGATGTCCTCAGCTTGCATGTTAACATTAAACACTGATGGTGACCCGCCACCAAAATTGTGATACCCCGTGAACGCATTTAAACAGACACTATCCGTCAGCTACGTTTTCTAGGAGATTCTTACGTAAAGGAGACCCATGTTACCTGGCAATGCAAACACCAAGAAGAAGAACAAAAATATCTTAATGTTAAAAAAATAAACCAGAATATTAGTCAAAATTAAGTGCATGCTTAATTGGACAACATTGCTCAAGCCATCTGCAAAGTGTCTAGCTTTCTAACAACAACAAAAAGAGAAAAAAAAGCTGTAAAAATTTGGATGGCAGCTGGGCACAGATCTGTCTTGGTGATGGAATGTGGACCAGTCATCCTTGGCTACAGGGAAATCAGTCCATGTGGCTTCTTGGTATGAGGTTGTCAATTTGGGTTCTAAACACCAGGGCAGAGATGGATTGAGCAACGAGGCAGGCATCTCGATTTCTGTGGTGTTTGTCCAGCAGTCTCCCCCGAGGTGTCAGAGGGTGACTAATGGTTACCGAGCAGACAGCTGGTGCCAAGACCTTTCTGACATTTGTTTCCTGCTACTGTTCTTGGACGCAGAACTTCAGTGCTCTCTGGAAATTCCTTCTGGAAGTATACGCTGCACATTTCATAACACACTTCGGTCAGTGTCCTGTGAATGCTGCAGGAGCCACAGTTTCAAATTACAAACAATTTCGCTTTAGTTTATTTTTAAAAAACATAATAGTGATCTGGTAATAACTCTCTCTACTATAACATAACTGGAGTCCTCTGATCGTGACAGCGGCAGGGAAACTATAGTTGCAAAGTTGCTCATAATAATAATTAATCCTTGTATATTGTGATATAGCTTGCAATACACATCACAATGAAGCTAAGAGTGGACATTTACTGGGTGTCCCCCGGGAGAAATGCAAAACTCAAGAATCTACAGATAAATCCCTAGCCTTAAGATAGTATCTGATCACTACGGAGAAGGGCACTGAATCATATAAACAGGGATTTTTAGCACCAAGTAGGAAGCTGTGCTGAGGTGAAGCACTCTGGATAAACGTCATGGTATTGTGGACATGTTTTTTTCATGACGACAAGCAGACATGTGTGTTATCGTTTTCTGGTGATCCACTGTGGAGTTCCTGGCTTGCTCACTCTGGGTCATGCTTGCAGTATTAGCATCCATATCCCAGTTCCCTGAAACTGCACAATGTCCCAGGGATTTGATTGTGTCTACTTTTGATGGACAATCACCTGCAGATTCCTGCTTCTGAAATATTCCATGACAATCAACAGTGTACTAGCTTAATACAGAGTTGGTACTGGCCTCTCTGGTCTTGAGACTATTCTGAAAACAAAACAGGATTTGTTTTTGTTTGTTTGTTTGTTTTAATATGCCTGTGGGATGGGTCTATGAAACAACATAGTGACAGGCTCAATTCTTTGTCATAGGCAAGAATGGGAAGGTAGGAAGCAAAGTGTGGCATTATTATCCTATTTTTCACATAACCATCTGGAACTCTCCGGGGGACTGCAAAGGGAGGCCTGTGAGCCAGGGAAAACAAATGACCAGTTGGACACTGGGCTGCTGATCACTGTAACAGTGTTAGAATAACATTGGGGATGTTTTGTCAACATCATCTCTTGAAAAGGCCTTGAAGGTTTGTGAATATATAAATAAGTTCATCATTACAATTTCTAGTGTGTTAGACTCCCTATTTCACAAAGCAAAATTAATGTTCTTCTTCAAGCATTTCACCAGGGAATGCAGGAAAAGCAAACCAGTAAATCAGAAAAGCTTTTCCTACTCATACTTCTTTGGTAAGACAAAGATACCAAATTCTTTTATGATATATAAACCTTTGCTCTGATAAGAATGGGGAGATTGCCCTCAAAACTTATTGGCAAGCACTCATTTCAGCATATGCGAAGGAATGTGCCATGGCTGACTGTCAATGAGAAGCTCACTTCCAGATCTCTCCTGGAGAAAACTTCTAAAGGAGTCCAAGGGTCCTGAATAATTTTGCCTGTCAAGCTGCCTAGAATGTGCTCCAAATCTGCTGGGTCACGTGGTCTCCCTAAGGAAGCAGTGTCCGTGACAGAGTGTCTCATTGTTTCATAAATACCTCTGGCTTTTCACACCTGCTGCTTTCCAAGTACCGAGCCACAGCAATGACCTTGGGACTAGGGAGCTAATGAAATACGCCCACCATATCCACAGGTTATATATCAATACAAGCATTCTCTGTATTCCAGCCAACAGTATCTATTGGAAAGAAAATGGCAGGTTATCTGAACTTCTGGCAATGTTAAATTTTATAAAATATACTTATGGTCTAAACATGTTGGGTAATGTTAATCCTGTCACTAGTCTTACAAACAGTCACTTCCAAGAAGATCAGGGAAACTGACCTGGAAACATTTTCAAACATATAGTCCCCATTGCTCCACTGTAAGGTAGTAAAAGATTTGTCCAGATGCAAGACGGTAATTAATATCTACATCTTTGGGTGGCAAAGGCCTCATCCACCAAGCCTGAAAACCTGTTTGATCCCTCGAAGATACATGGAAGGAGAGAGTCAACATTAAAAAGTTGGTCTCTGACTTCCACATGTACACATGCCATGGCAAAATCCCCACAACCTGCTATTCCCACATACACACAAAATAAAAATGTGTGTGTGGGGGGGGTTAAAATAGTAACTAAAATATCCATTCACAAACACATATTTGGGATTTGACATGCTATTCTTTCAAACTCAAGGTGAGTTAGTACAAATTTCATCCATATAGCAAGATGTTTCTCAGCAAAAGAACTTTGGTGGGTCTTTTGCAAACAAACACTTTTGAGTAACATAAAAGAAATGTGGCATGGTTGCTTAAGTTACTATTTAATGCTGCCATAAAATTCCATGACCAAAAGTGACTTCGAATAGAAGAAACAGTTATTTTGGTTTACTATTACAGACAAAGTCCATCATGGCCAGGAAGGCATGGCAGCAGGGAGTGAGAGCAGGAAGCCGAGGGGTTGTAACTTCACAACACACTGGAAGAAGACAGGCAACGACAAGTAAGATGGGGCTACAAAACCACAAAGCCCGACTAAAGTGAGTACTTCCTCCAGCAAGGCTGCGGATCCTAAATGTTCCAAAGTCTCCTCAAACAGCGCCACGAACTGGGCACCCAGTGTTCAAGTACATGAGCCCACAGGCAGTATTTTCTTTCTTTTTTTTTTTTCAAACGACAACGGTCTTTGTCTTTTATTAAATACAATCCCATTGGGAATTATATAGTTTGCCAATAGCCAGAAGAAAGGCTCTTGGGCTAAGGAGATGGTTCAGTAGAGAAAGTATTTACCATTCAAGAGTTTCACACTGAAGCTCAGATCCCAGTACTCTCATAAACGCCACGTAGACATGGTGTCCATCTGTAATCCCATTACCAAGAGGCAGAGAAATGGAGAAATGGATCCTAGGGGTAAGGGAGCAGTTAGACTAGGTGCAATTGGTGAATTTTGAGTGTAAGTAGAAACTTCAAATCTTTAAAATGAAGAGTTTTTAAGAAAGACATTCAGGCAGTCAGGGGTGGTGTATGCCTTTGATTCCAGCACTTGGGTGGCAGAGGTATGCGGCTCTCCTAGTTCAAGGCCAGTGTAATCTACAGACTGAATTGCAGGACAGTTAGGGCTACTCAGAGAAACCCTGTCTCAAAAAATGATAGATAGATAGATAGATAGATAGATAGATAGATAGATAGATAGATATCCAAGGTCAATCTTGGGCTTTTGCACACACATCCACACATGTACACATGAACCTGTGCACACATAGATGCCCACACACATGAGAACACACATGAAAGAAAGAAAGAAAGAGAGAGAGAGAGAGAGAGAGAGAGAGAAAGGAAGGAAGGAAGGAAGGAAGAAAGTAAGGAAGGAGGAAGAGAGGTAAGGAGGGAAGAAGGGAAGAAGAAAGGAAAGAAGAAAAGGAAGGAAGGAAGGAAGGAAAGAAGGAAGGAGGAAGGAAGGAAGGAAGGAAGGAAGGAAGGAATGAAGGAAGGACTAAGTTTGTACAGTATCAATGGCAGCATAAATAGTTAGTAAGCAACATTGCTACAGACATAAATGTCAAGGCACAGTTACCTAGATGGAAAGGCATCCTGGAAGGCAGGATGGATTGAGGGTCTTGAAGAACAGAAATCATGTGAGTACATGGGCAGCAGAACAAGATGAGGAGCAACAAGAGTGATGCTTACGTGTTGACAAAATAGAAGCACAGTTGAATAGAATTCGATAATTGGAAACAATACACACAAAGCTGAGATCGGAGGTTTCACTCCTGGAAAAGGGGAAGTGACTGATCTATGTATGTGTCTATGTATAAATGGGAGCAAGTGTGCTCCTGTTTCATTTTTTTAAAGGCTTTGAAAAATATACACTAATATATCAGTGCTGGCTATGGAAAGCTTCATCTTTCATCAGAGGAAGGGGGAGAGACTGGGGCTGTCTGATTAACTTAATGATACTCTGAATTGTGGGAAGAGCATGGCTACCATAGGATTAACTGGGAGAAGACAAAGCTTGGAGAAGAGTTAAGAGTCTCAGGAAAACAACTGGAAATCCCCCCTTTGAAAAAGTAAAACAGCAGGCTAGCCAAAAGAAACGTAAAATCAAGGGTCGCTTTAAAATGTCAAAGGTAATAGACCAGGAATAGGATGGAAACAGCAAAGACAGTAGAAGAGTTTTGCGTGGGTGCACAGCTGTTTGTGGGTTGGAAAAACCATCATTCGTCTTGAGTAAGGTTATGTTTGATGCAACATGGAGCCATTCAAAGAAGTGTTTTCTCTTAGCAGTGAAGAACTTTAACTTCGATCTGGTCAACGCAGTACCAGCAATTATTCACTTGAGACATACTCGAGGTTTTTGTACCAAAGGACGGCAGGAAGAAAATCTGAGCAGAGGATCTCATTGGCAATCACCACGTGACAGTATAACCCAGGAAGTAAAAATGATTGGAGACTTACAGAGAGCTCTTAGCTTGCTAAGTATGCCACCCCCACACCGGGTGATTAAAACCTGCAAAAATATTTTATCATTAATAAATAAAGTGTAAGATAAACTTGCAAGTGGAGCATCTTTCCTTAGGGCAGGGTATCTGGAGTCTTCATTGTACTGCTGTACTATGAATAAGGGGAAGAATGCCTTCCACATTTTCCTAACTCTTTTTAACCAAAAACTTCTGTTCACTGCAGAGTATCTCAAAAGACTAATCAAGTTTCTGAGACTGTATTTGACTAAGGTCAATGTCACTAACTTTGAAGAATGACTTTCATTATAAAACTGTATCCAAACTGATACCAGAATACTAAAATGCAGTCCAGTGTCCCTTGACAACCATCCCGTTCAACACCTCAACCCCATCTATGCTTATGTGACAAAGACATCCGAAGGTCTGAGTGAGAAGAGCCCTACAGTCTATCCACCTGACAGAGGAACCCCCATCATCTTTCTTCTGATTCCAAAGTCAGTGGTTTTTGTAGTATGCCATGACATCGAAGACAAAATGGCCAAACCATCTTTTTCATTGGGAAGATGAGCTATCTACTGCTTTAAACCAATGAATATGTTAAAAACCTAAACCTAAAATATATCCCTTAAGAACCAATGACAGTCAGAAGAAGCCAAAGTGAAGCTTTCCATATACCACCCAGAATAAGCCAAATTAAATTTGCAAAGTGGTTGCAAATGACTATAGAAAAGGACTAAGCAAGTGCTCAAATTAAGAGGCTGGTTTGAATGTTTTTTTNTTTAAAAAAGAAGCCAGGAAAGAAAATCATATCAAGCAGACTGTGAAATTATATTCAGTAGTTAAAAAAACCTTAAGGTTTCTGAGTTTGTATACACTGTGGGTTGACATTGCTTCACTCCCCACACGCCCTTGAAATGTGACACTGTGGTAGAGGTTAGCTGCTGAATGTTGGGCTTTGGCTAGGAAAAGTTTGCCACTGCAGAGTTTCTACTTTGCACATGGTGCTGTTGGCTGTGTATTTGCAGATGTTTCAGGTTCAGTCTCAACTTCATCTTTGAATCCAAACTCGTCGACATTTAAGAAAGGCTATGTGCTGCAGCTGGGTGGGTAGGATTGTGTGGCAATCCATTACAAGAAAAAAATTCTCCTACATTTTCAAACACACACATGACTGTTGGTTCAGGGACAGGGAAGAGTACGTAATTTAAAATTACAGCTATGCACTATTTAGGATATAAATGCTGATTGCTTTGGAAATCCAAGGCAAGAGATTGGAACTTCCGCCTGACCTCCCAGTCGAGGTTAATAATACATCTTGAGATCACTGAAGACTTAAGACTGACATCCTACTCTATACTCAGCTTGTTTGTTTAACCTTCCTGTAAGAGAAAAATGTAGCAAACCAATCATACTTGCCTTAGATCATTTTACTTCCCTGCCATCAAATTTTATAACCTAAATAATGCCTGGCTATGATTTTAAATTATGTACTCTTTCATGCCTCTGACCTAAGAGCAATGCATGTATATTTGTTATATAATAATCCAAAAGAAATGGATAATTTTCTCAGAAGGCATCACTTACCAAAGTTAAATCAAGATGAGAAAAACAATTTAAGTAAAAATATAACCTCTAGAAAAATAGAAATAGTCATTAAATGTCTCCCTCCCCCAAAAAAACAAAACAAAATAACACAACATAAACAAGGTCAGTTGGTTTTAGCAAAGAATCTTACTAGTCTATTCAAGAAAAGTTAACGAAATACTCCTCAAGTTAGTACACAAAGTAGAAACAGAAGAAACTCTGCTCAATTCATTTTATGAGATCATAGTTACCCTAATACCCAAACCACATAAAGACTCAACAAAGATAATTATAGAACAATTTCCCATGAAAAGATACAAAAATACTCAATAAAATACTTGCAAATTGAATCCAAGAACAGATCAAAAAGATCATCCAACATGATCAAATAAATTTCATCTCAGAGACGCGAGTGGTTCAATATATAAAAATCAGCAGCTGTACTATTCCGCATAAACAAACTAAAAGAGAAAAATCATGTGATCATCTCATTAGATACAGAAAAGATCTTTGACAAAATCCAACTCCTCTTCATGTTAAAAATCATGGAGAGATTAATGATACAAGGTACATACCTAAACAAAATAAAGATAATTTGCAGCAAGCTTACAAACAACAACAAATTTAATGGAAAGAAACCTGAAGCAATTTCATAAACTCAGGAACAAAACAAGATTGTCCACATTCTCTATACCTGTTCCACATACTACTTGAAGGTTCAGCTGTGCAACGAGACAACTGAAGTAGATAAAAGGGGTTATAAATTGGAAAAGAAGAAGTCAAAGTATCATTATTTGCAGATTATATGATAGTATATATATACATATATAAGTGACCCTAAAAATTCCATCAGGCAACTCCTATATCTGATAAACACTTTCAGCAAAGTGGCTAGATACAATATTAACTCAAAAAATCAGTATCTCTCCTATACACATATAACAAAGACTGAGAAAGCAGTCAGGTAAAAACAAACAAACAAACAAAAAACACCAATCACAATAGCCACAAAATATTTTGGGGTAATTCTAACCAAGCTAATAAATGATATGTATAATTAAAACTTAAGAGAATGAAGAAAGAAACTGAAGAAGATATCCGAAGATGTAAAAATCTCCCATGTTCATGGATCAGCAGGGTTAACATAGTTAAAATGGTCATCCTATCAAAAGTAGTCTAGAGATTCAGTGAAATCCCCATCGAAATTCCAATGCAATTCTTTATAGAACTTGACAGGACAATACTCAACTTCATATGGAAACAACAACAACAAAAAATAGGTAAAACAATCTTGAACAGACCCGAACTGCTGAAAGGTCCACCATCCCTGATTTCAAGGTGAGAGCTGTACTAATAAAAACCACATGGTATTGGCATGAACATAGATGGATATGTGGATCAATAGAATTGAACTGAATACCTACACATAAATCTACAATCTATGAACACCTAATTTTTGATAAAGAAGCCAGAAATAAGCACCATAAAAGATAGCATCTTCAACAAAATGATGGAAGCAAAATGGATGCCTGCATGTAGAAGAATTCAAGTAGATCTATGTTTATCACCCTGTACAAAACTTATGTACAAGTAGATCAAATATTTCAACATAAAATCAGGTACACTGAACATGATAGACAAGAAAGTGGTGAATATCTTTGAAATCATTAGCACAGGAGACAACTTCCTGAACACCAATATTGTAGGCACTAAGATCAACAATTAATAAATGGGACTTCATGAAATTAAAAAGTTTCTTTAAGACACAGAACATCATCAATAGGACAAAATGGCATCCTACAGAATGGGAAAAAGTCTTTACCATCCAAACATCTTATATAAGACTAATATCCAAAATATATAAAGAAGTCAAGAAACAGGATATCAAAAAACAACACAGTTTAAATTGGGGGTACATATCTGCTGTGGGACAATGGTTTGTACTCTGTCAGTCGTATTTTAATAAAATGCTGATTGGCCAGTAGCCAGGCAGGAAACATAGGCAGGGTGACCAGGCAGGAAGTAGAGGTGGGGCAATAAGAATTCTGGGAGAGGAAAGCTCAGTCGGCTGCCGTGACCCAGACACAGAGCAAGCAAGATGTGACTGCCTCACAGAAAAAGGAACCAAGCCACATGGATAACATAGACAAGAATTATGGGCTAATATAAGTTGTAAGAATTAGTTAATAAGAAGCCTGAGCTAATAGGCCAATCAGTTTACATTTAATGTAGACCTCTGTGTGTTTATTTGGGACTAAATGACTGCAGGAACTGGGCAGGACAGAAACCTCTGTCAACACATCTAAACAGAGAACTATCAACAGAGGAATTCTTAAATGACTGAGAAACCTTTAATGAAATATTCAGCATCCTTAGACAGCAGAGAAATGCAAATCAAAGATACTTTGAGATTCCATCTTATACCTGTCAGAATAGCTAACATCAATAACATAAGTGACTGCTCATGCTGGCAAGGATGTGGAGCAAGGGGAGCACTCGTACATTGCTGGTGGGAGTGTAAACTCACACAGCCAGTATGAAAATCAATATGATATTTCCTCAGAAAATTGGGGATCACTCTACCTTAAGCTATACCACTCTTGGACATATACTCTAAGAACGTCCCATCCTGCCACAAAGATACTTGCTCAGCCATGTTCATTGGACTTTACTCATTATAGCTAGAAACTGGAAACAACCTAGATATCCCTCAACCAATGAATGGATTAACAAAACGTGGTTAATTTACACAATGGAGTATTGCTCAGTGTGTTGTAGTGCTACTCTGTTGTAAAGTGGAGTGGTGGGCTACTCTGTTGTAGATGGAGCAGTGGGCTGCAACCCTTCGTGTGAAGGGGACTGCGTTCCTGGCCCCCCCAGCTAGCTTAACCCCCCAAATAATGACACGGATATTGTATTAATTAAATTGCTCCCTGGCCCATTATCTCTAGCCTCTTATTGGCTAATTTTCACATCTTAATTAACCCATTTCTGTTAATCTGTATTGCCACTTGACTGTGGCTTACTGGCATGAGTCTAACCAGCGTCTGTCTTGGAGAGGAGAGCTATGGCGTCTGCCACACTGCCTTCTCCCTCCCAGAATTCTGTTGTCTTCTCCACCCACCTAAGGGCTGGCCTATCAAAAGGCCAAGGCAGCTTCTTTATCTAAACAATGGAAGTAACACATAGACAGAAGACCTTCCTACACCACAGCTGTTAAAAAAAAATCATGAAATTTGCAGGCAAATGGATAGAACAAGAAAAAAAAATCATCCTGTGAAGTAACCCAGACCACGAAAGATAAATATGGTATGTATTCACTTAGAAGTGGATATTAGCCATTAAAAAAATGATAACCAAGCTACAATCTGTAGACACAGAGGTGAGGCAAGGAGGGGGATTCTAGAGGGGATTCAGAGAACTAACTCCCTGTGTGGGGAAATAGAAGAGATCTCACAGGTGTCCCAGGGGTAGGTGGGACAGGAGTGGGAGAAACAAGTGGGCAGAAATGGGGCTGAGGGAGAGAGTGTGGGGAGAGAAGGCAGGAACTGGTGGGCATTTGGGGTGGTGTGGAAACCTAATGCAAGAGAAACGTTCTGGAGACTATGAATGTGAGCTTAATGATGACTCAAAATAATGGTGAATATGGACTCACAACTGGCCATAGCTTTAGAGAGATGAGGCTTCCCATAGCAGGATGAGGTTATTTTCCATTGAGTTGTTGGCCAAGGGGTTCTCATGGAAATTCCCAACAACCCAGACTGCTGCTAAGACAAAAGGTTGCTCCACGGAAACTGACAGCAGAGCCCTATTGCTGAGGACACCATTCGCACGACTCATTGAACATGAAGTCAAGCCAGTGCCTACATGGAGTCCTCACCCCTATGTTCTAGTACCTTTTATTCTAGTATCTTTTGGGAAAGGTGCCCTGCAGGGTACCAAAAGAGAAATGTGGAACAGCAACCCAGCCACAAAATCTTTGACCTACAATCTGTCCTGCCTTAAAAAATATTCTAGGGCAATGAGGGCAGAAAACTTGTGGCAGTAGCCAACCAATGCCTGATTTGACCTACAGCCCATGAGAAGGAACTCGTATTTGACCCTGCTTTGGTAGCCAAGAACCAGAGACTTGATAGCTCAGAAACCTAGGGTAAAATTAATAATTGCTCATTAATAAATAAATAAATAGCCAAACTGCTTACTAATGATATTCTGATATATTCATAGACCAGTGCTTTATCTAGTCAGAGAGGCTTCCTACAGCAGCAGATGGGAACAGATGTGGAAACCCACAGCCAGACATTACGTGGAGAGAGAGTCTAAGTTGGGGGTATCCATCAAAGCCCTCCCCTCTGAGCACATGAGAGACAGTAAGGGAATGGATCTAGAGCAGAGAGGAGGTATGGAAGAACTGGGGGGAGAAGAGGAAGGGGAAAGTATAATTAGGATGTATTTTATGAGAAAAGAATCTACAATAAAACAAAAAATTCTAAAAAAAGAAAGAGAAAGGGAGAATTTACATTTTAAGGACAGGATTGTCACATCCAATTTTAAACTAGAAAACCTTCAGCCAAGATAGTAAAATGAATAGTTTCATCTGCCAGTTGCCACTTCACCTCCTCCTGCCCAGACAACCACAGAGAACTAACACAAATCGTCTGAGCAGCCATTGTTCTTTCAAGCAAGCACTTCTACAGACAGTAGGGACTCTCCGCTGTCTGTTCTTAAAGGAATGAAGAGGGGTAATTCCGTGACACTTTCACTGAGACTTGCTGTTCAGAAGACTGGACAGCTGCCAGTGCCTAACCTTTTGTCTTCCTATGGTAGGAAATGAGGACGCCTGTGATCTTTCAAGCATGCAAAGGTCAAGAGGCACACAAATACTACCTTCCAAATCAGCTTTAATGCGCAGAAGCTAATACCAACTTCCTCAGGACAATGCACATATTTTTAAAGAGGAAAAGGGCTCTATATACACATATATGCATTTATATAGGTATATATAAAAATAAAAGTTTCCTCCCAATTACTTTTACAAAGAACATCAATGGATGTTATCTCATGACATTGTCATATATAGATAGAACATGTATTGCTGTATCAACTTCTAAAATGAAAAAAAATATCAGAGGCCAAGTGCTACTACTCACTCCTATCACAAAACAATTACTATGCCCAAGACCTGAAATAAACATCTTATATATTATTATGTGTTACAAGATGAATTGTGTCCTTCCCTGAATGCATAAAATGATACCCTAATCCTTATCCTGGAGAATGTGATTGTACTTACAGAATCCAGGTAAGGGCACTTGCCACCAAAACTGATGGATCTATGTACAGGTCATTCCTGGGACCCCGGTAGAAGAAGGAGAGAAACTACTCCCACAAGCTGCTTTCTAGTCTCAATCTCACATAAAGACATGCCCCAACACATACATGTCTTTTCTGAGCATGTGACCACTGACATATTTCCCATGCTCCAGTGGATGGTTCCTTTACCCTTGCACGTATAGGCACTAATGGGACTTAGTGGGTTATAAGAGAGGGGGTTGGGGGACAAATATATGAAATTGGAAGGGCATGGGGGACAGATATGATCACATTTCATTGTACAGATATATGGAACTCTTAAAAGTAAAAAAAAAATGTAATTTAAAGAATTCCTAACACCTGAGCAAAAAGAATGTGATTGGAGATGAGACTTTTACAGAGGAGATTATGTTCTAATAAAGACATTGTAGTGGGTCTTAACATGATCTGTCTAGTATTTGTACAAGAAGAGGAGATCAAGGCACACACAAAGTTGCCACAGAGGTCCATAAACCCAAGCAAGACCAAGTCTGGACGCAGTGAGGATGCCTGTGCCTGTGAGCCACTGAGAGGCCTGGAGGGAGGAGCTACTCCTGATACCCTGGTGGCAGACTTCTACCTCTACACCTGTGAGGAATGATGTCATTTCAGCCATGCAATGTATGTATTTTGTTATGGAGAGCTTCAGAAACAACGAGTTACGCTTAAAACTAGAAGTAATAGCAAGGCTTGGATCAACTTCTTTTGCTGCTGAGAAGATTAAAACAATATATAATTGAACTGGACTTTAAATAATGCTGTCTTGCACCAGAACTCAGTCTGAAATCTGTATGCTGTATTCTTCCAATGATATGATCAACGACAAAGCTGGCAGTGATCTTACATTGTGCTGATTTTTTGGTGACATATATCCATTAAATGTAACACTGCATTTCCTAAAGGCTTTGTACAAGTATATAATGTGCTTGGAACATGTTCTCCCACCTTTGCCTTCTTTTTCTTTCTCCCTCCAGTTAGCCATTTTTTTGTTCTCAATTGGCTTTCATTTCTAGTTTCATGTCTTATACATACATGATATTACCAATTTATAGTAAGTCTAAAAATTACAAATGAGAAAGAACCTGGGGTATTTGTCTTTGGAGATTGACTTAATTCACTTAATATGACAATCTCCAGTTAGAATAATTTTCCTATAAGTGACATAATTTTGTTTTTCTTTATGGTTTAATAAGATTCCATTGTATCTATCACACATACTCTTACAAATGACTTTAGTAGAACCATTATAATGTTAAAACAGCAAGATACAAGGATGGGAAGAAGGTGCAAACAAAAGCTGAAATATCTGTTTTCCTTTATAATCTCTCAGAATGAAGGGGAAAAGCCAGATAAAAATTCTCTTGCAGGCATTCTAGAGTGATACATCTGTTTTTTATTTATGCTACATAAACCTCCCATTTTGACTTATTCTAAAAATGTGTTTAATCAAGATCCTCTTCCTCTAGGCACATCTTTTCATTTTATTGCAAGTATTTTTCCTAATACAGAAAGTCTCCCAAGGGGAAGATTCTTTCTTGGCATGATTTTGATTAATTGGACAAGTTCCTGAAAAATGTTGAAAACCCAGAGCACCAAGGCACCAAAAGATAGATAGATAGATAGAGAGAGAGAGAGAGAGAGAGAGAGAGAGAGAGAGACCAGCCTGGGAAATGTCATCCTAAATTTGTAGAGTCAGAGTTCTAAGACTCTGTAGAAACCTCTTAATTAAATTAAAAGCAGATTTTTCTAATAGGTATGTATTAAAATAAGGCACAATCATATGACTATTACATGTCCACTGGGAATGAGACATGAAGAAATTCACAGAGCACTTTCCAGCAGAAAAAGCAGAGTTGGTGACAGTGTGTATCTTTCCACTTATATGATATAAATCCTAAAGAATATACTTATAGTCTAAAGGTTAACAGTTAAATGCAGGGGTAGAGACAGGGCCTTAATTAACTAATATTTGTTCTTATATAAAGAATGAACATAAGATATATGGCTGTCATATGAAGAAAACAAAGTGGATGCAGAATATGTAAATAAATCCATCATGATTTTCCATATTAAAAAAATGTTTCAGGCACACTGAAAGAAAGGAAGAAGATCCAGCATTGATTCAAATGGATATGGCTTACATAACTTGTACAAGAAAAGGGAAACTCTATGGGAGGGGGCATTGTAGGGCTGGTGGTGGTGGTGGTGGTCGTGGTGTGTGTGTGTGTGTGTGTGTGTGTGTGTGTGNGTGTGTGTGTGTGTGTGTGTGTGTGTGTGTGTGTGTGTGTGTGTGTGAAGTCATGATATTAGAATGCATAATGGAAAACAGCATAGGGAGTTTTCTGTGAACTCATGTTCCCATTAATATATTTACCAAATAGCAGCCAGCATGAGCTTTCTCCAGTGCCGATTGGCTCTCTCACCCTGATTTAAAGCTTCCACAGCCTCCATTGGCCAGAAGGTGCAGATTCCTTTGCATGGTTCATAAGCTCCTCTCCCCAGTCTGGTTCACTCACCTGACTTTACTTCTTTCTCATTTTCTACCCTAGCTTCATTTAGTCTTGCCCCAGTCAGTCACTGTCTGCTCTCCATCAGTATCCATTTCCTTGGAAAATATCCCTTCCAAATCTCAGCTTTGCCCTTTCCACTACCTTGAGTGGTTAGTGGTTTCCCCTGCTATGGCCTGCACTAACATCCAAATGCCATCCTGTATTCCCAAAGACCTCTGAAGCTCACCTCGGGGTGCCTCTCCAACAGGGTTGATATCAACTTTGACTTCAGAATTCTCCCCTGAGCCTCCTGGGGTAGTGTTTTAAGGGTACTCTTTACCAGTGTTCAGAGAAAAATTGAAAAATTTGCAAGTTAAACAACATGAAGTCAGCAGGGCACACACCCATAAGAACAGCACTGAACACTTGGGAGACTGAGAATTGTAAGTCTGGTGCCAGCCTGGGTTACAGAATGAGACTCTCTTGTCTCACAAAAACTAAAAGTAAGAACAATAAATTTTAAAGACAGAAAAATAAATGAAATACTTTGTAGAAAAACAAAATAGTAATGATCTGTTCAATTCGAATGTCTCTGATTCTTTCTTTCCAATGACTAATTCTCCTTGGCATACTTTGGGCTTTGTTGATGCAAAGTGCACACCTCTCGCCTCGAAGGGAAGAGGGACAGTTTATTCTAGAGCCAAGGATGACTATGGCCTGACAAGACAGAGTTAGGTCACCCCAGGTTCCAGGTTCTAACATGGAAGGAATTTCTGACATTTAATGGCAGCAGAACAGAAAAAAAGTCATAACTCAAAGAGTGCTTAAAATATACTGGTGGGCACTTCAGAAACTGGCATCATTTGCAGCCTTTCCATTGGTGGGGTACAGGGTTTTCTTAAGTCAACACGTTGCTCAGGTTTTTATCTGGTTATCAGGCTGCTAGGTGTAACACAGGTGGACACAGAATGGCTATTTGGTAGGCTAAAGATCACCAAGATAAACTCTGATTTGGTCTCTTAAACTGTGACATCCCAACCTCTCCTTGTTCATTGAACTTTTAGTCCATCCATCATTTAGTCTTGCACGCACAGCTTCATTTTGGGAATTTGTTCTCATAGGCTTAAGTAAAATACTCATGAATGTTTGTTCATGAGGTTGTGCTGTATAAAGAATGTCTAGGTGAAGATAAACTCTTGTCCTGTCCCTTAATAGTTAATCTAGTTGTGTAGGTTTAATGCCTTGACCAAGGAACCAACCCCTAGGATGGTGGGTTCACCTTAAGCCATGCTAAAGAGATGGGAGGAATAACTATACTTTTAATGAGATAATATACTTTTCTTGCCAGAATTCCCATCAGTAGTTCAGTTTCTTAGAGGGCTAGAGGCATGAAGCTTTGTAAGTCTGTCCACTTTGCTAAATTACTCAGATAGGGTACATTTTCCGCTTCTTTTCTCCATCTCTTTTCCAAGCATGCTTTCCCTAATACTTTAGGCTTTATTCTCTCACTAACACTCTCTTCCCCACTATGTGGCTACTTGCCTACCATGTTGCTGGCCTCTGTGCCTAACCCATAGGGCATGGCTTTCTCCCTTGCTCTTCTCTCTCTCCTTCTTCAGGGCAGATGCAGAGATCTCCAGCTTGCCTCTTTGGTTTTTTTTTCTTTTTCTTTTAAATTCCGTTGAAATTATTCTTGAGTTTCCTTTTGAGGCCAGTCTTAAATCCTTTTATTAACAAGACTAAGAGTCCCCTGATGTGGGAGTCCCCTCTGCGATTAGCATTAATGAATAAATAAACTGCCTTGGCCTGTTGATAGGGCAGAACTTAGGTAG
>LOEQ01000001.1:305974-320983 GCA_001685075.1 Bramus lutescens
ATAGGGCAGAACTTAGGTAGGCAGGGAAGACAGAACTGAATGCTGGGAGAAAGAAGGGCGGAGTTGGGGGGTGCCATGGAGCTGCCACCGCCAGAGATAGATGTGCTGAAACTTTGCTGGTAGTCCACGACTTTGTGGTGATGCACAGATTAATGGAGATGGGTTAAATTAATATGTTAAGAGTTAGCCAATAAGAAGTTAGAGCTAATGGGCCAAGCAGTGATTTAATGAATACAATTTTTGTGTAGTTTTTTCAGGGACAAGCTAGCCGAGCGGCCAGGAAGAACAAGCAGCCCACTACCCTGCAGCAGTCCTGTAGAAAGGAACTGGATATCACCATATCACTTGCCCATTCATTGAACATTGAAGGTTGCTAGCAAACCACTGTGAACTAGTCACCAACTGTACATGATAAGAACATTAAACATGAATAGGTCTTTTAACCTAAATCAATATCAAGGTAAAAAGACGATATATCACTGGGAAGGCTGTAGCAAGAATATAACAACAGTTCAGTGGTTGGTTAAACAGGAAAGAAAGTGATGAGTGACTCAGAATTTACTACATAAACAAATTGTTTAAGTTATAGTATTTGGCTAAAAATATACTAATCTTCTAATAGCTACTTAAAAAATTACAACTTGGATCTAGTAAATCATTCTTATGATTCTTAAAAATCAGAAAGACCCCCAGGATGGCTGAGGGTTTACTTGCAAAGTTAGATTAATGCAAGAGCATTTATGTGAAAAGCTGCAGACTTCAGTTAGCTGCTGGAAAGGGACCTCTGTGGAAGGGCAGGTGGATCTGTGTTCTTGCCACGTGGGATAGGGCAGGAGAAGGAATATAAGAAGAGAAAAATAGACAAATAAAATCTGTAAATTCCAGAGAGAAAACAGATTTTCCTTGTAAATAGTTCCTCTGAGGACTTCTGACATCCTTTGGGGAAATGATGATTTCAACAACCTTGGCTTGCCTGCTGCTGGGTTTTCAAATCTCTTTTCCAGGACCAGAGAGTAATGGACCAATCCTAGTTGCCACGTGCTAATGACTTGAAAATGCTCCACAAAGGATGAAAATGTGATTAAAATTCAATTAAATAATCACCTCCTCATTTAGGCAAATACAATATTGCATTGAGACCCAAAATTTGGTTTGAGCAGTTATCAGTATCTCTTTGGTTCTTATTTTTAAAAAAATAATAATAAGAAAAAAGTATCTTTTCTTGGTATTTTTCTGAAGTAAACTACTGGGAGTTTACTGTTTTTACTTATTTAGGGAAATAATCTGATTCAAAATATAGACAATAAATAGTTGATTTGTGCGAAGTATTTATTACACACATGAGAAGTTAGGGAAGGATCCAGAAGAACACAATGTTTACAAAATCGGTAGTCCTGGCTAGTTTTATGTCAACTGGACACAAGCTAGAGTCCCTGGAGGAGACAGAATCCCAATTAAGAAAATGATTCCATAAGACTGGGTTGTAGGCAAGCCCTATGGCATTTTTTAAATTACTGATTGATGGGGAGGGCCCAGCCCATTGTGGGTGGTGCCATCTCTAGGCTGGAGGTCCTGGGCTGTATAAGAAAGCTGGCTGAAGAAGCCCTGGGGAGCAAGACAGTAAGCAGGACACCTCAGTGGCTTTTGCATCAGCTCCTGCCTCTAGGGTCCTGTGCCCTGTTTGAGTTCCAGTCCTGACTTCCTCCAATGATGAACAGTGCTGTGAACGTGTAAGCCAAATAAACCCTTTCTCCCCAAATGGCTTTGGTCATGGTGCTTCATCACAGCAATAGAAGCCCTAACCAAGACAACTGTGATGTAGAGCTGAGAAGTGATGCTCAGTAAAGGCTAGTTAAACTAAACCCCAAGTGAGCAGCAGCCTCCACCCCACTCCAACACATGAACAGAGGGATATAGCTGAAGACGATGGGCACTGAGATGAGCTCCCCATAACTGAATAAAGCAGGGAGCCAGACAGGAAGACTCCCCTAGGGAGGAGCTGTCACGGGCAGCTGAAGTTGAGGACTGGGGAACAGTGGGATACTGAGGGAGAAGGGGGATTCACATCCCAAATGTATCTAACCATTGCCAACGCTGAGCCCTCTTGTAGCTGGAGTCAACCTGAGCATCTGAAGATCTTCTCGGCCACTCCTAGCAGCCTTGTGTCCTTCCTAGGTCCTTTGCATCAGTATGGAAGCTTTCTTGAATCTTTCATTTTCTTCTGTGTCACTCTTCCCACACTCAAATGACATGTTCAGGGAGGTAGCAGTTTCTTAACTGGACTCATAAAGAATGATGCAGAACTGGGAAAGAGGGACTCAGAAGACTAGGAGGAGTCTAGGGACAAGGCTCTTGCTGCACTGATGGCTTGCTCAGCGACCTTCTTAAGCCTATCAATACCTTAAGGATCAGCTAGGTCGTGAGATCATGTGAAGCCATCACATTGGGCCAATAATCCCCATCATGACTCCTAACTTCTACATACACATAGTGACTTTGTACAAATTCTAACAAACGGAAGCATCATTGGTATAACTGCTTAATTTATCTTAAAATCTGAACATGGACATTCAGAAAGGCTGCTTCAATACATAACAATCCTGGCTTAGAGGCCTCTTGGCCCTCTTCACTTACTGAGGAACCACTGGTTTCTATATTGAAGCCTTTCCTCTGGCACAGCAAGTGACAGAGTTCTGTGTGAAAAGCACAGACTTGGGGACTTCATGAACTCTGTCCCTCTCATTCATCTTGCCTTGACCACCTTAAGCTATTCCCCACAGCCAAACAGTCTATATGGGAGTGGTTTCAGAGCTGCTGGTCCATCCCAGCCTGGCAGTGGCAGAATCCAGATCTGTCAGCATCACTGCAATCTCCGTGGGCACGACCCACAGAGCAAAGGATAGGGTCCTGACTATAATCTTTTAGGTATTGTCTGAGTAATCCATAGTTGGATCGGTGCTCTTGGAAATTGCTTTCGACAAGATCACAATCACTCTGTCCTACAACCATCCTCTAAGGACAGATCTGCTAAACAAGGGCTGAAGGATGTAGGGTATAATAGCAGGTAAATATTCTCTGTAAAAACATTCCTGATCTTCAGTTGGCCCCTCTGCCTCTGAGTCCTCTACTTCAGTTCTCTGTCTTTACACCATGTCCCCTTCGTGCTAGGGGACTAAAGAAATCCATTGCTTACACCATTAGTGGTATTTTTTTTTTACCATATTGCTATTTTGCAGCTGTGAAAAATCTTTACCTTCTAAAGCTGCATTGCCATGTGTATCTAATGAGAACCCTAACCTCAGATCTTAACTTTCACAATGTTTTTATGGTGGAATATAATTTATGAACAGAATCATGTTTGTAAATTAAAAATCATCTGTACACTGAAGAGATTCTCCATTGCAATCTTCGCGCTTGAACGGTCACCTCTTACCTGGCCAAACGCCACCTTCTACGCCATTATTTGAGTCCTCAGCAAAAACCTTTCAATTGTTCTGTAACTTCTTGAACACACCCACTGACATAAAACTTACTATCTTCCAAAACAAGCGCTATTGAGCTATGGACACCTCAGCCTTTCTAGCACTGTTTACAGTCTGGCTTCTTCAGGTGCTGCCCATGGGTCTTCAGCTCACGGTCTTGAAGCTAAGTCTAAAAGAGTTCAGGAAGTGTGTAAACCGAGGTTATTTCTAAAAGAAGCATTGTATCCTGGGCATACAATCCACACACACAGTGTGCCTCTCTCCGCACCTGGAACTCACTGGACCCCCTTTGTGTCCGTCGAATTTACTCGTCCATCTCCTTGCAGCTATCCTGGAAAGCAGGAGTGGTCTCAAAATCGTAAAGGACTTTTGTTCAAGGAAGTTGTGATATGTGAAGCATAGGGTGATGTCATTGCTTTTCTCCACAAGTCAGCTGTGACTGGAGCAATGAAATTCTATTTATTAATACAGGTTTAAGCCAGCTCAGCTGTTCTTGCAGGAAAAAAAAAAGAAAAGAAAAGAAAAGAAAAGAAAACATCAAAAAAAAAAACCATTTTGCTGGTAGTTCTCCGGTTACAAAAGGTTGGGAATCATTCCGCAAATATTTAAAAAACAAAAACCAAAGGAACAAAACAAAACAAAACCCAGATATTGTTTCCAGAGGCTAACTAGCACACACATGCGATGTGTAAAATCTGTTGACTCTGAGGAGCCAGCAACAGCATGGTCAAAATATATCTAGTCTTGACAATAACCAACGCAAGTTCCAAAGAAGCATGGGCAATGGGAAAGAGATTTATTTCTCAAGCTCTCTGGATTTCTCCTTAGCGCTTTCATCGCCAGCAGCACAAAGCTCCGTGTTTGCCACTGAGCCGCACCCCTAAGTAGGTCCCATCTGAGATGCGGAGAGCCGCCCACGCTGCAGGCTCCATGGTCCTGGAGTGGGAAGTAAGCTTGTTTGTGGACTCACAGGCAAACAGATGGACGTTAGTCAGCAGTCCATTTTCGGGAAGAGTTTTCTTTATAGTTCTCATGATCTTGTGGACGTAAAGCCAAAATACTTAGGACACCAAAATTTTGAAAATTGGCCCCAAGGGGGCAGAATAGTGCTTTGGCGTTAGGGAAAAGTTGCAGTGTCACAGACAATGGACAGGCACGCAAGTGTGCATGCATATGCACACTAACGCTAAACAGACTTAGCAGAAATAAGTTATATCTCTTTAATTGGTGGTTGGCTTTTTGGTGTGTTTTCATAGTTTTTAAGTACATTATCGTATTTTACCAAATGTTACCCTATGACAGGTATGGACAGTTTCTTTTTGTTTTTCCTCTTTGTTTTTGTTTCTGTTTTTCAAGACAGTGTTTCTCTGTAGTTTTGGAGCCTGTCCTGGAACTAGCTCTTGTAGACCAGGCTGACCTTGAGCTCACAAAGATCCACTTGCCTCTGCAGGCCGAGTGCTGGGATTAAAGGTGTGCGCCACCATCGCTCGGTTCAGTCTCTTTTTATAAACGGCAGGACAAAGACCTGTGATAGATACAACAAATACATCTACTCCCACTGCCAATTTGTCTTATGTGGACATAAGGAGGTGATGAGGCATAGGTGGCTCATTACTCTGCATGTATTACTTGGAATTTTTGCTTCTCTCATCTAAACGATTCATTATCAGAAAAAAAATTATGTGTTTTCTTCTAATATAGCTACCTGAAATTCCTTATATGCAAAGACACAAACTATTCGGAAAAAACATGCAGAAAGCTTGGTGCCACTGTGGCATACACACACACACACACACACACACACACACATATGAAGAAAGTTCTGGATTCTGGAGTATTCCTTCCTCTCCAAAAGGTACAGGGAAGATTCAAAACCTTCACTTTTCTGAATTGACATGGAGAGCTACTTAGGCAAACAGCCTAAAGAGAAATTGAAAGGAGGGGAGGGGCTCACCCAGTGTCCTCACAGGCAGTGGAGATTAATGGTCCTGATGTTATTTTTAACCCAAATTTCCTCCTGGAATGAATGCCTATTTTTATGTCAAATGGCAAGCTATTTCTTTCCATTGCCGGAATGCAGTGTGAGAGCCTCTTAATCAGACATCTGAAAACAGTGAGCTCAGTTTCCAGCTCTGGGACGATGAGACACTCAGGGATCCTGAGTCACTGAGAGACGCGCTATTCTTCCATGAGAATTCCCCTCTCTAGCTATAGCCAAACATTCCAGGATGCTTACCCTCATTTGGAACACGATAATATGGCGCTTTGTAAAAATAAAGGGACAGATAGCCACAGAATGCCTTTCTTTACAGAACTGTAGCCAAGTTCTCTGACTGTCAAAGCCTCATGAACAGAATCAGCAGTGATGACATCAGCAGAGGACATCCAGGACTAGCTAAGGAGGAACAAACACGGAAAGCCATGACATCGGTTTGAAAGCAGCATACACAGAAAATGCATCAAGAAAAGCATTTAGTACACCCACTAAAAAAAGAGATAATCTACAAGGTTATCTCTAGGTAAGCCTGTCTTCTCCCCCACTGCAGTGAAGAGCATCCTACAAAAGAGATAATCTACAAGGTTATCTCTAGGTAAGCCTGTCTTCTCCCCCACTGCAGTGAAGAGCATCCTACAAAAGAGATAATCTACAAGGTTATCTCTAGGTAAGCCTGTCTTCTCCCCCACTGCAGTGAAGAGCATCCTACAAAAGAGATAATCCACAAGGTTATCTCTAGGTAAGCCTGTCTTCTCCCCCACTGCAGTGAAGAGCATCCTGTATGTTTCACGTCATTGCGGTGTTAAGGACAAAGAGATATGAATAGTGATAATACAACAATGGTGAGAAAGAAGTATAACAGATTTTCCTGGGGGACAGAGCTCTGACTCTAGTCATCATCACAGGCAGCAGAAGAGGGCACAACGTGAGATTTTTTATTAGGAAGGCATAGAACTGGTAGACTTCTGTAGTAATATGGAATTCACCAAGGTCTCTCTGTCTTTTCCACGGGTTTCAGGGGCTACTACCTCTCACCAAGGCTAAAACGTATCCAATACCAGACCGCTGGTAGGAGTAAACATAGCAAGTTAGGAAACCCACACCAGATATCCCAACAGAGCTGGCCGTGAAAATAAGGTAAAGTTTTAGCACACAAATGTGAGCTGTGATGGACTAAACTACTGCAAACCTCAGATTTTTAATTTTTTTTTAAGTAAACTTGAATGTTCCTTTGGGAGAAAAGGATTCTAACAGCTAAGTTTGCTCCCCCTCCTTTTCATCTCAATGCAGACTATAAAAAATATTCCTGCTTCTGAAAATGTTAAGCAGCTGAGTGGTTGGATCCCCAAATATAGTATCAGTGGCAACTTCAAAGAAGCCACAGTGAGTCCTTCCATGGCCCGCTTGCACACTATCTGTCTTAGTCTCAAACGTCCTGACCTCCCCGTCTCATCTTTAAAGCCAAAGCGTTCCTGGCCATGAAAGCCTCCCATTTTGCTGCCCTCACAGAGACACAGCAGTTACACAAGGTAACAGTGAGGGACTCCAGTGTGAAGTCCCTCCAGGGGTGGGGCGGTTTTCCAGTGCATGGTCTGGCTGGGTGGCTGCCATACATGTTGATTGCTTTAGCCTGCCTAAGTGCCCGCAGGCTTTTTAGAAGGGCTTCCCAGGCCGCCACTTTCCAAGGAGGAGTGGACACCCTCAAAACGTAAAGCAAACAGGATTCTATTACCAGGCGAGGGAAAACTGGGTGGCTACAGGATAGCGAAACGCTTCAGGCGAATGTTAGTCTACATCTCTCGGTTTACTGAAAGGAGAAACTGAGACTCATAAATGGAAATGAGCAGAGTTGCTTGAGAATCTTTAGTTCAGAGGACCTTAACTGATTTTCTTTGCCTGTCACCACGCTAGCGTCTTCCCAATGCTTAGGCTAAACAACAGCAAACTACAGACATCTGGAAATCTGTCCTCAGGAGCACACACCGCGAACCGCTTCCACACAATCAACAATATTGGCCTTGAGAAGCCAATACAGCACAAGTGTTTTGGTGATCTGAGATGTCACACTATTGACGCAGACATTTGAGTCTGCTTGACAAAGAAACACCATTAGGGAGGAAAAATGCTGTCCCTTCCTCATCACTGTAACCACTTCAGAGAATTTGCATTTGTCTTTGTAGATTTTTTGGCAATTGTCAGAAGGCTACATAGTCGAAATACAATTGGCCTGGTCCATTTTGTTTTTAAAGCCTTCCTTCCTTCCTTCCCTTCTTCTCCCTCTTCTTCATTTTTACAACACTTGTGTTTTGAACACTGTTGTAATGCACAAATCTAAACCAAGCATGTTTTTTTACATATTACTTTTTAAATACTTTCTTTTCTCTCAATTATATAATGCTTTTCTCATCCAATTTTTTAAAAAATAAAATCTTACTTTAGACATAAATTATAGAAACTTGTAAAAGTCTTTATAATAGATGTCCTGGCTTCTCATCGGTCTGACCTTCCATCCACCCATCAATCCAGCCATTTACCAAGCTAGTCACTGTCTTCAATAAATCTTTTTTTCTTTTAATTTTCTTTTGTTTAGTGTGAATGTGTGTGTGACCCTGAGTGTATGTATGTACACCATGAGGGCACAGTTGTCCAAGGAGGCCAGAAGAAGGCATCAGAACCCCAGGAACTGAACTCACACATAGTTGTGAGGGTACAGAGACTTGAACTCAAGTCCTCGGCAAGAGCTGCAAGTGCTAGTCACTGTGGAATCATCTCTATACTCTTTCTCTTCAGCAAAAGCACTTTAGTGAGTGTGTTTCATGTGCCACATTTAGTGCTAGTGATGGGTAAATCAAATGTGTAAAAAAAGAAATCCATGATGTCAATGATCTAACTTATGACACTAAAAAATAACTATTGCATAATGTTATATTATGGCAAATTCTTGTAATGGACATCATAGAATAGTTCTCAAAAGTTGTCACAGGTTCTCCACTGGCTAGCCCTTAAACAAATGTTTAGTGAGTGCATAACAGCTGTCAATGTATTGATTGGTTTCAGGATATAATAACGAATGTGGTCTTCTTACAGTTTATGACGGTGTTTGCCTTTCAACACCTCTGGAGATAACCTGATGTTTTAGTTACTCTCTCGTTGCTGTGCCAAAGGCGACTTGAAGAAGACAGGGTTTATTGTAGCTTGCAATTCCAGGTGATGGTTCATCATCATGCAAGACCCACAGCAGCAGGAGCCTGAGACAGCTGACGGCTGGTCACATGACATCTACAGTCAAGACAGAGCAACAAGAGCATGCTGCTACTCAGTCACCCCCTACACAGTACAGACTCCATCCCAGGAACGGCCCCATCTACTGTGCGAAGGTCTTCCTGCCTCATGCCATCATGATAATCCCACATCGACAGGACCAGAGGCTAACCTTTCTGGTGATTCTAGGATCTGTGACGTTGTCTGGTACTAAACCATCACCCCTGGTAGCAAATGATTATTTTAAGCAGACTTCTCGCAATAACTTATAACAAATTTTATTAGGGAGTTAGTATTTTTCTCATAAGAACCATCAAACAGAACCCTCCAAATTACAGACTATAAAAGAAACTGTAGAACCTTAAAATTTATAGCTGCGACACTCACTGCTCCAGCTCCCTGGGAATGACTAAAACACTTTAAGGAAGCAGTAGATCTGTAATTAAGCTGGGGCGTAGAGGGGCACACAGGAAAGTGGGTGCAGAAGGGGCTCACACCCTCAGTCAAACATGGTTTTGTTTTTCTAAACTTACAGTAACTAATAAAGTTGATCTCTGGATTTGATATTTAGAGCTTTCAAACAAAAAGTCAATGTGCTAAAATTGGTATTTTAAACAAAAGCGATAAACAGATATTTACTGAACTCATCATTCCCCCCTCCAAAAAAAAACTGTAATTTATTAAATAGGATTGTGAATGTACACACTTCTCTGTTCGCAAAGCTGGGCATCTAAAGATCTCTTAGTAGCTCAAATACTTTTGGAGACCAGCCAGATGTAGCATGACTAATAAAAACCCAGGGAAAGATTTGGGGGTTCAAGCTGAAAGATCAGAGAAGCAAAGCAGCCAGCCACTTCTTCGAAATCTTCAGAATGAAAAGAGAGTCCCAGTCTCATCCCACTTTATATTCCTCTCTAGTGCTGGGATTGAAGGGCTGACTAGTGTGGCTAGCTTTGTGCTCTGATCTTCAGGCAAGCTTTATTTGTTAGATCATAAACAAATCACTGTATTTCCCATTTTTGTCTTATATAAAAAGTAAGGTATAACTAATATAAGAAAAGCTATATACAATAAATACAATAACAATATACAATATATATTATAATATATAATAAGTACATCAACAATGTCTAGTCCATTTGCACTTGACAAATTCGGAGAAAATATTCCATTATCTATCCTATCTTAGTGAGTCCAACCGAAGTCTTGTACCCAATTTACTTCCTATCATAACTTGCATTACCAATCAAAACTATCTTCTGATTATCTCTCAACCTTACAGTCAGGTAATGTCAATAAACAGGTGGGCAATTTGCATAACCATTCAACAGTGGCTATCAAACTTGTAGATGCCTCCAGAACACCTGAGTATCATATTCAAACAGATGCCTGTTCCTAAAGTTTCTGACAAAGCAGATCTGAGGTGGGATAAGAAAAATTGAACTAACGTGTTCCCAAATGATGCACCTGCAGATGATCTATGGACGCCCCTGGAATGCCTGTTATAGGAGATGGAAGGGTTGTAATGAATCTAATGGTTTTAGCAATAAAGGTTGAGCTTCACAGATGCTTTGATTTTTATTGGGGCAACAAGAACCAAGTCAGATGCATAAGATTCACTGGCAAGTACTTAAAAGAGAGTTCAGGTCTATTTGTGGTGATCAAAGAAACCAGATCTTGGATTTGCCCTGAAAGCTAAAGATTGGGACTCTGATAAGCTGCATGTAGTTCTCCGGGGTGTGATAAAACAATTTTATATGGTGTTTTCAAAAGAACACAATGTCTAGAAAACTGTCAAGAACCCTGGTTGTTGTTATTGGTGGTGAGATATAAAGCAAGCGACTCAACTGCCATGTTCTTTGGTTTAAAACCTACAAGACAAAGCTTACAAATAAACTTACTTCAAAGGACAAATTATTCTATCCAGGGAGATAAGGACATGGTGCCCAACACCCTTGCAGACATTGAGTGTAATCACTCTACTTAATAAAAAACTATGTACACACAGTTGTTTTTAACTTTCAGAGTATTTCCAATAGTGCTTTTAAGTGCACAGAGCAGGCATCCAGCATATAAACTTTAGCAAAGCATGTACTGTTCAAAGCTTGTCTCTTAGAAGTGATGGTTTGAACACTGGGAATGCATCTCCCCCTTTTATCTGCTCTGACAGAACATTTGGCAAGTGTGTGTTGTGCCCTGGGATTCTCTGATTGTTGTACCTGAAGAGTTGTCAAACTACACAGCGGTGGGGGAATACTTAGTTTTCCGACACAAAAGGCGTCTCAGAAGACAAAGGAAGATTCCAGACGAATGAGATGAGAGAAAGCCAAGAATGGTATTGTTTCCTAAGGGCGCTGCTAATTGGAATCATTTGAGTAGGGCTACACAGAGCCATTCACTGAATCAGCCTCTGCCCGAACAGCTGCCACCCAATTGCACCAAGTGTTTGCGCTTGATACTAGGGAAAACAAAACAAAACAAAAAGAACCCACAGTCAACAAACAGTTGGACTCTTCAAAGACGAAAACAAACAAACAAAAACCACTCTGTGTGTGTGTGTGTGTGTGTGTGTGTGTGTGTGTGTGTATCAAGATCACTGAAATAGCTCACAGGGTTAAGGTCCCACGAATCTGGGTTCAGGATGTGGGAATGTGGGAACTACACGGTGCATAAAGAGAACCCATGCCTGCAAGTAGTCTCTGACCTCCATGTGCATGTATCCCCAGACACAAGCACACACAGAGTGATGGAGATAATACAATAGGCACTGCACCAAGCCTTCAATATATGCTATCTCTGCAGTTAAAAAGACCCACGGGTAAAGAAAGCACACGTGTGCAGGCCCCTTGCTCCTTGCTTGGTGAATCATTTCCTCCGTGGAAGTTTTCACTGACAGTCACTAGAAATTTCTTTTCCTTTCTGCCCCAGAAGTAGTGTTCCCAGAAAGAGTCTTGATTCTCTAGACAGCTGGGGGTTGGCCCTTGTAGACCACAAGCATATCAAGTTGTCTCTCTAACTTCATCTTTATTAAATTGAAAAGTCATGCTAGCTAGTTTTATGTCACGTTGACACAGGCTAGAATAATTTGTGAGGAGGGAGTCTCAGTTTAGAAAATGCCTCCATAAGGTTCAGCTGCAGGAAAGTGTAAAGGCAATTTTCTTAATTAGTGACTGACAGGGGAGGGACCACCCCATTGTGGGTGGTGCCATAGATGGGCTGGTGGTCCTGGGTTCTAAAAGGAAGGAGGCTTAGCAGGCCACAGGGAGCAAGCCAGTAAGCAGCATCCCTCCATGACCTCTACATCAGCTCCTGCCTCCAGGATCCTGCCCAGTTTGAGTTCCTGTCCTGACTTCCTTCAATGATGAACAGATCTGTGGAGTGTAAGCCAAATAAATCTGTTGCACCCCATGTTTCTTTGGTCACGGTGTTTCATTACAACAATAATCATCCTAACTAGGACAGAAGTCAAACTTCCTTCTCCTCAGAGATCTTTAGCCTTCATCTTTCAGTCACTGCTAGGAGGCTTGGTAGGTTAAAACTAAGCATTTTCAATTGGCTGAATTCCATCTTAAATTGTCAGTAATTATCTGGGTTGCCTTGGGCACATTGGAAAGCCTTTCTGTGCCTCAGTTTCCACACTGCTGAGAGGTATTAATTCTTGCTTGTATCTATATCTCTCTTTTTTTTTTTGCATCTCTCAGATGAACAAGTGTCCATATGAATGAAAAGACGAGAATGACTCCAGACTTTTATGGTGAAACCAATGACTATGAAAGCAGACAGAGTGTGTCTGAGTTAGGATGCCCGGGATATCTTCTGGTCCTTCCAGCATGACTGAAGGCCGTTTGGAAGATGGGAGCAGAATCCAGACCCCACACAATAAGAACAAACAAACACACAAACAAAATCTCTACTTAAGATTCTTTTCAAACACCTAATTTTAAAAGTTCAGAATTGAAAGTACATTGAAAAACAAAAAAATAAAATATATCTTTGATTTCTCAGTGACTGAATGTGCCACTTAGAGCTGCAATCTTTACTTTGACTTTATTTTTGTTGCCCTCCAGCTCTGTAAGAGGTTTTCATCACAGACTTCTTCTCAGACCCTTAATACAAACTTGTAGATCTTATCTTATTCAAATGAAACGTAAAAGTGTTTTACCCCAGCTTTCTCAGGAAGTGCATGAACTTAAACAAAGCTCTTATTTCTCAGAGACTTTCCACTCAGAAAGGGGATTCCCAGGATTTCTTACTTGTAGATTGTCTCATGGTCAAGAAGAACCGACCAGGGCTGTGTGAACTGACCACACCATACAGGGTTTGGCTGTTCACACATTCAGAGGTGGCTTTCCCATCAGAGACACGCATGTGACTTATCTGTGCTCGGTGAACTTAGGCTGAGTGTGTGCAGTTAGAAACTGAAAAGGGCTGGTCCAGGGGACAAGATCTACCTGTCATGTCCTGCGTGGCAGACACTACATTACATATGGATGGTATCTAAAATCCCTGTGGAAGAAAGACTGTTCATTTGAAACCTTATTAGTTCATTAAGGATTTCATACAATGCATTTTGATTTAGATAGACTCCTCTTCCCCAAACTCCTCACAGATTTTTACCCCTTTCCTTATCCACCCAACTTTGTGTCCTCCTTTTTAACAATATCCATCAAGTCCAATTTCTGCTGTGCATCTATATCCTCAGATATCTTTCTACAGGAGCATAGAAGATTTACCAGAGGTATCACTCTCAAACAAAACTGACTTGGCCCCTCTCGGCAGCTATCAGTTGTCAAAGGTTCCTTTCCTAGACACGGACTTTGTGCCCACCGAATCTCGCCATGAATACTATTCTTATGAGGGTCCCTGTAGCTACAAGCAATTTAAAAGGGTAAATACATCTAATTTGAAATCCCAAATTGTTCACTAATTGAACCAAAAATATGAATCATAGCCATATTTTTTCTGTCATCTAAGTTTGAAAGTTTCTCTCCTTTTCATCAGTTTTGTTCTTAGAGCCAAATACTTAATGAACTGGAATTTGCATACAGTGTATGCATACACTAGGGGTCAGATTTTCAGCTACTAAAAATAAGTTTGCTTTGCTACCAGTGGTTTGGCTACAGTTTCAAGCTCATGTTACAAAGTACTTTCCGGAAAGATGCTCAGAATCAACACAATGTCCTAAAACCCTTACAGGGGCTTTCCATCACGGCTACAGGGATGCTGATCACCATGTAGAGGCATCGAAAACATTACAGAGAACTCTTGCACATACAAAGCTGAGCAGGCCAGAAAAAGACTTAGTTGAAAATCCTAACTATGTATCAATCATCATTCCTCATAAACTCAAGCAAAAGCTAGGGTCAGCCATGACGACAGACACTCAAAGTGACAGATGGACTTACAAATCTGGCGTTGTCAACCCTTGACACAGTCTCTCAGAGATAGGATTTGCAGTTTGCCTCTGAATTTGGATATCAAGTTTTCATAATACACATGGGAATTCACACATTTTATGGGACTGCACATTTCTTGATATAAGCAGAAATAGATACGAGAACTATTAGCACATGCTCCATGGTTCCCATCAGTGGAGAGAAGACTGGACAACAGGAAGAAGACAAAAGGCTTCCCATTGATAGATATTTTCAAATAGGCAGGTGTATAGGAGAGACCATAATTGTTGGAGACTGAAGGGGAGAGAAGAGGAAATTTTAAAAGGGTTTTACGGGGGAAGCCTTTGCAGTGATAAAACTCCCGCATCATGGTTCGTACATGATTGATCATGCATTTCTGTGAAGTAGCAGACCTGCACGCTATATTAACAGAACATTAATATCTGCACATTTACAAGGAGGCAATTTTAAATGCCTGCAAGCATCTCAGCAAATGACCATGGACATGTTCCTCCTTCCATAGTTGGGAACAATGGACAGGACAAATGGCCTGAGACGAGATCAGCTTTAGAACTTTGGGTTGCTACTTGTTTGCCACATGCCCAAGGGACAGTCCGTCACTTCTTTGGGTCCTCGTACATCACACTGGCGCTGTAGGGAAGCCTACCACCTGGCTTGCATTATGCTTGGCAAGTCAGTCAATCATAAAAATCACAGTAAAATTTTACATGAATCTAAAATCCATTTCAAAATGGCAAACCATTTCCAATGATTACACATCAAAGAGTCCTCCCTCCTGAAAAAGCACCGTTCAACACTGCCGAACCCTTCCCCTGGCATCTGAGAACACTCTCACTGCCACTTCCCTTTAATC
>LOEQ01000001.1:348787-378477 GCA_001685075.1 Bramus lutescens
GGATGGCATGGTTGCTACCATTGATGGAGTTTTGTTTTTTGCTTGACAGGGTCCCTGTATGTAGTCCAGGCTGGTCTTAAACTCTGCTTCAGCATCTACAAAATTGGGATTACAGGCTTGTAACACCACGCCCAGCGTTGTGGTCCCAGGTAAATCTCCATGCCTCTTCCCAAACTTCCCTTTCTCCTTGGGTCTCTTTAGGGTAACAGATTCTTTCATGATGGGAAATCGACAGCCTCCTAGGACCTTGGCAGGCCAGCCGCATTCTTTGGAAATGCCCCTGCTCTCAGCAGCATCCCCATGAATGGCTGAGCCATGCATCGCCATCATTCCCATAAGGCAAAGGAGTTTTCCATAAGAAAATAATGATTAAGAAATAATGATTCAACCATAAATATCCAATGTAGAAAATGTGCGGAATTCTGAAAAAAAAAATCAGAGGCTGACCCCGTAATCCCAGTACCAGGTCTCTTCCCTAATTTCTGACTTTTTCCCCCTCCACATTTAAAACTGTCTTAAAGGGATCATCCACATAGTCCTCTCTGTTAGGAACTGTTTCCTTCCTTCCTCTTCCTTTCTTCCCCTATTCTTCCTTTCTTCTTCCCTCTCCTCCCTCCTTCCTTCCTTCCTCCCTTCCTTCTTTCTTTACTTCCTCCCTTCCTCCCTCCCACCAAAGATTTAGGTCTTACTATGTAGCCCAGGCAGGCCTCAAACTCACAAGGCTCCTGTCTCACTTCCCCAAATGCTGGTATTATGAGCTTGATCTGAACAGTGGCTAAAATGCCACACTTCTGATGAGTGTTTTCTGGTGTTAGGGCAAAAGCTAAGGCTGTGAGAAAAGATTCTATGAGAAAAGATTCATGGTCCTTTCCAAAGCTGGTTACTATAAAGAAGCTGTGAGGGACTGGGGAGATGGTTCAGTGGGTAAAATGTTTGCCCTGAAAGCATGAGCCCTAGTAGCCAAGAAAAGGCCAGGCACAAAGGCTCAGGCCTGTGATCCCACCACTGGGAGACAGAGCCAATGATTCAGTGAGAGATCCTACCTCAGAGAAATAGGGTGGATGCTAGGTATGGCATGCACATCTCTAATCCCAGCATTCAGGAAGCAGAGGCAGGAGGATCTCTGAGTTTGAGGCCAGCCTACTCTACATATCCCAGGCCAGCCAGGGACACATAGTGAGACCCTTTCTCAAAGAGCCAAAACCTAGCTTGGAGAACAATTGAGGACGATGCCTGAGGTTGACCAATGGCCTGCACGCACATGTGCCTACATAAATGAAGTTGTAGAATGTCCATTCTTGTCACAGCTGGGAGATGCCAGAGCCACAACAGCCAGGCCTCTGGTTGCCAGGTCAGCACATGAACTTGGAAATCTAGATGAACAAATCCCCAGTGAAGATTTGATGAACTGGAAGGAATCCCCCAAGGCAGGTGGTCCCCAGGCCAGGATGCCCTGGACAAAGCCACATCGAGCCTGTCAGTCACCCTCTCTGTACAATGGGACACACTGGCCTCTACCCAAGCAGGTCTCCAAACCTCTCGAATATTCTAGAAATTGGATCCCTCTCTTTTGAGCCAGTGTACCTAGAGAACTTTCCTTACCATCACCTTGGTCCCTGGTCACCAGCCTCTGGGTCAGGCACACCTAGGGCTCATAGCTGACTACCAGAAGAAGTTGCTATGTTAGAACTGGAGAGATGGTTCAGAGGTTAAGAGCACTGGTTGCTCTTCCAGAGGTCCTGAGTTCAATTCCCAGCAACCACATCATGGCTTACAACCATCTGTAATGAGATCTGGTGCCCTCTTCTGGCCTGCAGACATACATGCAGATAGAACACTGTATACATAATAGACAAGTCTTTAAAGAAAAGAAAAGGCTGCCACACTTGCCATGCCTCGTTTCTCCAGAGAGAGTAAAACAGTCCCCTTAAAGATGGGTTCACCTCCACCCTCTGCAGAGAGGTCTTATTTGGAACAAGGGTTTCTGCAGATACAAAGTAAGAATCCAGAGATTAAACCACCCTGAGTGAGGGGCCCACAGGTACAATGAGGCCTTTTTTTTTAAGAGAGGGTCTCATGGAGTCTGGGGTGGTCTTAACTTACCATGTAGCTGAAGAGCACCTTGAACTTGTTAAGAGTGTGTGTCTGTGGGGCGTGGGAGAGGTGTGAACACGCCAGGACTCATGCTTAAAGTCAGAGGACAACTTGCAGGAGTCAGTTCTCTCCTTCCACCATGTGGGTCCTGGAGTTAACTCAGGTCCTCAGGGTTAATGGCGAGCACCTTTATGTGCTGAGCCATCTCACTGGAACCCAACCGTGAACTCCTGATGTCCTGCCTCTGCCTCCTGAGTGTTGTGACTGCACACACACACCATCCATGCCCGGTGTTCACATTGCTGGGTTGGGCCTGTGGGCCTCACACACACACTAGGCAAGTGCTCCACTGTTTGGGCCACATCCCAGCCAATGAATCTTTGTCAGACAGGAAGTAGCAGGAGGGAGGAAATCCTAAATGAAGGTTAGATGCATGGTTCAATGATAGACTATTTGCCTAGACTCCCCCAGTGAGGCACTAGGGTTTGGCTCAGTGGTAGAGCACACGCCACCAAACACGTACGCTTCATTATCCATTTATTTATTTTATTTTGTGTATAATTTTTGAGATAGGTTGTCATTCTGAACTCACTATGTAGCCCATGCTGGCCCTGAACTTACTACGTAGCCAAGACTGGCCTCAAACTGGCAGCAACCCTCCCGCCTTGGCCTCCCAAGTGTTGAGATCACAGGTGTGAGTCACCATGTCCAGCTGAACTGGTAAACTTTAAATAGGTGGACTCTGTAGCAGGTAAATCACATCTCCAGAAAACTGTTTTAAAACACTTGCAGGTCAGGTGTGATGGCACACACCTTTAATCTTGACACTTGAGAGGCAGAGGCAGACAGACCTCTGAGTCCAGCTCCAGTCTGGGCTACATATTGGGTCCAGGCCAGCCAGGGCTACACAACAAAACCATGCAAGGCAGAGAAGGAGCAAGGCAGAGGAGTGGTGTGGTCACAGGCAACTAACAGAGAGTAAAGATCCTTCTCAGGGCCTCTGGAGCAGCGGTTCTCAACCCGTGGGTCATGACCCCTTCGGGAGTCACATATCAGATATCCCGCATATCAGAGATTTACATTATGATTCATAACGGTAGCAAAATTACAGTAATGAAGTAGCAACGAAATAATGTTATGGTTGGGGTCAGCCCCACATGAGGAGCTGTATTAAAGAGGTGCAGCATTAGGAAAGTTGAGAACCACTGCGGAGGGAGCACAGTGTACCCCATGATCTTGGGCTTCCGGCACTAGACGGGACAATGCTTGTGAGCTGCTCTAAAACAAACCGTGACAGGAGCTCATCCGACCTGGCAAACAGGAAACCGCTTCACAGTGTTGCAAGGATTAGAGGAAACGACAATGCTCTTGGCACAGTCGTATTCCTCAGTTCGGTGGTCTTTTGTTCAGCAGACACAGTGTGCCAGATGCTCGGCTGTGGGGCAAAGTGCTGGGCTGAGGGGCAGGTGCTGGGCTGCGGGGCAGAGTGCTGGGCTGCGGGGCAGAGCGCTGGGCTGCGGGGCAGAGCGCTGGGCTGTTGGGTAGGTGCTGGGCTGCAGGGTAGGTTTTGGGCTATGGGGCAAGTGCTGGGCTGCGGGGCAGGTACTGGACTGTGAGGCAGAGTACCCTAGAAACAATTCCATCAGAGAAAAAGAAGATGTAGAGGAGGGTAAGGTCCAAGGACAGTGTTTGGGGCTTGTGCCACACAGATGGGCCAGCAGGATGAGCCAGAGCCAAGGGCAGGAAAGGGTCAGGCACAGGAGAGGAGCTGGTATGAGTAAATGCAGATGTGCTGGGCCTTGGGCAGCTGGATATGGAGTAGGTCTAGGGAGCAGTGTGGGGATGAGGCCACACAGCATGAGCAAGGGCCCCAAGGGTTCCTACTGCCTTGCACTGAGGCCATCTGACAGTGACAGAGGTTGGTGAGGGTTAGGACCAGGTAAGTGACCTTGAGATAGTGGTTATGGGGTCCAGTTGAGGATAGCAGGGAATTAGCATGCATAAAGCCCTTGGTTTCATCCCCAAGACCGCATAAACCAGCCATAGAAGCACATGCCTCTAATTCCAAAACCCAGACAGTGGAGGCAGGAAGATCAGGAGTTCGAGATGATCTTCAGCTAGATAGAGAATTGGATGTCAGCCTGGGATACATGTGAACCTATTTCAAAGGGGGCTGGGGAAGGCTGACTTAAGGTCTGCTCAAATTGGGTAGAAGAGTCTAGGACTCCTTCAAGTTAAGTGGGTTCCCCAGGCCTCCCTATCCACCAATTCGAGAAGAGCCCTCCTGTTGGCCTGATGGGGCAGCCATTTTCCTGGCAGCCTGTTATAGAAGGCCCATCTAGGGTCAGCTGGGACTGAAAGCCCTCTGGGTCTCCAGTCCTCACCCCATCCTGGAGCAGCTGAGATCCTCTCTCAGGGTCAGCTGGGACCGGGTACCAGGCACCACAGCTCTCTAGGTCTCCAGTCTCTACCCCATCCTGAAAGAGCTGAAGACCCTCCCTAGGCCTGTGAGAGTAACAGAAGTCCCTGGGCATTAGAAGCATCTCGATTCAGTGATGGGGAAGCACAGGGTTCCAAGGCAGGCCCAGCCGGCCAGGGACAGGGTCCAGCTGTCTGCTTCCAGCCTGTGAAGCCACCCTGTACGCAGTCCAATTAATATTCATACCAGGTCCCCCAGTTCTAAGAGCCCTTGTTCCCCCAGACAGCACCCAGGGTGCCTAAGACTCGGGGGGTGGGGTCTCAGTGGAAAGCTATCCCCCAACAAACACTGAAGACCTTACAACGGGGTACCAGGGTAGGGAGCTGCCAACTATAGTATGAAGAAAGGCCCTTGGGGCTCCCCAAAGCTAGACCAAATCTGAGCTGCAGGAGGGGGCTGGGCATTAAGATTAGGCTCTAACTCCTCCTCTCTCTATCTTGTCTCTGCCCAGTCTGGCTCTCTCTATCATCCCCCACTCCCTTCCTCCATTTTATGTGGTCAGGGGTGGGAGAGAGCCCACCTGTAGCTTCCTAAACAGAAAGTATACTTCCAGGCACACAAGAGTGTTGGAGATCTAGTCCTGGTGCCTACCCTATGCCCGGTAACATATGTCCCTGACAGGATTCTACTTGACGAAGGGTTGCCTAGAGATGTTCCCACANGCATTGGGACATCAACAGTACAAAATGACAAACTCATCTCAGGGTGCCCATGTCAGGCTGCAGAATGAGGGTTGTCCCACACACCAGCCCCTCATTCACTGCAGGACCCTATCACATCCCACCCTGGCATGGTAGGATGGGTGAGTGCTGACTAACAAGGGGTCTCAGAAGCTAGCTGTGCCCTGAAATGGAGAGACCCTTCTTTTATCCATTTGTAGGTGGGAAGCGTCAGCCCGGGGAGGCACAGAGCACAGTACGAGTCAGTACTAGTGACGGGGAACTCCCAGACAGTGGGCTGCCCTAGACAGGTGTGTATGGAGACAAGGCCCTGGTCATGCCCAGCCTGGCAGCTCCCGACCCCTGCAGCTTTGTCCAAATAGTCAGGCAGCATCCGGGTAGCCTCCAATGTGGGAAGACTGTTGGAAAGGGGTCCTGAGTGAAGCCAGCTTCCTTTGAATGGAAGTAATTCATGAGCCAGCACCTTGGCAATCTGTATGTCCTAAGTGGGGCAAGGTGAGGCATGGGACATTCATTTTGGAGCACCCAGGAAAAATTATTCAGGTGATCACAGGCACTGGTCTGGGAGCCTGTGTAACACCCTGAGCCTGGGGATCCTTGGCTCTAGGTACCTGGAGAGTGGGGTTGCCAAACTGGCCACATCCCTCACACAGATAGAAGAGCTGGGGGAGGCTATAAGAATGGAGATTCAGTATAGAGATTTAGACCTCAGAGAGAGGGCCATAGTACTGTCCTTAGATACTGGAAAGGTGGCCCCAGGGACCCAAACCTCACACTGTAGAAGCTGTGTGTCTCCCAGACACTATCTATCCACAGGTCTATAATCAACAAGGAACATCTGGTCGACCTCCAAATTATTTTTTTTCCAGACTTGTTCAGCCCACCTGACCTTACTCCCTTCAAGTCCTGGCCCCCTGCACAGCGAGATCAAGTATCCCTTATTCTCGCAAGAAACCCCCATCTTGTCCCTGGAGCTTCTAAGATTCCTAGCCACCTGGCTCGCCCCATCGCGACTTCACCAGCTCTGTCTGTCCCCGACATTTGCCCTTTCGTTCCACATGCCACCTCTGTGGGTCTCTTCTGGCACCTCCATTCTAAGAAGATGGATTTCCTAAACGGGAGTGAGGACTGACCTTGCTTAGACCTGCTGGTTGTCTCTCCTCTTTTCCAGACTCTCCACGGCTCTCAGACTCCAGGCCTTTACCCCCGGCCTGCGCCTTCCACCCAGAGCAATGCCCTTCTCACTCCCACCTGGTTGACTCCCATCCAATGGGTAAGCTTCAGACCCAGCAGCTGCCTCCTCCCAGAAGCCCTCCAGTCATGCACTCCCACAGATGCATAATTACCTGGGCAGTGGCTGTCTCTGATCAGGAGCTGCACATGGAGGGTGGGGACAGTAACCACTGGTTGCCTTGGTCTGGTCTCTTGGCATCTATTGACGTCCAGCCTATAGTGCACACATCCCTGTCAGTCATCTATTTCCCATCTCTGTGTACACCCAGCGGCCATCACGCACAGAGCACATGCACTCAGACCACCTCTAACGTGCACCCCTGTGCCTACCCAAGCCCTCACTCACCGCACACATGCCACACACCGCCAGGCATGCTCGGGTAGCCTCAACGGGTGCTGGGAGCTGGGTAGTGCGAGCAGCTGCTGGCCGCCTCTGCCTGCCAGCATTTGCCAAGCAGTTTCCATGGCGACACATCTTGGCTCTGACGGGAACTGATGTGTGTGGGGAAGAGGGTCCCACAGAGGGGGTGAGATGGGAGGTCTCTATGTCCTCCACTCCTGGCACTAATGAGGGGGTGTCCCGTAAGTGGAGACATTCTCATATTAGGCTTGTACCTCAAGAAGGAGGTTCTGAGCCGCCTGGCACCGGAGCAGACTTAGGTCACTCAGTCATGCAACAAACTCCTAGCATAACTACTCTGTGCTGAAGGCTGGGGCTGCAATGTTGCCTACAATGCAGCTTTACCAAGGACTCAAGATCTGACGCTAACTCAGTGTCCCCAAAGCCCCTCAGAAGGCTCTGATCCAGGGAGGTCAGCTGACCTCTCCCTGAGCACCAAGTCCTCTGTCCATCTTCTCTGAGACCACAGACAGAGAGGGGATACTGGGTACCCCTCGGAAAACCTCTCCTCAGCCCCTCCTCACCCCTCCCTGAGTCACCACATCCTACGCTGTGTTCCTTGACTGGGTTCTCTTAGAAGTGGACTCTTTCCCCATCTGTCAGCCAGGCCTGTCCCCAGGCTCATTTTGGACAATAAAAGATGACAGACATAGAATTCAATCAGTAAATGATTTCCACGTAAGCATGAGAACTCGAATTCAGGAATCCCCCACCCCCACCCCATGGATCTAGAGTCATCTAGGGGATGCACCTCTGGGTTTGCTTGTGAGGGAGTTTCTAGATGAGATGGACAGAACCCCTCTGAAAGTGGGGAAGCAGCATCCCATGGGTTGAGAGCCCAGGTTGAATAAAAGGAAAAAGTAGGCTGAGTTGCTGTATTCATCTCTCTGTTTCCTGACTGTGGCTGCCATGTGACCAGCCACCTCAGGCTCCTGCTGCCACGCCTTCTCTGCTCTAGCAGACTGTCCTCTCAGACTGTGTTTCTATGAGCTATTTTGTCACAGCTGTGAGACATTCAACCAGTACTTGACCAGTGAGGATTGGTTGTTACACAGCACTAGCTGAATGATACACTCAGAGGCCCAGCCAGTTAGATCCCCAGCCTCACATACTCAGTACATAAATGACCACCCCAAGGGCCTCTCAGGGATACTGAGACCCAGGCCTGTATGGGTGCTGGGAACCAAGCCTGGGTCCTCTGCAAGAGCAGCAAGTGCTCTTAAACACTGAGCTATCTCTCCAACCTAAGAATAAATTTATTTTTTATTTTCAGATTTGTTTTTCTTTTATGTATATGAATGTTTTGCCTGCATATATGTATGTGTGCTGCATGCATGACTGGGGCCTGCAGAAGCCAGAAGAGGGTGTCATATTCTCTAGAACTGGAGTTAAAGTACGTTAAACCATCATGTGGGTGCTGAGAACTCAACTCAGGTCCTCTGCAAGAACAGCACATGCTCTTAACCACTGAGCCAACCTGGTAAAATTTCTAAAAGTAATAAAGACCTAGAAAAAGAGCATCCACTCAGAAGGTGACAGCCACACCCTGAACACAGTGATGACAACCGCAATGAAGGATCAGTGATCTATTATGGTTTGTGTCTGAATGGTCCCCTGCAAGGCTCAGAAGAGGTGCCTGAGTTCTGAGAATGCTGACCTAACTGCTGGATTAATTCCCACAAGGATTCATGATATGATAGAATTGCTATGAAGTGGGGTTGGTCAAAGGAAGACAGTCATTGGGTATCTTGTTCCCGCCCATTCCCATCCTTGGTGGTTTGAATGAGAATGGCCAACATAGGCTCAAATATTTGAATGTCTGGCTCCTAGTTGGTGGAACTATTTAGGAAGGTTTAGGAGGTGTGTCCTTGTTGGAGGAGGTGTGTCACTGGGGGTGGGCCATGTCAGGCCCAGCCTCCTCCCTCTCTCTCTCTCTCTCCTGTGCCACCCCGCCTCCCTGCTTCCATGCTTCTTGCCATTATCGTATACTCTAACCCCCTGAAATTGTAAGCAAGCCCCCAATTAAATGCTTTCTTTTATAAATTGTCTTGGTCATGGCTGCTCCTCTCAGCTATAGAACAGTAATTAAGGTACCGTATCTCTTTGCTCCCCAGCCTCCAGGAGGTAAGCAAGTGTGTCCCATTTTGTACTGTCCTCCATGAGGCAAAGCAACCATAGACGGAAACCACTGAGCCAAAACAAACCTTTTCCCCTTATTTTCTCAGGGCTCTGTCCCATGAAAAACTAACACATGCTCAAAATAAACATATTCCACAGGGGCTGGAGAAATGGCTCAGTGCTTGAGAGCACTGACAGCTCTTCCAAAGTACCCAGGTTCAGTTCCTAATACCTATTTGGTGGCACAGAACTCTCTGAAACTCCAGTCCCAGGGCTGGAGAGATGACTCTGTGGTTAAGGGCATAAACTGCTCTTGCAGGGGACCTGAGCTGGGTTCCTAGCACCAATGCTGGGTGGCTCACAACCACCTGTAACTGCAGCTCCAAGAGGTATGATCCCATCTGATGACCTCTGTGGGCATTACACTTCATGTGTGTGTGTGCACATGCACGCGCACACACACATGTGCACACACACACAATTTTAAAAATAAAAAGATTGACAGAATGTTGTCAGTGGGAAGCCAAGAGCAAGGTGGGTGCAAAGAAGTAAATGCCACTGACTTTGGGGACATCAGTACTATCAGATGATGTTGCCTTGTGTTGTGGTTTGAATGTGGTCGAGCATGTCCCCCAAAGGCCCAGTGCTGCAAGTTTGATCTGATCCTGGTGCAGGGGTGAGAGACAAGAGGAGCTCACTGGCCAGCCAGTTTAGCTGAATTGGTGAACTCCAGGCTCAGTGAGAGACCCTGTCTCAAAAAACAAGGTGGGAAACTAGATCAGTGGTTAAGGGAACTGGTTGCTCTTCCAGGGGCTCCAGGTTCATGCCCATCACCCACACCAGGCAGATCACAACCACCTGTGACTCCAGTTCCACCAATGCTCTCTTCTGACTTCTGCGAGTACCCACCCAAAGATGGAGGAGGAAGAGGAGGAGGGGGAGAGAGAGGAAGACACCTGATGTCAACCTATGACCTTCACATACACATACAGGGTCAGGAAAACCCGACATCAATCTATGGTGCATGCGTGTGAGCACACATACACACACACACACACAGGAAGGAGGCGGTGGTGCAAATCTGACCTTTACATCATGCATACACTCCTTCTGAAGTCATCTCTATTGAGAGCCAGGCAATTCAAGGCTTTCTCAGGACCCCAGTGAAAAGACAAAAGGAACCTAATTCTGTCTTTGCCAGGGGCAAACTTGGCAAGGTCCAGTCTGGGGCTGCGACCTGGGATTTGAAGGAGTTAAGGTTTTGTCTCCTGGGAACTTGGCTCTCCCCCTGAAGAGACTGGAGTTATCAACCTCAAGGCTTCCATGTGCTCTGTCTGATGACATCCTTGAGATAATCTTGTTCTCTTTGTGTGACATTGCTTGGTTGGCCTCCTGCTGATCTCGTCCCATTGTATAATGACTTTCTGCTGGCTCTATCCCATCTTCCCCACAAATAGTGTAGAGGATGCTGTACTTTTTAATAAACATATGTAGCATAAAACACAACTTGTGCAAGACCTCCTGAGCCCATATGACCTATCTTTATCTCTGACCCCTGACCCTTCCTCCTCAGGACTCTGTCACTGAAAAACAACCTGTTGGTCCAGGTCTCTTCTCTCCCTCCACTCTACCTGAAACAGTTAAGGTACTCTCAGGCAGGCCTTGGGGCTATGCCATCCGGGCCTCCCACCTACCGGAAATGTTACAGAAACCATTTTACTTTATAAGTTGTCTGGCAATTCTGCTACGGCAACACAAGAAGAATGGAGACCTAGGGACCATGGAGGTGGAGGCACAGGTCAGACTTCCAGGTGATGCCTAGCATCTCAGGGACCATGGAGGTGGAGGCACAGGTCAGACCTCCAGTTGATGCCTAGCATCTCAGCGTGAGATTTGCTCACCGGGTCTTAGCCAGGCCTCTCCGAGCTGCTGCAGGCTGTTATTAACTTGACATTAGCTAGTTATTTTGGAAGAGGGAACCTGGATTCAGAAAATGCCCCTGCCAGATTGGTCTAGAAGCAAATCTGTGGTACATTTCCTTGATTGGTGATTGATGTGGGAGAACCCAGCTCGCTGTGGGCAGTGCCACTCCTGAGCGGATGGTCCCAGGTGCTTTCAGAAGGGTCAAGTAAGCCACAGAGTGCATGCCAGTATGTAGCACAGCCTCTGCATCAGCTCTGCCTCTAGGATCCTGCCCCGCTTGAGTTCCGGTCCTGACTTCACTGATGGACTGTAATGTGAATGTATAAGACAAATCAACACCTTCCTCCTCAAGTTGCTTATGGCCATGGTGTTTTTCACAGAATGGAAACCCTACGACATCTGGTGAGGGCATCCATAGACAAGGAAAGTGAGACTTGGCTAGGCTGAGTGAGCTGCCTGAGCAGTAGGTAGCTAGTTAGGCATTAGCAGGCCTGGAAGGCACTGGGGGTTAGCTTCTCATAGTCAGTAGCCTATACAAGTGAGGACTGGATCACAGACTTGACTCATTAGCTAGAAGAATGGGTTGAAGTCATATCTCTGGGCCTGTGAGTTGTGACATCCTGAACTGCCTGGAAGATCATTCAAACCCTGCTCCCAGAATCCCTGGTCTGTGTAAGATGACGACAGCACACACGAGGCTTTCTGACTAAGAGTAAAGATGTCTCATTCCTCCCTCCAGGAGGAATGTAATCAAAGACCTGAGGTGAGTGCTAATACTATTGACATGACAGGCACTGGTCACCTAAGGACAACACTCTAGCATGTCTGTGGGGAGGTTCCTATATTGGTTAATTGGGGTGGGAAGATTCACTCTAAATGTGGATGGCACTATTTCATGTATAGGGCGAGCTGAGCACCAGCATCAGTCAGTCTCTCTGCTTCCTGGCTGCAGATGTCATGTGACCAGTCACCTCCTGCTGAGCGTGCCCTGGAACTGTGAGCCAAAATGAACAATCCCTTCTTCTGAAGGGATGACTCTTTTCTCATCCCAAATTACGGTAAACCAGACTGCCTTTTCAGAATGTCTCCTCCCATGATCTCCACAAAGAAGGCATCTCTATACGGCAAATGATGCTGTAATGACAGAGTCTCTTTTGGTCTGTGTTCCTACATGGTTTGTCTTTTTAGACACCAAGTTATCGGAGGATACCTTCACTTCATCAGTGAACATGTGAGAGAGCCTTGGTGTCTCAGGTTCTGATGGATCCAGGACAACCCAAGTGCAGCTTCAAGGATGTTTAACCACAGAGGGGCATTCTAGCTATCAGGACACACAGCTACCAAGATGCACCCAACATTTTCCTCAGTCACCTCTTAACTAATTCCTTGCCTATGGGGTGTCAAACCACTGTGGTGGTTTGAATGAAAATGGCCCCCGTAGACTCACAGGGAATGACACTAGTAGGAGGATGTGGCCTTGTTAGAGGAAGTGTGTCACTGCAGGGTGGACTTTTAGGTTTCACAAGCTCAAGCCAGGCCCAGTGTCACTCTCTTCCTGCTGACTGATCGAGAAGTAGAACTCTTGGCTCCTTCTCCAGCACCATGTCTGTCTGCATGCCACCATACTTCCCACCATGATGATAATGAACTAAGCCTCTGAAGTATAAGCCAGCCCCAATTAAATGTTTTCCTTTGTAAGAGTTGCTATGGTCATGGTGTCTCTTCACAGCAATAGAAACCCTAACACAGCCACCACGGAGATTCTGTCTGGGACATCACCAGTCCCAGAGATGGGTCATCAGTCAGTCTCAACACTCTCCTGTGGTCCAGTTTCTGTCTGGTATGACTCATACCTACCTGGTGTCAGTCTAGTCCACTCCGCCCACTAGCCAGAGATAAACTAATCCTGGAGAGCAGAGACCAGACGTTTGTACTTGGTTGTTCTGCAAACTTGTGAGAACTAGAGTCAAAGTCAGAGACTCTGAACCCTGTGCCACCTGCCCCCAGACACAGAGGGTCATAGGGCATCCTTGTCAATGGGCTGAGGATGTAGATCAGTTGGTAGAAGGTTTGCCTAGCATGCATGAAGCCCTGGATTCCATCCTTAGGACTAGAGAAACCTAGAGTGGTGGTGCACACCTCTCATCATAGCAGTTTGGAGACAGAGGCAGGGGAATTAGAAGTTTAAGGTCATCTTTGGATACACAGTGAATTTGAGGTCAGTCTGGGCTTCATGAGATTCTGCAACAACAACAAAATCCAAAATATGTGGCTGTGGGGGTACAGGCTTTAATCTAATTCCAGGCAGATGCAGACAGATCTCTGGGATTTTGAGGTCTACACAGCAGGTTCCAGGACAGCCTGGGCTACACAGCCAGATCCTCTAATTGAAAAAAAAAAAGAATAGAATATCAATACCAGCATCAGGGAACTCTAATAGTTCCTTACTTGCTTTGTAAAAGCAATATCCCTGTCACATCAAAGTCAGATAAGAATCTCACAGAAAAAAAATCAGAGCTGAAGAGAGAGCTCAGGGGTTTAAAGCACTTGTTGCTTTTCTGGAGGACCCAGGTTCAATTCTCAGCACCCACATGGCAGCTCACAACCATCTGAGACTCCTATTTCAGAGGATCTGTTGCCCTCTTCTGGCCTCCATAGGTATCAGACATGCACATGGTGCACTGACTGAAATGCAGGCGGAACACTCATACACATAAGATAAAAACAAAGGGAAAAAAGAAGACAGAACTGCTCTCATGAACACATACAAAACTCTTCAGGCAAATGTGAGCACACAGAACTCAACAGCATGTGAAAGGGTTCATCCACTATGGATCCCTGGGATGCAAGGAGGGTTCAACATGCAATCAAAACTGAGAGAGAAACCTGCAAGATGGTAAAGGTGATGCCAGAGGACCTGTGTTCAATCCCCAGAGCTCATGGTAGGAAGAGAGAATCAACTCTTCAAGGTTTCCTCTAACCTCCACACACAATAATAAATAAAAATTAAATTAAAAAAATAGGGGCTGGAGACATGATTCATCAGTTAAGAGCACTTACTGCTGGAGGACCAAGTTTAATTCCCAGCACCCACATGGTGGCTCACAACAATCTGAGACTCTCATTTCAGAGGATCTGTCGCCCTGTTCTGACCTCTGCAGGTATCAGATATGCATATGTCTGATTCTGGGACCTGGGTTCAGTTCCCAGAAACCTCACACTGGCTCACAACCATCTGGAACTCTAATTTCAGAAGATGTGATGCCCTCTTCTGGCCTCTGTGGGCACTGTGTGCACATGGTGCACAAACATAAAGGCAGACAAAACACTCACAGAATAGTTTTAAAAATTAGAGATGCAATTAAATGTATAAAAATTATATGATCATCCTAATAGATGCAGAAAAAGACATTCAGCCCCCCCTTTTGTAATAAAATCAATCAACAGACTAAGTGTGGAGGAATGTGCCATGACATCAGACAGGCTATGAGACAAACCTACAGCCTGTATCTATCTCAGTATGAAAACTCAAATCTTTTCCAAGGCAAGGGTGCCCAGTCTTGTCACTTGTGGAACACAGTGCTGGAAGTCCCACTCAGGGAACTGAGCAAGGAAAAGAGGTAAAGACATCAAATGAGAGAAGGGGGACATGAAGCCACCTTCCCCCAGATGACATGAGCTTATGCATTGGCACTCCATCAACTGTTAGAAGTGGATTTACTAAAGTCACAGGAGAGGAAGAGTCAACACAAAGGGCAGGCCTGTATCTATCCACTCATGATGGCTATTTTTCTCCATAAAAACATCTTATAGTGTAACCCAGAATGGTCCTGTGTTTGCAACCCTCCTGTCTCAGCTTCCCAAACCCAGGAATTATAGAGGCACATTAGCATTCTTGACTTGATGGTGAATGACTGCAAATGTGGCTGGACTGAGTGGCACCTATTTGAGTAACACACACTTGGGTGTACAGGAGAGGTTTCTGGAGCCAAACGACTGAGAGGAAAAGTTCCTGAATGTGGGCAGCACCATCCCCTAGGCTGGGGCCTGGATGCAAAACTATGGAGAGGGGCTCACTGAATATACATATATTCATTTTCTCCCATCTCTTCCCCACCCCTTTCCCCTGGCTGCCATGCTATGAACTGCTCTGCTCAATGGACGGATGCCTGAGACCATGCGTGAAAATACACGTCTCTTCTCTTCTCTGTGTCAGTCGTTTTGTTACAGCAACAAGAAATCTGAACGCGAACAATGATCTACAGAATGAAGAAAGCAGCCCCATTGGCAACATCCAAACCAATAAAGTACTTGGGAGGAAACTTAATGAAGGAGGTGACAGCCCTGCCCAACAACTCAAAACAGAAATGAAGGAGAATGACTCCCAGAAATACACGTGAATACATCCCTGGGCTGAAGGGCTAGAAGTATTAAGTTTGCCAAGGCAAACCTACAAGTCAATGGTGGTTCCTACCAAAATCCCCATAGCATTTACCATAGAAATGGGGGGGGGTCAAGCCTGAAGTTTCTATGGAGCCACAGGAGTTCCAAATAGCAAAGCAGTTCTGGGAGGTGTAGGGGGGGATCACACTGGCAAAAGTCAATCACTATAAAGCTCAGCAAAGGCTGGGGGCTGTAGCTCAGTGAGTAGCAGGCCTGTCTGGTACGCACAAGGCCCTGGTTTCCACCCCCCTCCCCGCAACGCAAAACCTGAGCAGAGTGGTGCATGCCTGTCATGACAGCACTCTGGGGTGTGTAAGCAGGATAATTCAAGATCACCCTCATCTATGTAGAAGTTCAAGCCTAGCATGGGATACATGGAAGTAACTCTCAAAAATAAGACAAAGCAAATAAAAGTAGAGAAACCATGATGGCATGGCCTATAAACACCCACAGATCAACGGATGACAGAGCCCAAAAGACACACCCTCACCCATGGAGCCAGGTACCTTCCCAGGGGGCACCAGATCTCACTTGGGGAAAATGATCTTCTCATGTGCTAGTTAGTATCGTGTCAATTAGACACAAGCTAGAGACATCTGGAAGTTCAACTGAGGAACTGCCTCCATCTAATGGGTCTATGGACAAGTCTGGGGATTTGTTTTCTTAATGAATGATTAAGGTAAAGGGCCTACTCCACTGTGGATAGTGTAATTCTTTGGCAGGTACTCCTGGGTGCTCTAAGAAAGCAGGTTGAGCAAGCCATGAGACAGCAAGCAGCATTCTTCCATTGCCTCTGGTTCAGTTCCTGTCTCCAGGTTCTTGCCTCAGTTCCTATCCTGACTTCATGATGATCTGTAAGGTGGAAAATATGAAATAAACACTTTCTTCTGCAAGCTGCTTTTGGCTATTGTGGTGGTTTAAATGGAAATCCCCCCCATAGGTTCACAGGGAATGGCACTATTAGGATGCATGGCCTTGTTGAAGGAAGTATGTCACCGGGTGTGAGCTTTGAAGTTTTCAGTGTTCAAGTCAAGCCCAGTGTCACTCTTCCTGCTGTCTGCTGATCCAAATACAGAACTCTCAGCTACCTGTCCAGCACCATGTCTACCTGCATGCCATCATGCTTCCCACCATGACAATAATGGACTAAACCTCTGAACTTGTAAACCAATCCCAATTAAACATTTTCCATTTCAAGAGTTGCTGTGGTCATGGAGTCTCTTCACAGCAATAGAAGTCCTAAGAAAGCCATGGTGTTTATTATAGCAATAGGGGACAAAGTAGGATAGAACTTGGTACCAGGAGTGGGGTACTGCTGACAGACCTGACCATGTTGTTTTGGGAAGGATTGTAGAATCTGGATCTGTGAGCTCAAAAAAACCATTGAGTGCTTGTGGTTTGGACGATAATAGCCTTCAAAGGGAAGGACCCTATTAGGAAGTGTATCACTGTGGAGGCGGGCTTTGAGGTCTCATATATGCTCAAGTCACTCCCAGTAAGACAGACCACTTTCTGTTGTCTTTAAGTAAAGATATATTAACTCTCAGCTTTCTCCAGCAACACATCTGCTTGTATACCACCATGTCCCGCCATGATAATGGACTAAACCTCAAGCCACCCCATTACATGCTTTTGTAGATGTTACCATGGCCACGGTATCTTTACACAGCAATAGAAACCTAAGGCAGTACTCAAGGCCTGATGGACGGCTATGTGAGAGCCTGTGAGCGTTCAGGGAAACGCAGATGACTGATGCCTGGCTTCTGACAGTTTAAGAAGGAAGAAAACGTAATGGGGCCACTCATGATATATTTAAACTCAGAATCTGTTTCTGGCCAGCTGTGATCAACAGAGACCAGGACCACTGAGGTAAATCTGAGAAGGAATTCTTCAGAATTAACACACAGAAGCTGTGGTCCAGAGGGGATCAAGACTGTCTCAAGCTGGCAGCTGAATTTGGTAAACTCTCATGTGGTACTGGCTTCATCACACAAAAGCCACAGGATTAAAGTGATCATGGAAAGAACTCAGGAGAGACCACTGGTGAAGGTGCAATTTTAGCTGTGGTTGAGGCCCCAGCTTATTTGAGAAGCCAGGACGGTAGGATGCCCACAGGTACGAGGTCTAGAAGACCAGCTGTGTGTGTTGTGGATGGTAGTCCGGAAGCAGAGCTGCCCAAGCCTTCTGAAGCCCAGGTCATGAGTAAGCTCGAAATGTCAGCCACTGAGCTTTTATACTGCTGGATGTCGGTATTGCTTTCATTGTAGCTGTGACCTGGTTCTCCCCTCTTAAAACAAGATGGAACTTCTCCCTTTTAAACAGAATCCACAGCTGCAACTTTGAACAACATTCAAAGTATTTTAATTCTTTCTTTTCTTTTTTTTTGGTCTTTTGAGATAGGCTATCTCTAAGTAGTCTTGGCTGTCCTGGAACTCACTTTGTAGACCAGGCTGGCCTTGAAATCAGAGATCCACCTATCTCTGCCTCTCAAGTGCTGGGATTAAAGGCATGTACTACCACCACCCCGCAAGTAATTAAATTAGACTATGGGACTTCTAAACCTTGGTTGTTGGAGTAGAGAACCAAATGGCCATGCGTGAAAGAACACCAATGGGACCTTGTGTTTAAACCATATACAAAATTAACTTGGAGGATTACAGACTTGGACGCTACTTGTTCTGAGCAGAAAACAAGCCACTTCTTTAATAATACATCAGAAGGTAGGATTCTGTGGAACCTGGGGAGATGGTTCAGTGGATAAAGTGCTTGCTGTGCAAGCATGAGGACCTGAGTTCAGATGCCAGCACCCATGTAAAAACCCAGATGTGGTGATGCAGTATTATAATCCCAGTGCTGGGAGGAGGTGACAGGATCCCTGGAGCTTACCAGCAAGTCTCATCAGTGAGAACCAAGCCCCAGTGAGAGACCTGTTCTCACTGGTGGACAGAACCTGAGGAATAACACCCAGGACTGACTTCTGATCTGCATGCACACGCACACAAAAGTTCGAGTTTTTGTTTTTGTTTTGTTTTGTTTTTTTGAGACAGGATTGCTATCTAGTCCACACTGGGCAGGAACTCTACCTCTCCTCCCTTGGCCTTTAAAACTCTGGAATCACAATTGTGTCATCATACCCGGCTTAAAATGTGGGAACTTTGATCCACTCCCTGGAGGGTTTCATGAGCAGCTGGCCTGGGCTGGAGTCTGTCTGCTGGCAAGGGATGAAGGATGGGGACCCGGCCTTAGTAGCAGTCAGCGTCATTCTCCTCTAATATACCCACCGTGGCCAGCATGTCCTGTAGTAGGGACTGTGGGCTCTTTTCCACATGGTCACTGCTCTTGGCCAGCTTCTCCTGCAGGCCCTCCAGGTCTAGGGACCGCAGGATAGCTAGCATGGCCTCAGGCTCCAGGTCCCCCCGGGGCTGGCCCTGCTCACCCTCCCGCCACCTCTGCAGGACAGCCTCCACAGAGGCTGAGCTAGGGTTATCCCCAGCCTCCTGGGTGCCACTGCTGGAAGATATCTTGTCCCTCAAGAAGAGGAGCAAGTCACAGGCCTTTTTGGCCACTGGTCGGTCACAGTCAAGCAAGGCACAAAAAGCAAACTCAAAGAGTGGCAGACGGCAGAGAGTTTGCAAGAATTCTGGGTGTGGGCTGGGAGAGGTGGCCTCAGGCAGGCCCACTGTATAGGGACAGCAGAGGCTGGGCTGCCCCATTGCCTGGATGATGAACACCTGTGCCAGCTCCAAACCCTGCACTCGGACCTCCCAGTCCAGATCCCGGCTCACTGCCTGCAGCACAGTGGCCACAAACCACTCTGTGTCTTGAACCACATCAGCATGGCCATCCCGCAGCCACTCAGTAAAGACCCGTAAGACAGCCCTCCGAGGGAAGCCCTCTGAGTCCGTAGACAGGATATGCATGAGGTCCATAAGTAGGCCCTGCAAGTTGGAGAGTTCCAGAAAAGTCAGCATGATATTATCAACGTGGCAGGATCCAGAATCACCTACAAGACAAACCTCTAGGAGTAACTGTGATGGAGTCCTTAGATAAGGCTAGAGGAGAGGATGTGCTGGGGTCCGGACTCTCCGGATCCTGACCCTGACTCATGCACCATGATGTACCCTCAAACTATAAGCCCCACTATATCCTTCCTTAACTTGCTTTCATAAGGCATTTTGACACAGCAACAAGAAAAGCAATTAATATAGCAATGAGCCAGGAGAGACAGGAGGAGACCCAAGTCCAAGGCCACCTGGGCCTGAGCCATGTGCTGCTCTGCCCTTCACACAATGTGCTCTGTATGCATCGCTCTTCAGCTTGGCCCTTCCCTCCCATTCAGATGGGGTCAGTGTCTAAGATAAGGTGCCAGGAAGAACACAGGCACTGTGCCCTGTGCCCCCAGCTCCTCGGCAGTCCCTCTGGATAGCCCTACTCTCAGGAGCAGTTTGCTACAGATCTGACCAGCTGCTTACACACTCACTGGACCAACAACAATGAACAGCTCCTACCTGCTGGGCCTGCGGGTTCTCGTGGCTGGCAGGAGTGGCCTGTAGGACCCGGCTAGAGAGTTGCCCAGCAGCGCCTACCGCACTTGCTCGGACATAACTCTCGGGGTCTTGGAGGAGCTGGCGGGCAAGCGTGGGCACGTCTGAGGAACACAGTGCCTCTCTGAAGTCAGCCTGCCCTGGGGATCAAATCACACAGTTGTGATCAAATGCCACTCAGGTAGCCTGAGACCCCTAGAGCCAGCGGGACACATAGACACAACACACACTCCTGCCCAGAGGGTGCTCACCTCCCCAGTGTCGGATCAGATGCGTCAGGAACTCCAGGGCGGAGTCCCTCACCTCCCAACACGGGCTGCACAGACGCTTCTGTAGTATGGGGAATAGCTCTGTACCAGGAAGGGGTGGTCAGTGGCCTCTAGGGTCACACTCTGCCTTCACTCAGGGCTATCTTGCCCAACCCCCAACTGTCTCCACCCCAGCTCTCCAGTTTGATACAGTTCTTCAAGGAACCAGGGTTACCTCCAAGGAACAGCAGGGCATCAGCGCTGAGGTCAGAGCAGTTGGGGGTCTTGTGTGAATTCTGGAGCCACCTGAGGGAAGCCTGGAAGGCCTTTTTCAGGACCTAGAATGGGTAGGATAGGCTTGAGAGTAGGAATGGCAGGCTACCCATGTGGGTAGGGCTGTGTGGCCCCTATTGGAAGTATTCTTAAGCAAGGAGGTCCCCAGGTGAGCAGGCCTCCCAGAACCCATTTACTGTACCGTAGGGCTGGACTCTGGGCTCTCGAGGGTCTTCAGGAGGACCGCAAACACCTCCAGAACCAACTCAAGGGGGCCTGAAACAGACATGAATGCAGCGTCAACCCAGCTTCTACCCAGAGCCCACCACCCAGCAGGGAGCATGGATTCCAGGCCTTAAGGAAGCAGGGGTAAGAGTGCAGGGTTATAGGATAACCTGGTAGGACCACAGAAGAAAGGGAAGAGAAAATGGAACTCAGTGCCAGAGAAAACACCACTCACCCATTCCCTGAGACAGTGTCCCCAAGAAGTCAAGGGCTGCTCGCTGGACACGAACACAGCCGCCCAGAGTCCCACAGAGACGACCTCCCACACTGGAGCTGGGGTCGGCCGAGCCATTACAGAGACGCAATATGGTCACTGCAGCTCCCAGCAGGGGCACCTGAGGCCAGGGGGAGGGGCACTGGGGCTGCAGAAAGGAGGATGGGTGAGTAGAGGCCTGGGATCATAGGACCCAATGGACATGGGCCAGGGCCACACCTACCAGCATCTGTAGTTCCTCCAGGTGGGCCAGAGTCTGGCACAGGAGTCCCACACAAGTCGACTTAGATGACAAGAGCGTATCCACAATCAGCAAGCTATCCGCAGCCCTGTCCAGCAAGNNTGAGGCAAAAACCAACAGCATCCCTGTAGTGGCCACCATCCACAGTAGGGGCCAGATCTCAAGTTCAGGGCCAGGGCTCGCCAAGAATGCTGTCCAACAGTACTTAGTTGAGGGGCTGGGTGGAACCACAGCAGCTCATACTTCTTTGCCTAAAGATGGAGGATCCACCCTCCCTGCATACCTGGAGGTCCAGGCGCCTGAGTGGTGGCTTTCAGGATACAGGCCAGGGGCTGGAGGAGAACACTGAAGGCCTGGGTTCTCAGTTCCTGGGGACTGGGGACACAGTACACTGTGAGGGTTATACTCTGGCTGCCATATGAACATCCCTAGCAAATTTATAGTGGCTCAGTACAAGCAAGGGTACAGGCTCCCTAACAATTCCTCTGCAAGCTACTACTTAAGGACCAGGATAGGGGGAGAAGCCTAACCAAGGCTTACAGGCTTGGCCCTGATATCCTCAGAAGCAGTTCCTGGGTCTCAGGATCCCGAGAAGACCTGGCCACACTCCCTGATCAGAGTGACAGGCAATTTCCAGGCTCACAGAGTAATGTCCAAGTGTGCTCATGTAATGTTCAATGACCCGAATATATTTTTTCACTTTTGTGATAGACCAGCCTGGTGAACTGAGCCTGCTCAGACACTTAGCACCCATCCTCCTTGCATCCCACACTCAGAAACCCACACCTTTGCACACCCCCTGGAATATACACTATGGGGTTCCAGGAGCCTGGCTCATCCACAGCAGAGGTCAGAGGACAGCGACAGAGTTAGCTTTAGGTCTGGGGATATCACAAAACTGTTGTTTGAAACAGTTCTTTGTCTTGCTCACTATGGTGGAACATGACTGTAATTCAAGCTGTTTAGGGGACTGAGGTGGAGATGCAAGGTTCAAAGACAGCCTGGGAAATTCAGTAAAAACTGTCTCAAAATAAGAAGAAAGGCGGGCTGGAGGTGTGACTCACTGGTAGAGCCCCTGCCTAGAATTCCCCAGTGAGGGACTGGAGTGTGACTCAGTAGGAGAGCACTTGCCTGGAATCCCCCAGTGAGGGGCTAGGGTGTGGCTCAGTGGTAGAGCCCCTGCCTGGAATTCCACAGTGAGATGCTGGGGTGTGGCTCAGTGGGAGAGCCCCTGCCTAGTAGGAGAGCACTTGCCTGGAATTCCACAGTGAGGGGCTGGGGTGTGGCTCAGTGGGAGAGTATTGACTAGCATATATGAAGTTACTGAGTTCCATACTAAGTACTGAGAAAAGGAAAGAGAAAGGGGAAGAAGAGAGAGGAGGGAGGGACAAAAGGAGGCAACCACTGCTTTAATAACTGCCAATCCCACCTACCTATTCTCCCACCTAACCCATTCTCATATCTGGCTTCCAGTTTCCAAAGTTCCTCAACTATCAGGGCAACACTCTCAGCAACCCTAATCATACCAATGCTGAAGTTTCAGGGTCCCCAGAGCTAGAGGCCCAGCTTGTGTGGGGCTCAGGCGGCTCAGAGTCTGTGCCAGCATCTCCCACAAACCACAGGCTGAAAAATTCAACACAGGAGACCTGCAGAAAGAAAAATTACTCCTCCATCAGTGCCTAACTGGACAGCTACAGACATGCCCAGTCCTGATGATGCCATCCCTGAGGGGACAATGCTAGGGCTCTTCCCTTGAAGCATCAGCTGTTCTGAGACATCACAGGCATCACCACTCACCCTCAGCCCCTACAGCCACCTGACCTGGCCACGCTGAGGAGGAGGTCCATGAGTGAGTGGACAGCTGGAATGGGGTCTCTCTCAAACAGGCAGGCAACAGGGGGACTCAGCTGCTCCCAGAGGACCCCTGTCCAGGGGCTATGGCAGCGCCCAAAGGTGGTTGTCAGTACATTCAAGGCCTGTGTGACCTGTGGGGTGGCTTTGGAATGCAAAGACTCTTCCACATGGTTCACAATCTTCTGAGCACAGACAGGCCAGGCAGCAGCCTGTGGGATGGGGGATCCTGAAGCCCCACCTTGCATGGTCAGAGCCAGGATGTGTACTAGGAGCTGGCTGGCTGCAGAGGCCACAAACAGGCTGGGGTCTCCCTGCAAGGAGAAAATTGTGTCCACAGCACCTGTAGTGGGCAGCAGAAGGTCAGCCTGAATGAGGAATCACGTAGAAGGCACCTATCTATCACACCCTTCCAGGCCTCAGGGAAAGCACCCGGACACCCCTCTGCTCACAAGCAATCCCAACATGAGCGTCTAGCATGCTGGCTTTAGAGCCAATGCAGCTTCTAACTAGTTCTAATTTGTTTCAAGGACAAGCTCATGACTGCTTGACAAGACACTGGCCGAGGGGCCACACAGATCTTAGGAGTCAACGATGACAATATCCCTATAACCATTTGTGCTTATCCTGACAGCTCTAGACCACCACCCTTCCCTGGCTGAGAACACAGGACTCAGAGACGCTCAGGTGTTCCAGGGAGACCCCACAGCACAGGATTTCAAGGCAAGAGCGAGACGTATGAACTGCGGTAGGGCATAGGAGACACTCACCACTGTCAGCCAGGAAGTGCAGGGCACTGGGGTGGCGTACCAGGGAGCACAAGCCCTGGATCCAGCCACTGCGCACACTGGGCACGCTCCAGGCTGCCCAGCTGAGGGCACCCGTCTCCCCAAAGAGCCCCAGCAACAACTCCCCCTGCTAAGAAGCAAAGAAAGCATCAGGGAGGCAGAGGGAGAGGCTTTACTGTGTGTCAGGACTAGGGGAGCCAGACTCGGTGGTGCACACCTTTAACTCCAGAACTCAGAGGCAGAAGCAAGTGGGTCTCTGAATTCTAGCCCAGCCAGGGGCACATGGAAAGACCTTATCTCAAAAATGAAAACAAGGGGCTGGAGAGGTGGCTTGGGATTTAAGAGCACTGGGTGCTCTGGTAGAGAATCCAGGCTGGGCTCACAGCACCCACATGGCAGCTTGCAATTATATAAATCCCAGTGCCAGGGGATCTGATGCCCTCTTCTGACCTCTACAGGAACCGCATGCATGTGGTCCACAGACATACTGTATGTAGAACACCCACAGACATAAAATCAAAATAACCACCGGTGTGGCAGCACATACCCTTAATTCTAGCACTTGGGAGGCAGAGACAGGAGGATCTTTTGGAATTCGAGGCCAGCCTAAGCCTGGGCTGCATAGCAAGCGCTAAGAGAGCCACAACTACAGAGAGACACTGTCTCAAAAAGCAAAAACAAAACAATAAATAAGTCAATAAATAAATAAAGTCTTGGGGGAACCCCTCAAATAACGAAATGAAAACCAACAGGATTGGTTGGCGCCATACAGCTGTTTCCAGGCCCCGACACCATTTGCTCTGCTCTCGTGAGAAAGGAAAGAGGTCAGAGGAAAAACAAACATTTCTTTTCCTTCTTTCTTTGTAAGATTTCCACTCTTTTTCAATTTTTTAAATTATGTGTCTATGTCTGAGTGTAGGGTATGTACATGAATGCAGGTGCCCATGGAAGTCAGCAGAGGGCACCAGATCCCACGGAGCTGGATTTCCCTGCACAGGTAGAGTCACTGCATGTGGACCACTCTGCTCTCTCCCCCATGCAATCCATAACTGTGCTGCAGAGAAAGCACCTAGGGTGTCCTCCAGCCCTCACAGGCCCCACCAGAAAGAGAAATTCCAAACACAGCAAGGATCACACAGCGGGTGAGAACAGAAACCCCTCTGAGAAACCATTACTTGGACAGATCGCCAAACATAGCAGTGAGTGTTTCCAAGGAGGAGCAATGTGGGGTGACACTGGGGTTGAAACCCTGATGCTGTGGCCCAGCCACTGAGACCCAGGTACTGAGATGGCCCTAATCCAGAGGGAGAAGATGATTGCTCCTAGGGGACAAGCACACAGGAGACAAAGACTCACCTGGAGGTACTGGAAACAGTCTTCCTGGGCTGCAAAGATCCCAACAAGGCGTAGATCAAAGGAGAGGACCCTGGGGCTCACGTCCTGTGGCTTCAGCACATGGGACAGCAGCTCCATAAGGCAGGGGTGGTCCTGCAGCAGTTGGAGGCTGGACTCTGTGGAGACAGGACATCCCAAGAGAGCAGTGACCAGAGAACCTCTCTAGAAGTGGCTCACACATCCCTATCCTTCAGGATTGAGTAGTCCTGGGGGGAGCTTGCAACAAATAGCTTCTAACCTGATTTCATTAAGGCAGAGACCCCAGAGAGTCAATGACTGAGCAGTAGATAAAAGACACAGACAAGAACCATAAAGACAAGTAAAGAGCTGGGGCTGTAACTCCACATACAGCACCTATCTAGAATCCCCCAGTGAGGGGCTGGGGTGTGGCTCAGTGGTAGAGCCCCTGCCTANGTGGTAGAGCACCTGCCTAGAATCCCCCAGTGAAGGGCTGGGGTGTGACTCAGTGGTAGAGCACCTGTCTAGAATCCCTCAGTGAGGGACTGGGGCTTGGATCAGTGGTAGGGCACCTGCCTGGAATCCTCCAGTAGGGGAGGGAGGGAAAGAAGGAAAAAGGGAGAGGGGGAGGGGGAGGAAGAGAAATAAAATAAGGAGCTATTAAAGACAACATTGCATTAAAAAAAAGTTGAATTTACAATCTCAGGAGAAGACTTTTACACACCTCTGAGAAACCATTACTTGGACAGATTGCCAAACATAGCAGATATGAACAGCAGAAGCCAATCTCAGGAACAAGTGGGGAAACTGTTCGTTCCAACATGTGGAACTTTTGTATTTTTATTTATTTATTTATTTATTTGAGGCGGGGTCTTGAATTTGTTATGCAGCTGAGGCTGGCCTTGAACTCCTGCTCCTCTGGGCTCCATCTTCCAAATGCTAAGATTGTAGGTATGTAGCACCATGCCTGGCTGTTTCTTTTGGTGGGAGACAGAGGGCCAATGCTAGGACTGGCCTGAGGGCCTCAGGAACGGTAGGCAAGCACTTGTCCTGAGCAGCGTCCCTGGCCTTTCGTTGTTGTTATTGTTTGGGTTTTTTGTTTTATTTGTTTATTTGATTTTAAACAAGGTCTCCTAGCCCAGGTTTGCCTTGAATTTACCATGCAGCTAAAGTTTACCATGAACGCCTGATCCTCCTGCCTTTGCCTCCCAAGTGTCCACCACATCTGGCTACCAACCCTGTTACTCTTGTTTTTAACAGCTTCTTGCTAAGTTGCCTTGAACTCACTGTGCAGCCTAGACCATAAACTCACAATCCTCAGGTCTCAGCCCCCAGTAGGGAGGCTAATAGGCCTGCACCAACAGGCACAGCTCCATCATGTGAGACATTTTAAAAACTGAGGGGAACTGGGAGAGAGGTGGGAGGAGGAACTGCCTACCAAAGGACACTTATCTATGGGGGGACAAAAAAGTTACAAAATGAGACTAGACACCCCCTAAGTTGAATGGAACCCACTGAACTGGTACAGTTCATTTCCATTCATTTATTTTGATTTTTTTTATATACATTTTCGATATAGGCTGACCCTGAACTCACTATGTAACACTCCTGCCTCAGCCTCCCTAATGCTGTGATTACAGGTATGAGTCACCACGCCCAGCTGAACTGGTAAACTTTAAATACGTGAACTCTGGCAGGTAAATCACATCTCGATTAACTCGATAAAGCTGTTTAAAAACACTTACAGGTCAGATGTGGTGGCACACACCTTTAAACGTGGCACTTGGGAGGCAGAGGTGGGCAGACCTGAGTTCAAAGCCAGCTTTGTCTAGATGGTGAGTCTAGGCCAAACTGGACTACACAGCTGAACCCTGCCTCCAAAGAAACCAAAGTTGTGAAAGAGGCTGGGGAGATGGTTCCATGGATCAGACAGGCATCACAAGCAGGAGGATCTGAGTTTGAATTCCCAGCACTCACAAAAATGCCAGGCATGTCTCTGCATACCTCTAATTCTAGAGTTGGGGGAGAGGTGGAGACAGGCAGATCCCAAGGACTTCCTAGCCAGCTAGCCCAGTTTCCTGTAACTTCAGGTTCAGTAACAGAGCTTGTCTCAAGGCAATAGGTGGAAAGTGAGGGTAGATGCCTAATTTCCCACTCTGACCTTCGTCTGTAGATGCCTGTGTGTGCACGCAGAACACACACACACACAATCCTGTAAAATTACTTATAGAAACTTGACTAAAAACTAGGCTTCTAGGGCTGGGGAATGGTTCAGTAGGTAAAGCTTTCAGTACGGGACCAGAGTTCAGATTCTCAGAACCAATATAAATGCTGGGCAGGCAGCACTCCAGACACAGACAGGGGACCCTCAGTTGTCCTGCTAGAAGAGCCAAACTGGTAAGCTCTTGGTTCAAATGAGAGGGAAAAGAGCGATGCTGCCTCAGTATGAAAGGGAGAATGTGACTGAAAAGACAGTGTCAACCTCTAATCTCCACACTTGTGAGCAAACATGTATACAACCATAGGCAAACACACACACATATCAGATGTAGTGGTGCACACCTTTAATCCCAGCACTGAAGAGGCAGAGACCTGTGGATCTCTGTGAGTTCAAGGCCAGCCTGGTCTACAGAGCTAGTTCCAGGACAGCCAGGGCTATTACTCAGAAAAACCCCAACTCAAAAACAAAACAAACAAACAGCCTAAATTACAAAAGTAGCATGCATCTAAACTTGTAGTAAGATTCAACTAACATGTCACTTTTACAGGAATATTGCCCTTTTAAATCCTGTAACTTAGAAAACAGGCAAAACGAAACAGAAAAGATAAAGGCTGGGGATGTGGCTCAGTTGGTAAAGGGCTTCTCTGCAATGCACGAAGCCCTGATTCCATCCCAGCATCCAATAAAAACAGGGAGTGATGATTCACACTTATGGTCCTGGCAAGCAGACATAAACAGGAGGACCAGAGGTTCAAGGTCATCCTTGGCTACATAGTGAGTTTGAGTAGCCTAGGCTACACTAGATCATGTCTCAAAAGAAAAGGAAAAGAACAACAAACCAAGGAAGAAAGAAAAAGGTAGGTATTAACGATAAGACAAGGATCATGGATCCTGTCAGAAGACAAGGATCAACCAACACACAAGAGGAAAATGTTCCAGTTGCCAGGGTACTCACGGGCAAGGAAAGCCGGTATAGCACTATTTATAATAACAAAAAATTGGAAACACAAACAATGCAAGTGGTTAAATAAATTAAGATCCACCCACACAGTAAAACCATAACTCAGACTGGCCTTGAACTCACTATGTAGCACTGGCCCACTTTCCTTGACTTCTACTTCTGGGTGAGATCTAAGTTCTTCAAGCTAAGCAAAATGCAACAAAGATAGCTAAACAATGCAGGTGTGCTCTCTGCAGACACCTAATGTGAACTGAACAGCAGGAAGTCTGAAATGTGGATAGACTCCGATAGGACTACTGCCCCAGTGCCCCATCTTGGCTCTCCCTCATCATCCAGAGAGCCTCAAGGAGGTGAAGGAAAGACACCAGACGAATGAACAGTTCTATACGTCATGCCTGTACCTGTTTCTGTCACTGTTTTAAACCAATCCAACAGTTTCTCCAAGCAGGTGTCATCTGCCACCAGCTGCCTGGGATCTGCCAGAACAGCACAAAGAGCCGGGAGGAGCCTGGAGCATTCTGGGTCCATGATCAGGGCAGCGGTTCCTACAGAGGAAGCAATGGATCAGTCATGATCATATCTGGCTTCAGACACCAAACGTAGCAACCTCCGATGTCTGCTATGATGGGGGAGGGGCCCCCAAAAAACTTCATTAGGGCCAGAACTCTTGAGCTCACAGACACTAAGCTCAATCCAGGGGAACCTGGTAGGTGAGGAAATGTTAATCAGAACCACAAGGCCTTTGGTGTCGAGTCGACTTTTAGGGGTTTGGTGCATTGGGGTGGAGGTGCAACTGCCTACTGACCTAGCTGCGGGGAGAACGGAGTCAGGGGATCAGCCAAATATGCAGGGGACTGTCCATCCAGGTACCTGACCCTAGAGTCTGCTCTCAACGGTCAAGATAAACCTGCATGAGACCCAGGAATACAGAGGAAAGTGTGTCTCACAGCCCAGGTCGGTAGATGCTGCAAGTGACAACCCTGCGGCCTGCATCGGAACGTGTCCATTCAGGACAGAAATATGCATCTTGGAGAGTGAGGTCGGCCCGGCACGGTCCGTCTCAACTCCGACATTCGTCGTCCGTACCTCCCAATTCCAGGTAAGAGGTGCGCACTCCGCGATTTCGAGTTGGCTAGGGTTCGAATCCCGCCCCCGCGTCCCTCTGCTACGGGCCTAGGCCCGAAAGTGCAGAATCCACCACTAGGCCCCAAGTGCCTGTCCAGAGCTCCTACTACACGTTACCGGGATCTGAATCCCTGATTTGCGCGCGACTCACCCGCTGAGGTTCCGGTGTCTGCTACAGGCCCCGCCCGCGCCCCCGCAAATTCCGCTCCAAGCCGG
>LOEQ01000001.1:396674-407207 GCA_001685075.1 Bramus lutescens
GTGTGTGTGTGTGAGAGAGAGAGAGAGAGAGAGAGAGAGAGAGAGAGAGAGACCTATGTGCTCCTGTCTCCACCTCCCCAGTGCTAAGGTTACAGGCATACAGTGACACAATGGCTTTTTTAGTTTTGTTTTGTTTTGTTTTGTCTTTTGGAGGCAGTGTTTCTCTGTAGCTTTGGAGCCTGTCCTGGAATTCGCTCTGTAGACCAGTCTGGCCTCGAACTCAGAGATCCGCCTTTCTCTGCCTCCGGAGTGCTGGGATTAAAGGTATGCAACACCACCATCTGATAACACGATGGCTTTTTGTGAATTTCAGTTTTTCATGCTTGTACAGCAAGTACTTGAGCTACTGAGCCATCTCCCCGGCCCCCTAGTCCTCATTTTAAAAGCAAGAAAATGAGGTTCAGAGGTTTACTCAAATATGTCTCTCCCTGATCTCCCAGGCTCAGGGAAGGCAGGGATGGTATTTGCAGTAGACTTGGCTTCTCTTCCCACCAGCACTATGTACTGGAGGAAAGAAATGATTTTAAGTTACTCCAAGTAAAACCTTACACCACAAAGCAACAAGATCAGCAAGGATGGTGCAAACCAGATTGGGCAGGACCAAGATAAAAACAGGAGTACTCAGAACCTATGCACCAAGTGCTAGCGCTGGCAAGGCCTGCACACCAGGACCCATGCAGTGGCACCTGCTCTGTCATACTGCTCTTGATAGACTCACCCTCCTGACCACCTGTCCAGGCATGACAGTAGCTGCCCAGGACAGCAATTTGCAGAGCCCTCCAAAGTGGTTCATAGCCACCTCAAAATATTTTTGTTAATTAAAAAGTATTTTTATGTTTATCTACTTATTGAGAGGGGTACTCACATACCAGGGTGTATGTGAAGGTCAGAGGACAGTTTGTGGGAATCAGTTCTCTCCTTCCACCATGTGGGTTCCAGGGATCCAACTCAGGTCGTCAGTCTTGGTGGCAAGTCCCTTTACCCATCTTGCCAGGCCCCAGTGTTAGCTTTTTAAAAAATATTGTAAAATTTAAGCATGGAGGAGGTGGAGACAGGAGGATCAAAAGTCCAGATCGTCTTGGAGAAAAGAAGGATTTTAAGGGCAGTCTGAGCTACATGAAACCTCCTCTGAAAAAAGAAAAGGAAAGTATATATGTAATAATGTAGTATTAATTGAAATGTCTACCCTAGGACATTGGAGGAAGATATAGAACTCATTAATGAATGAACAGATATTTCCATAGAGAAAACTCTGTTTTTTTTAAATTTTATGTATGTGGGTATTTTGTCTACACATATGTCTGTGTGCCATATGCATGTCTGGTGCCCTCCAAGGTCAGAAGGAAGGGAGGGCATCATGTTCCCTGGAATTGGAGTTACAGATGGCTATGAGCCAACGTATGCTTGATGGGAATTAAACCCGGATCCTCTAGAAGAGCAGCCACTGTTCTTAACCACCGAGCCATCTCCCCAAGCCCTGCATTTTTATTGGTCCAATGCCGTGTGTGTGTGTGTGTGTGTGTGTGTGTGTGTGTGTTGTGTGTAAGTCTGAAGTTGATTCAAAGTAGCAATTGTAAACCAGTCTAGAGGCCCAAGCTTGTAATTCAGCACTTAGGAAGCTGAGTCAAGAGGATCAGAAGTCAAACACCAGCCTGGGCCACACAGGGAGACCCTGACCCTTGAAAAACAAAGTTGTTTAGGTTGTAATGGAAATACTTCCCCAAGGAGACATTAAGGAGAAGGCTAAGCCTGGCCGAGCAGTCCCTTGACCTTAGGCAAGGAATTGCTGGGTCCCAGTGGATCCCAGGCGCAGGGCAGCATCCAGGTTCTGGTGACTTCTTTGTAATTAAGCAACTGACTGTACATGTAGTCATCTCCTTGAATGCAGTGTGGTCCCTAGAACAGCTGCCATGGGACCCTGAGGGCTGGCTGCTGCCCTCTGACCCTGCCTCTTGCTCTCCATGTTCCTTCTTCAGCGCTCCTCAGTGGGGGAGTCCATTGGGGGCCCTTAGTCATCACTAGGAGCGCACTAAGGAAGGAGGGATGGATGTGCAAGAACCCTGATAGAAAGAAGCTGGGCATCAGTAGGCTCTCTTAGGAGGGGACCCAGCAGGCGGAGCCCTGGTGGGTGACTGTGCTGAGGTGGTGGCCCTCTGCTGGCAGGTCATCACCGGGCTCAAGCAAAGGATCTTCAGGCTGGAGCAACAGTGCAAGGAAAAGGACAACACTATCAAGTACGACCTGAGGGGAGCTGGTGGTGGGAGGTCCCCAGCGTCCATTGGGTGCTACACTGGGCCAGCAAAGACAGACCTCTCTTCCATCTACCCTTTCCATTCTGAGTTTGTTCTGCCTTCTTGCCACATCTTTGTTCCAACCTAAAACTGAGAAATGTTAGCTTCTCCCTTCCCTGTATGACATGGTGGGAACAAGCATTCTACCCCTAGGCAGAGGCCCTACCACTGAACCACACCCCAGCCCCTCACTGGTGATTCTAGGCAGGGGCTCTACCACTGAGTCACACCCCAGCCCGTCACTGGGGGATTCTAGGCAGGGACCCTACCACTGAGCCACACCCCAGTCCTGTTTTCACTTTTAATTTTGAGACAGAACCTCCTTGTATTGATCAGGTGGTCAGGCCTTGAGTCTTCAAGCCTTCTGTCTTGGGTCCTGAGGAACCTGTATGGCTGTACTACACATTTAGGCTCAGCTTTCTGTTTAATTCAGATTCCCTCTAAATTTCGTAGGAAACAGCATTTCTCTTCAACTTCTTACTCTCCAGCCCCCACCCCTGTCAGAATGACGATCACCTCTGATGTCCAGCGTGAAAATTCTGGGTCTGGATTCCTCTCAGCAGACACTGTGCTGCGCCCACCTTTTCCCCTCCCCACCCCACACCCCGGTCCTCCCTGCATCTTTCTGGTCTCACTGAGCATAAGAGATGATCTTAGATGTGGTTAAGTCCATTTTCAGAAAATTGCGGCAACCCATCCACCTGTGTTCTGATTCCTATGGCATTTCTGGCCCTCGCTTGTTTCTTGATGAAATTTGTCAGTGTGAGTCTGGGTATGTGCTGATTTCCTGTTTTGTGCCATGAGCTCTGCTTCCTCCTGTGCCTTCCTTCTGAAGCATGTGGCATATTAAGGGCAAGGTGACAGTGCTGGTGGTGGCAGGAAGCAAAGGATTTGTTTTTATTTTTCCTTCTGTCTTGTTTTGAGACCACATCATGCTATGTAGCCCAGGCTGAGCTTGAGGTCACGGTCCTCCTGCACCAGCCTCCCTGTGGAGTGCTGGGATGACATGCATGTGTCACTACACCTGACTCTGATTCCTCTCTATAAAGTGGGCTGTTCTGCTCTGAAGGTGATGCAGGGTCCCTTGGTGCCATGACCCCAGTGTTTGCAGGGTAGCCTTTCTTAGAGAAGACCATCTGCCTTTGGTCTGTGGGCTCATGAGGGAAGTGGCTGGGGCCACCCCGGAGGACACTTGTCTGGTGTGATTGTTCCAGAAGTATGGATTCGTGTGATCAAGGCCAATGTCGGGCTTCTCTTTTCTATTGCCATCCCCTCTCTGACTTCCGGGAGTGCCTCTTCCTCTGCCTGTCCTCTGGGTGCTAGTCCCACCATGTTAACTCTGAACTTGGGTTTTCAGCAAACTGCAGACTGACATGAAGACCACCAACCTGGAGGAGATGCGCATCGCCATGGAGACATACTATGAGGAGGTGTGTACACCCTGAACCCTGTGGAGAAGGAGGAGCCTGATGCTCTGAAACCTGCAGCTCTGCCTGCACTCGGGCTCAGAGGGCATGCAGAAGTCACCACAGCATAGTTTTCTCTCCTGGAATAAAGCCAGATTTGGGAAGCTGACTGTAGATTTGGGGAAAGCTGGCCCCCTCTTCTGTTGTGTTTCTGACACCTTCCCTTTGCACCCTCACAGATCCATCGTCTGCAGACCCTCCTAGCAAGTACTGACGCCCCAGGAAAGAGGTATGACCTCATGTGGGAATCTTGTGTGTCTTTGTACTGTCGAGGCCCCTGGCTCATTCTCCCTTTTCTTGGCAGCTGTGCAAGGCTGTGTGTGTGTGTGTGTGTGTGTGTGTGTGTATGTGTGTGTGTATTACATGCATGTGTACATATTCATGTGTATATGAATATGTGTGCACATATGGAGACCACCAGTCAGCATCAGGTGTTTCCACCCTGTTTTCTGAAGCAGAGTCTCCCAGGGAACCTGGAGCCCTGAGTATCCTCCTGTTGGTGTCTCCCCAGTGTTGCCAGGCTTTTTAACTTGGGTGCTCCAGTCCTCATGGTTGTATAGCGAGCAGGTGCTTACCACCGAGCCCTCCACCCAGCCCTCCTCGCTTGTTCCTGATAGTCGCATTGATACATATCTGTTGGCCTTGTCACAGCCTCTCTGTTCTTTGCCTGCTGACAGTCACCCACGCCCACGCTCCAAGAGGGAACTGTAGAAGCCCCATGACCACTTCCAGCCTAGAACTGGAGAGCAATCTCTGCCTTACTTGTTTGAAACAAACTTTCCTGTTTTGTTGTTTTGATTTTGATGTTGAAGTTTTCCCAAGTTAAGGTCTCTTTTTTGTTTGTTTGTTTTGTTTTGTTTTGTTTTTTGAGACACATTGTCTCTGTGTAACAGCCCTGGCTGTTCTGGAACTCATTTGGTAGATCAGGCTGACTTCATACTCATTGAGGTCTGTCTGCCTCTGCCTCCCAAGTGCTGGGATTAAAGGCGTGCGCCACCACTGCCCAGCAAGTTAAGGTCTCTTTACTGTGTAGGTTGTACCTATCTTTTGTAAATGATATGATGCTAAAATGCCAACAATCGTAGCGCCCACACCAAGCAGCCTCTAATGCCTGGAACTCCAGCTCTGGGGGATCTGATGCCTCTGGTGGCCTCCATAGGCACCTGCAAGCAGATATATAGATATATTGATACAGATACGGATGTATGATGTATATGTAAAACAGATCTGCCCATACCACAGGCTTCTGTGTAAACTGCCGGCACCAGGTGTGGCTATCCTTTTTCTCCTTTGTCCCCAGTCGCTCCAGACAGCAGCTGGAAGATATCCTCTTAAAGAGCCATATAGGGCTGAGGAGGTAGCTCCCTGGTAAAGCTCTAGTCTGTTGTGTAAAACAAAGCCAGACATGTCTGCATGTCTGTAATCTCAGTGCTGGCAGGATGGGGAGTCTAGGAGGTCAGGGGATTACACAGAGGAAAGATCCAGTCCATAAGACTCGCTGGCTGCCAGCTTAGCTCCAGTTGAGTGGAAGGCCCTGTCTCAAGGGAAAAGGTGGGGAGTGATAGAGTAGGACACCTAACACTGTCCTCTGGCCATGGTACCCATGTACACATGTACATATGCCACACACATACATGCACACACACAAAGACAGATAAGTGGAGTTGGTCCTGTTATTTGCAGGAAGTAAATATCCTATGACATCCTAGGGTTACTGAATTAGTAAATACTGAATCACCGGTCCTGGGCAGTGGATTCAGGTGTAGGTCCCTGTGATCACTAGTGACATTTTTATCAAGGAAGATGCTAAGACTGGTGTTGTGTGTCTTTATAGATTATATATTATATTTATGTAATATTTACATATTACATATCTTTAAAGGCATGTAATATGTAGTATTGATTCACTATACTATATAGTGACTTTCTAATACAGAACCAGAGACCAAGAGCCAAAGGAACACTAGGGGGTGCTCAGCACCTTGCTATAGGACCACTCATTTTAGTGCCTTATGTATGCATGTAGCTATGTATGTATTTAAATAAATACATGATGGTCCTGAGAAAGGAACCTAGGGCCTCCCACATGCTAGGTAAGCATTCCCCCAACTGAGCTACATCCCCAACCTATTCCATGGCCACGTTATACACTAGCACAAAGTACAAAAAAATAAAATAGAGGTGAGTCTGGTAACACACCCACATCATGGCAATGCTCAGGAGGTGAAGGAAGGAGAATCCTGAGTTCCAGGACATCCTGGAATACGTATGGAGTCCCAATCTTAACAATGGAAGGCACTGGGTATGGAAGAGCCCTTGCATGGCATTCCTGTGTTTAAAAAATAATCAGTTGAAGTTACATTTCCCTAATTGGGGAATTAGAGCTGGTTTCCGGTCAGATTGTTAATGTTCTTGTGTATAGGGCACTCTGACCTCAGAACCTGATAAGAAGCCGTTTGTGTTCCTATTTGAGATGTTTCCCGTCTAGAAGTACGACCCTCAGCTTTTCCCTTGCTTATCCCCAGGCCCATGGAGGAAAAGAAGCTGGGTATGAAGAGGCAGAAGAAGATGAGCAGTGCCCTGCTGAACTTGACCCGGAGTGTGCAGGAGCTGACAGAGGAGAACCAGAGCCTGAAGGAGGACCTGGACCGCATGCTCAGCAATTCCCCCACTGTCTCCAAAATAAAGGGTATCTGTCGGCAGGCCGCTCACAGAGGGAGACACAAGGAGACAGGTCATGTCTTGTTCTGTGGTGAAAGATAGGAAGCGGGCCCCATTCAAACATGGAGAACTTGGTCAGAAGCCTCAAATCAGACATGTCCCCTTACCTGTGCAAAAGGACTTGTCAGTAGGGCGGTGCCACACTGGTTCAGGGAGAGTCCAAGGAGCCTGGGCCTATAGAGCTGTGGAGATAAAGAGATCTCTCTGGTTCTAGGGGCCTGCAAGACACTGGGGCTTTTGCTTTGCTTTGCTTTGCAGTACTGGGGATAGAACCCAGGTTTAATATGGACTAGGATAGGGGTCTCCCACTGAGGCTCTTCCAGCCGTAGGCCCCAGGGCTTTTTTCCTGAGCTGTGAAGTTGACATTTCAGAAAGGAAGAGTGGTTGAGCTCTGAGGCAGGTGCCCGCCATGCTGGAGAACTGGGCGTGCTGCAGGTCCCTGGCAGACAGACAGAACCATGTGATGGCAGCCAGCAAGATGGGTGCCAGAGAAGAGCAGAGCCAAGTCTTAAGCCTGGAACATTTAGAAGGTTAGGTAATGAGGGGCAATTAGTAGCGCATGGTCAGCAGTGGCCAGAGTGTGACAGCCGAGCTTTGAGTGTCTCAGGTGTGAAGAGTGAGACTAGCATCTGGAGTTTCGCAGAGTGACAAATCATCAGGCTGGGGACGTAGGTCAGTTGGGAGAGTCCTTGCCTAGAGTGCTTGGAGCCCTGAGTTCGAGTCCCATCAACACATGAACCAGGAGTGATAGAGCATGCATCTCAGTACACAGGAGATGGAGGCAGAAAGAGCAGAAGATCCAGGTTGTCCTCCGTTATTATATAGTAAGTTCGAAGCCATCCTGGCCCATGTGAGATAAGCAACCCTCGGGTGACAAGCACCTTGCCCAGTGGGGTCTGTGGCTTGGCTGTCAGTCCATGCAGTGGGAAGCAGTGAGTCCATGTCTCAGAAGAGTGGCCCTGCTGCAGGGCCCATGGGCACTGTCTTGTAAACCCCGTTGCCTTCCTTAGGTTACGTAGACTGGAGCAAGCCCCGGCTGCTGAGACGCATCGCCGAGTTGGAAAAGGTAAGTGCAGGTCTAATGTCTCATCGGGGCCTACCTGCCAAGGAGCAGCCACTGTCTGGGTTAGTGGGGATACAGAGTCACAGAGTGAGATAAGCCACTCAGCACGCATGTAGGGTTGCTTAGCAGGCCTTACCAAGTGCACAGGAAAGACATTACTACTTGCAGTATTACTGGGCAAGGCTTGAGATTGTGTCGTTCACAGCCCTCATTTTATAGAACCCATCACTAGGCTTCCTGTAACCACAGGTGGATATGTGCCTGTGGTCTAGCCTGGTGTACACATCTGCAAGTCCCAAACTTCTTTATAATACTTGAATCCTCAGCAGTCTCTTCATCTACACTTCTGCCAGCAAACATGAGCTGCTGTTCCTCATCTCCCACCCCCACACCAGCCCCATAGAGGAGTCTGGCTCTGGGAAACCTGTCCATCCTGTTAGGATCTTGAGATCAAATGCCAGGGATGTAACTTAGTGACACAGTGCCTCCTAGACTCTAGGCAAGGGCAGGGGCCATGACACAGTGGTAGAGCACCTGCCTGGACTCCACAGTGAATGACTGGGGGCGTGGCTCAGCGGTAGAGCACCTACCTAGAATCTGCCTGCATCCCCAGTATTGAAAGAAAAAGTTCTGAACCAGTTTCCCAGTTGTTTGACAAAGCTATACAAGGCCCGAGGGAGAATGTTTTAAATATAGTCAGGTCCTGACAAATTAGAACATAGAAAAGTAGACAGAGCAGAAAGGGAAAGAAGTTTCTCTGTTGTGGAAATACTTAATACGTAAAGCATGCTGGGAAATACAGGAAATTCAGGTATATCCAAAGACCCAATAGCAAAGGCCTGGGGAAACAGGCCGCACTTTTAGACAGAACTGAACTGTGAACAGCAAGCACAAGGGTTGGAGATACCCGAATTCCAATGTGTACATCCTCCTTGCCTGCCTCCCTCCTTGGTGGCTTTCATCATATATGGTGTTGGTAGCTCTGACCCGTGTCCTGCCTCTGGGACTGGCCAGCACTATGGGAAGGAAACCTACTGACTCGATCCCCACAGCAAAGCTTTTCCCACACACTGGAGATTAGCCGCTCCTGAGTCTCACTCATTGCCTCCAGAAGGTGAGCTCCTCAGAAAGCCCAAAGCTCTCTACTTCAGAGCTGGTCAAGCCGAATCCCCTGGTCCACTCCTCATCCAACATCTCAATGCAAAAGCAGCCAAAAGGGGACCAGTCCAAAGAGGACCAGCCCAAAGGGGATCCATCCGAGGACCAGGAGCATCTCCAAGGAACTTTGAAGATCCTGAAGGGGGAGCGGAGCGCACTGCAGGCACAGCTGGCAGAGAAAGAGTAAGTGGCTGACTTGGAGGGTTGAAGCGCCAGGCCTATAGGAGTTAGTGCATCCCTGTTTCATAGCCCTGAACACCCATATCACGGAGAGGGCAGCGCTTGCCTGCAGTCTCGGGACTTGGAGGGGTGTAGGCAAGAAGATCACCAGTTCAAGGCCAGCCTCTGTGTCTTAGTTATTTTTAAATTGCTGTCATAAAACTGTGACCAAGGCCACCAGCCCTGCCCACCCTGAAAGCTTTTGGAGATGAAAGGTCTCAGGCCCCACCCACCTGGAAAGCTGGTGTGGGAAGCAAGGCCTACCCACTGCCCACCTTGAAGTCTGGGGGCCAGGTGCTGGGCTAGCCTTGGGTCTAGTGACCGTGGAGATATCTGCTTGTGTCTCAGCGTGGAGATGAATAAGCTGCTGCAGGCCAAGATCGACTTGGAGAAGGAGCTGGAGATAGCCAGGGAAGGCGAGAAGGAGAGACGCAAACAGGAGCAGGCTTTGAGGTAAGTAAGTACACTGAGTATCAAGTAGTGTTTTGATTGTGCTTTTATTTTGTTTGGCCCAGCATCTCACTGTGTAGTGCAAACTGGCCTCAGTGTGCAGCTTTGCAACTTCCACCACTCAATTGTCAAACCACATTTGCTGAGATCACAAGTGTGTGTCCCCACGCTGGGATGCCCTGAGTTTGTGTGTGACAGGCTTTCATGTACCTGACTCTGGCTTTGAACTTATTATAGCCAAAAATGAGCTTGAAGTTCTTATTCTCCTGCCTCCACTTTCCAAATACCAGAATTACCTTGCTCTTTTGTGTAGTACTGGAGATGGGCCCAGGACTTCCCACACGCTAGGCAAGCTCTTTACCACAGACCCCTTTCCAACTCCTGATAATTCAGGAATAGGGCTGGGCCTAGCATCCTCAGCCCTGCCCTTGCAGGCTCTCAGAACACAGGTGACAATTTAGAGAGCCCCTGCAGTGGCGTTGATGGTGACCACCAGTTGCCAGAAGTCCATTCCTGTAGCCTGTCCCTGTGCAGCACTGCCTGGACCACTGTATGACAGTTTTTCCTACCAGATGACGACCAGGATCATCTTTTCCTTTTGTACTTTAGAGAGAAAATCGAAGCCCTCACCAACAAGTGTCAAGAACTGGAAGAAGCTAAGAGACAAGAGAGAGAGACTACTGTGGCAGTCACTCATGAGGTACCATGGGCTGTGTTGGTCCCTCGACTTTAGGCATGGGTGGGGCTTGTCACCATTGTCTTCACATGCAGCTTCTCTGTGATCTACCACCTGTCACCTGTACTAATGGTCTCCAAAACCCAAACCATGAATGTAGATGCCTCAGGCTGGCCTAGGGTATTAGGCAGTTTGGATAGGATAGGCACAGCTCTGAGGAGGCATGAATGCCAGAAACGAAGTGGGGAGAAATAGCCCAATCCTAGCCTGCATAAATGTGACTACCCGAACATGCTGTCTAGGCAGCTATCTTGCTGCAACTTCCCTGTCTCCCTTACCCCCGTATTTGTCTCATTGGTTTTGTAGGACTGGACCCAGGGCTTTATATATACTAGACAGGTGCTCTACCACTGAGCCACACCCCAACCCCTCACTGAGGATTCTAGGCAGGGGCTCTACCACTGAGCCACACCCCAGCCCCTCACTGAG
>LOEQ01000001.1:463671-473931 GCA_001685075.1 Bramus lutescens
CCTGTGGGGTGGGCAGCTATAGGGCTTGGAGCAAGCAGCGTGTAGGTAACCAAGGCTGGGGCCCCATGGCAGGAGGTGGTTTACAGACCTGTGGTCCTCCGGGAGCAAACCTGGCAGCTACAGATCCCAGAACCCAGGTTTTGGCTCTCCCCAGAGCGGAGAGCTCTGCATTCCCTTCCTTCTAACAACCCCATTCATTGTGCTGGTGTCTGGGACCAAAAGGAGTCGGCAGAGGACTCGCTGGGCCTAGGGTCCAAGTCTGGCCATCTGTAGCTCCTGAGCATGACAAAACCTCAGTGGAGGGGACCCTGCCTTTGGCTCCAACTGGGCTGTTGCCAGGAATCTACAGGGCCATGGAGGCCCAGCTGTGGCCAGTCTGCCCATTGTAAGTGTTCCTGGCCTCAGGTTCTGAGGGAGGCATGGGGCACCCCTTCCTGGGTGCCTGGGTGTGCCCTGGGTCCTCTCAGAAGCACAAATGCTGCCCCCCTGGCCGTGAGCTGGCCACAAGGTGAATGTATATAGCATGAGAGGCGAGCACTGCCCGGATGTGGCTGTGAACTTGTGCTGTCTTGGGAGTCCTGACTGTCGTGTGCGTGCGTGCCCCTATCTGTGACTCTTCACTCACCGAGGCTGAAGAAAGGAAACAAGGGGATTCCTACCCTGACCTCCATGGAGGAGGTGGCTCCTGCCACTGTGGTTTTTGTTTTTGTTTTGTTTTCTGACTTTTGGGGTGCCACTTGTCTCCTCAATCCCTCTTGTCCTTCCACCTCTCCAGGGGGTGAACAGTCCAGTGCCAGCTGCCTGTGACTGGTCCCCACTCACTTTTACCCCAGGGGATCCTACAGCTTTGGTGGGTAACAAGGAAGGCTGAGCCACCAAATCAGACCTAGGTCCCTAGCCAAGCCAGGAGGGATCTGGCTGGGACAGCAACGCTGATAGGACTGATGGCCACCATCCCCCACAAACATACTGACTTCTTCTGTGAGACAGAGCTTAAGTCGCCGATCTTGGCCTGGAACAAACTCCAAACCTTCCCCTCANAATTCCTGGCCCCGGCCCCAATGCCTGCCCTACCCAGGTACCAGCTCTGCCCAGCCCAGAAAGTGGTTAGCTCCTGGGCTAAAGGTGACCAGGGTCTCTTGTTTGTTTTGAATCATAATGATGGTGTGCCATGCCCTTCCTCATATATGATTTTGTGAGATTTGCCTCCCAGTTACTGTCCCCCCCTGCCTGCATCTGCCCCCAGTGGACAATGTCATCTGAATTGAGCCAGCCCCAAGTTACCCCCCAGCCTCTGTAGGACCATGGCTGTGTGTTACTGTTGCTGTGTTTTTGTTTTTTTTAAACCTGGTTTGGGGTTCGATTTTTATTTCTTTGGGGAACTTTATTTTTCTTGGCAAATAACTAAAGTTCTTGTCCATGTAATTTCTGTGATCTCTATTCAGCTTGGGTTTCATGTTTTAAAATAAACAGTTTTAAGAAAAATGAGTCTGACTTTCATGAACTGCCTTGGAGGATCCAGAGCCATAGGCTGTACACAGGGTGACTGCCTGCAGCTCAGGTTAGGGACACAGGGCTCCTGAGTGAGGTCTGTGGGGAACCAACCACATTCGGTATGGCCAGGACTTCATGGGTAGAGACAAGAACTTACTGGCTGGGAGGGAGCCATAGAGAGTGACACCATCTAACCTTCATTTCAACTGAATTGCTCTAGTTGCTAAATCAGGAAGGGATGGAGGAAAGATAGAAGCAGGAGATCAATCAGCTCTGTACTGGAGTAGGGCTCCATTGAGAAGCTGGGGGTGTGGCTCTGTGGTAGAGCACCTGCCTAGAATCTCCCAGTGAGGGGCTGGGGTGTGGCTCAGTGGTAGAGCATCTGCCTAGAATCCTCCAGTGAGGGGGTTATATGTGAAAAGCTGGAAAAAGATTCATGGAAAGCAAACACCCATGGAGGCACTGGTTCCTCTCAGGAGTCATGATAGGCGTACATCTCAGAAGTCCCCAATAATCTGTATCCAAAGTGCCTAGAGGCTCCAGTGCGTTGTGTTTCTGTCGGGGAGGAGAGTGAGCAGTGACTCTGCTGGCACCTGCTGCTTGAGCCACACTCAAAAGCCAGCACATGAACAGCCCATGCACCTTGCACCTGACTCATACTGCATCAATCTGACATTAGAAGGCTAGGAATGTGCTTGGTGGTTTGATCATTTGCCTGGTATATTATTGACCCAAGGTTCAATTCTCATTACTACAAAGGGGGAAAAAAGGAATAAATCAGAAGTTTGGGACTATATTTAATATCACATGGAATTTTGAGGCCAAAGCAAAGACCTGCAGTTCTTTTTCTTCACCCCAGATTCAGGGGAGGATTTCTGAAAAGTGGCGACTCAGACTGGGGGAAATAATCAACTGTGGCCACCAGGAGGTGCCCAAGGGCCATGCTGGGTAGTGGCAGAGGCACTGGATCTGAGCGAACCATTGCAACTGAGTCCCCTAAACTCCATGACATCTAGGCAATCTCCAGGGTCCAATATAGAGTGCCTCTTAGTCTTGGGGTTTTACCAAGTGTTTGTGTAGTTGGACAGCAAGCAGGGTTAGTTAGATTTTATGTATTTCTCCCTCTCTTGTTTTACTTATTTTAATATGTTATGTATATGGGTGTTTTGCCTAAATGTATATCTGTGTACCACATGCATGCAGCACCCATAGAGGCCCAAAGAGGGCGTCAGGTCAGATATCCCCAGGAACGTTCTGAGCCACCATACGAATGTTGGGATTTGACCCTGGGTCCTCTGAAAGAGCAACCACTGAGCCAACTCTCCAGTCTCTTTGTTTGACAAAGTTCAGGCTGGTCTTGAATTCTATGTAGCCAAGGATGGTCATATGGTGCTGGGGATTGAACCCATGACTTTCTCCGTGCTTGGCAAACACTCTACCAACTGAGCCACATTGCCAGCCCTGGTGTGCGCGTGTGCATGACTTTGTATATGTGTGTGTGTATAAGTGGGACTGTCTGTGAAAAGCAGAATGATTATCCAAGAAGGGGAGGAGACAGTAGAAGGGGTGGATACGGTCAGAGCACATAATGAATGGAGCTATTTTTATGAAATTAATTACTGTAAACAATGAAAATACACCAGTAAAAAAAAAGCACCAATGACTCCGCTGGTTACGGCATTTGCTGCTAAGCCTACTGACCTAAGTTTAGTCCCTGGGGCCTACATAGTAGAACCTAGATCTGTAGGTAGTCTTTGCCTGTATGCATGTCTGTGCACCACATGCATGCCTGGTGCCTGCAGAGGTCAGAAGAGGGTGTTACATCCCTTAGGACTGGAGTTGCAGACGGTTTGAGCAGCCATGTGAATGCTAGGACTCAAACGTGAGTCCTCCGCAAGCAAGAGCAGCCAGTGCTCTTAACCGCCAAGCCATCTCTCCAGCCCCAATATTATTATTATATTATTATTATGCCAAGCATCACAAGGAAAAAATGTAGGGTTGGGGGGGTCAAAAAAGTAGAACTTGGGTAAGGATAACCAGGTGGGCATAGGAGAGTATGGCACGGGCCTGGCCAATAAGTCTTTGAACTGCTCTGTCTGCTCTGAGCCTCCTGCTTCCTCCCGAGACTTCAGGCCCAGAAGGTAGGGAGAGCAGGCTGAGGAAATACAGTGGACTGATTCTGGCATCAGAGGTCAGGGCCATTTATGACAGGGAGAGTATGGAAGTCTCTGGTCCATTGCTCATTGCCCTTCTCAGACTGCTCCTGACCATCTCCCCAAAAACCCCACTCTGGGGTGGCTTTGTCTAGGCTGTGCCAAGCTCACACTCACACACACACACACACACACACACACACACACACACACACAAAGAGCACATGCTCATATTAACTGACTTTTGCTCATACTTTGTGGTTTTGGCCTTCTGGCTCCAGCAACGAGGTACCTCTTCCAGGAAGTCAGCCCTGCTGACCCCAGTGGGGAGGGAAGTTCAGAGAGGGAAGTTGAAAACATCAACCCCACCCTGCAGCCCTCCCCCAGACCCAGCTCAGCTAGTCCTCGCCACTGCTCCTACCACTCAGCATGAGAGAGGAAGCTGGGGGCTGAGGCTGCATTCTGCACCCTCCCTGACACCCTATAACTTGCAATTGCGGTTCTACTTTTGTTTGGAGGGGAAGTCGTTCTGCAGGTAGCCTAGGCTGGTCTTGGACTCTTGCAGTCCTGTCTCTGTCTCCCAAGTACAGAGACTGCAGTCATGAGCCACTAGGATACTTGGCTTGCAATTTTACTTTTGGAAGCTCTCCATGAAGGGTGGTTTGGAACAGGACCCCTGACTGGGCCCCTTCTGGTGCTCTCAGCCTGGGTTATGTGATAATGGCAAGGATGTACCCTAATGCACCTGGAGGTGAAAATGAGTTCCTTCCCTGCCTGAGTAGCTGACCTAAGGAGGACTCTTGCTCAGACCTGCCTGGAAGTGGGCCTTAGAAATAGACTTGCAGCCAGTTGGTAGGGCGTGCCTTTAATCCCCAGCTGAGGTAAGTGTAGCTCTGAGTTCGAGGCCAGCTTGGTCTACAAGAGAGAGTTCCAGAATAGCCAGGGCTAGACAGAAAAACCCTGTCTCAAAACCCCCACCCAGAATTAAACAAACAAACAAACAAATAAATAAATAGATCGGCTTGCTTCCCTTCTGAGGAATAAGCTGACCTGGTCAGCTACATGGGAGAAGTAGTTGAGGCTACTGGGTGCCTTCCTACTTGGCTCCGGTTTCTCAGATGATTTTCTTGAAATAAGACCTCACTTTGTAGCCCAAGCTAGCCCTGATTTCATGATCCTCCTGCCTCAGCCTCTCAAATACTAGGGTTAGAGACCTCTGCTCACCTCACGGGGTTCCCACCATGCTCCTTGCTGCTACCATGTCCCTCCAGAATCAGGACCCACCATGATGAAAACCTCTGACTCCATTCCAATTCCAGTGGGAACCCTACACTGGCTGGGGTTCCCACTCCATGCCCATCAGGCCAGTGTAGCCATTGTGTCTTCCAGCTCTGTGGGGAGGCTGATGCCAACTGCAGGAGACTGTGAGGACCAGGGCAGAGGGCAACAGGCCTCTGACTCATCCGGGCAGGAAAGAGGCCCACAGCCTGTGAGCAGACTGTTCCACCATGACCTTTCCACCCCCTAGCAAATGTCAGCTTCCTCATCCATAACTGAGGCCCTGAGCCACCACCACCAGGCACGATATGCACTTCTGTTACCGGTGCCGACTCCCAGGTTTCTACCCATCCCCTACTCCAAAATCTGCAGGCAGCTGCCTCCGGCCTTAAAAAGTCAAACTGCAGAGCCAAGGTGGGGATCAGGATCTGGCCAGGTGCCCCACAAGGCAAGAGCAGCTACCAGCAAGGGTCATGCCCAGCCTCGCTTGCGGGTGCTGAGCGATTGTGCTAAGTTTCTGGTGGAGTGGGGAGGGGCAGTTCTCTAATCAGGGGTGGGGTAGGGAAGGAGGCAGAGGACACAGAGGTGGCCGGTAGTGAGGACACAGAACTCCAGGTGAGCCAGGATCCAGGTCAGGGCAGGCAGGCACCTGCAGAGGGGGCAGGAGGTGGCCGACACCAGTCTGCCAGCCTCAAGGAGCTAAACTGTAAAGAAGAGGAAGCAAGGAGACCACAGGAAGGGGGTAGGGTGGGGAATCCCCCTGCTCAGCCACCCTCCCTCCCCACCCTTTGTGGCTGGATTTGAGGAAGCTCCCTGGAGAACCTCAGAAAAATAGGCGTCCTCACCAGCTCTGCTTGTGCCCAGCCTGGATACTGCCCATCCTTAGAGGATACCTCCAAACTTACAACAGATGAGAAATGAGGCGGTGTTGGCAAGGTTAATAGGTCACCAAGATCTAGGGACTGTCAGCCTGGCTGCCTGACCCAGGGCATACTGAATTAATCTGCTTTGAGTCTTAGTTTTCCTGTCTGCAAAATGGGTCTCTGGCTAGCCCACCATAGCCACTATCCCTCCTGCAGGAAGAGCTGCACTCCTAACTGTCACAAGCGATATTAACAATGGCAGCACAATCTTAACAGACCTGAACAAGCAACTACCTCCATCAGCTCCGCCCAACCCCCCTCCTCTCAGCATGGTGGCCACCCACCAGTGACAAACCTGCACGGAGCTGGTCACTTTCTCACCGATTTTTAACACCAAGCTTCCCTCCCCAATAGTTGGCTTGTAAGATGCCTATCAACCACCTTCTCCATGGCATGAGCCAGCTTCCCTTGCCCTCATCTGAGTGTTCCCTGGAGTAACCTTGATGGATGGGTGGCTTAGACCCAACTCCCAAGGAAGACTAAGGCCCCTGGGGTTGCTGCAAAGAGCACCTTTATTCAGCGGAAGGACGTCACCATGGCAACAACACATCAATTCCCTGAGAGCTTTTCCCTTATCATTAGCTTGCCTAGCTAAGGTCTTTGCAAAAAGAACATAGAACGCAGTCCATGGGGTGGGGTGAGGTGAGCCTTGGGGTCCTGGGGAGGATGGTAGGGGAGAGCAGGATTCCAGATACTGGAAGGCATAAATACAGTACTAAGGCATTCATGGTCCAGCTTTCCAAAGACCAAGCCTGTTTGGCTTCTGCTTTTTTCTGATCCACAGAAAAGATAAAATAAGACCCTCTCCAGCCCACCCAGAAAACAAACCCCCTCCCTTCACACCCATCCTTCCCATCTCAAGAAACAGCACAGTAAAAAAATACTGTCACAATATTTACAGGCACACCCACTATGGGCGACTTTCTCTCTACTTTGGAGAGGAGATAAAATTCATAGCTCTGAACTCCCTAGTGTGGGAGACAAAGATAGGACCTCAAGGGGTGGGGCTGAAGACTTCACCCCACCCTGGAGGGCTGGAAGGGAAGCACTGGTCACCTGAACGGTCACTGACAGTGCCCAAGCCAGAAGGAGGGCCCCAGGCCTTTTGCTACCCAAACCAGTTTCCCTAGCACTGGGCATGGCTCAGCTGACAGGGAAGGTTCCAGGTAGGTGCTGGCACTCCAACTTAAGAGACTGTGCTATAAGACAGCACCCATGTACCCCTGAGGGGAGCCCTGAGGCCTCTCCCCCCACTGCAGAGATCCAAACACAGATTCCCACAGAACTGCCCTTGGAGTGGATCTCAGAATGTAAAAGATAGTTAGGGACAGACAGGCCACCCCCTGAAGAACACGACTGCCCAGCAGTCTGCAACATGGGTGGGCACACCACACAAACACACAAATATAGACTAGACACACACACATACACGCAGCCCTGAAGAGCCTCGTACACCAAGGTCAGGACACAAACAGGGGTCCCTGGGCCCTTTGGATACCAGGGGCGCCCAGGGACAGGGTCTCAGCCACAGCTGCTAGAAAATGGCGGTGCGGGGACACCAGGGTGTATCTGGGTACAGGTGGCAGTGGACAGAGCGGAACCTGTAGGGAGAGAGCAGAAGACTGGTCTGTGTGGGGTGGGGGTGCCATGCACCCTCTGGAAGTCCCAACAGCACCGGTGAGGTTCCTGATGACCCTCTGCAAGCCCTCACCTGGATGGGTCAGCCTCCACCGAGAAGGGTCCCTTGATGTGCACTGCGTTCCGCTTGTTTTCAAACATGCCATAGCTCAGGGTCACCTGCATTGGGAGCAAGGGAGCAATGCTGGAGGGGTTGCAGTCCTGCCTGGCTGGCTATTCCCTTGAAAAACTCATCCTTGGGCCAAGGACACCTGCTCTGCCCACCTGGGGATGAAGTCCAGGGGGAGGACCTTAAACTATGAACAAGACAGAGAAGGTGTGTCCCTTCAAAGAGCAGGATCAGTCAGTGATTTAAAAGAGTCTACATCACAGGCGGATCTCTGCGAGTTCAAGGCCAGCCTGGTCTACAGAGTAAGTTCCAGGACAGGCTCCAAAGCTACAGAGAAACCCTGTCTCAAAAAAAACCAAACACGGGGTGGGGGGTCTACTTCACTATTTTTTGAGGAATTGAAGATTAAACTTGGATAGCTCATACATGCAGGTAAGTGCTCTACCACTGAGCGACAGCCCCAGCTCTGAGCCAGCAGCTCGGGACAGACTGTGACTCCCGAAAATAGGGTGTCTCTGACACCCTTATTTAAAAACAGTGACCCTGTACAGCGGATGTAATGGGGAAAGTACTTGTCTAGTGTACCTAAGCCCTGGTTCTTTCCCCAACACCAGTAATCCTAGCCCAGGGAGGCGGAGGCAAGAGAATCAGGAATTCAAGGTCAAGGTCATCCTCAATTACTCTTCTACTTCAAGGCTAGCCTGGAATACTGGAGACCCATACACACACACACACACACACACACACAGTGTGTGTGTATCCCTAAATGACACTGAGCCAGATGTGGTAGCCCACAACTGAATCTTAACATATGGGAGGCTGAAGCAAGAGATCACTGGTTCAAGGCTAGCTTTGGCTACATAGTGAAACCCCCATCTCAACAAACAAAAACAAATGAAGGAAAGAAGGAAGGAAGAAAGGAAGGAAGGAAGGAAGGAAGGAAGACTATCCCTTCTGGCCCTGTTGAGTTCACTCCTTGGCCACCCAGGCCTTCGGGATGCATGCACACCTGCTCGTGGAGCTCAGTGGTGGGCACTTGCTGCAGATTCTCCAGGTGGGAGTGGAAGAGGCCACTCCGAATGAGGGGCACTCCCAGCAGTGCTTCCACAATATAGCCAATGGTGCAGTCGTCGGGGAGCCGGATGCGCTCAGCTGTGCTCATGAAGTGTCCCCCGCTGCAAGAGGGAAGGGCCCAGGGCACAGTAAGAGGAGGCTGAAGCCAGGAGCTGGGGAGAGGGTAGACAAGACCTTGCCAAACAGGGCTCCCTCCCTCTATGAACCATAATTCTTCCACGCCAAAGGGTTTCATCCCAGGGTGCTCTAGCCAGGGCAGAGGTAGGGAGAGTAGCTGTAAACACAGCTGCATTTGGATACCTAACGGAGGAGTGGGCAGCTGGGAGAGGATGGCTCAACAAGCCAGATCCTGCAGTGGGGCTCCCAGGACCACAAATGAACACCCTGCTATGTGGATGGTCTTACACGTGCAGGGGGCACTCACCTGGCCCATGGGGCCATCTTTAGGGCTAGCCCTCGGCTGATACAAAAGCCAGCTCCTCCGGTGGCGAACCAAAAGTGGACAGGTCGCTGGGGGAAGCGAGATGGCTGTCATGAGACTCCTGGGTCCCACCAGGTGGCAGAGGTGGCTCAACCCCCTCCCCCTAACTCCTCAGGGGGCTTGTGCAGCAGGGATGATGATGGGAGACACTCACCACTTTGTGATCGCTAATCCGCTCTGTGGCCTGGATGGGCCGGTCCAAACTGGGTTTGCCAATGTACACATCCTGAGTGTGGGGATAGCTGGCCAGCAGCCGTAGCAGCGCCGACTCCAACTGCATCAACAGTAGTAGGTACACCGTCTTGCACCTGAACACATGGCAGGCTAGCGTCAGAGGACTGGACTGCCAGGCTGCCAGGGAAGGTGTATGGATGGGACCCGGTGGGGAAGGGAGGAACTCACTTCTTCCCTGACTCGATGAAATGGTCGTATTCCACAGCCATCTTGCAGGATAGAGCCTGGCGGCTATGGGCGGCAGAGCAGTTGGTGAGGACCACGTTGCCTGTGGACCGGGGGTGTTGTTAGCAGGCCCGGGGAGCACAAGCAGTAGGCTCTTTTCCAACTGCCTCAGACTTTACCCCCGGTCTACCCCCTCCCCAGGGTAGCCGCCCCTGCCCATTCATTCAACCAGCTTTTCCCCCCAGTACTGGCCACCTGTTGCTGCCTGCAGGACTCAAAAGGTCCCCAGAGGATTGAAAGGGGCTCCTCTGCATAAGAATTGGGGGCCCTAGGAGTGGTGGGGCGGGGCATGAAGCAAACCAGCAGAGTAAACTGGCCCCTGAGCCCAGTGACTGGTGACCTCTGAACCCCAGGGTGCCTCGGGGAAGAAGTTACTTAGAATCAGGTCCACCTTTTACGGCCCCAAGTCTGGGACACACCTGTGAGCTTGGTCAGAGCTTCGTCCTCCCCATCGGTGAAGATGAATGTCTGGAAGAAGAGACAGGACCTGAGCTTGCAGCTCCAAGTCCCCCACCAGAGCCACAGTCGAGGCATCCAGGAGTGCCCTCAGCTGTAGGTCTATACTCCCACCCCACCCCCACCCCGCACAACTGCCTGAATTCTCCACTGCACATAGAAAATGTGTGTTCAAGTGTCCAGGGTGAGTGGCAG
>LOEQ01000001.1:509281-519849 GCA_001685075.1 Bramus lutescens
TCTGGCCTGCAGGCATACACACAAACAGAATATTGTATGCATAATAAATAAATATTAAAAACAAAAAAAGAACCCAAGGCTGGCACCTTCCCTGAGCTCACAATAGTGACAGACAGTCACACTCACTTGTCCTGAAACAGGCAGGCATTATACTGTGAGTATTGTCACTGGGTCAGGACAACACTCACGGGCTTCTGGAGACCCATGTCAAGCACAGGGATGCTCACCATGCCTCAGTTTCCCCTCTAAGAGCTCCTTCTCTGAACAGGAAGGAGGCTACAGAGGAAACCGTTGGTCCCCAAGATATGTGACCATAGTCCAGAAAGGAGCTGTGAGAAGAGGAGGGGTGACTAGGGGATGAGAGGCTTCAGCCAATCCCGTCTTCTCTCACATTCCCAATAATTCTCTGATTCTTCCCACTCAGCATCCTGTCTACATGAGTGAAAAGAGAAGCAGGCAACGGATGGACAGAGGGATAAATGGATAGATGGATGGATGGATGTTTGGCTGGCTGGCTGGATGGATGGATGGGTGTTTGGTTGGATGGATGAAAAGCTGCAGTCATGGATCAGGTGATAGATGGGAGGACACATGATTGGGTAGGTGGTCAGATGGGTGGAGGGATGGATGGGTGGAGAGATGGGTGGAGGAATATATGGAAAAGTACGTGGGTAAATGCATGTTGTGATGGCTAATCTTGGTTGTGAACTTGATACATCTGGGAAGAGGGACTCACAATCAAAGAATGCGTCCATCCGATTGGCCTGTGAGCATATCTGCTATTTTCTTGACTACTGATTGATGGAGAAGGGACCAGCCCACTATGAGTGGTACCACAGTGGTAACAAAGGCCTCTGAGTGTAGTCCTGGGAGCAAGCGATCCAGTTATCAGTACTCCTCTTTGGACTCTGTTTCAGTATCCACGTCAAGCTCCTGCCTTGGTTTCCCTCACTTGAAGGACTGTAGCCTGAATTCTGCTATAAACTCTTTCCTGGCTTAGTTAGGGCTTCTATTGCTGCAAAGAGACACCATGGCCAAGGCAACTCTTTTAAGGGAAAACATTTCATTGGGGTTAACTTGCAGTTCAGAGGTTTAGTCCATTATCATCATGGCGGGTGGCGTGCAGGCAGACATTGTGCTGGAGAAGGAGCTGAGAGTTCTACATCTTGCTCCACAGGTAGCAGAAGGAGTCTGTGTCCCACACTGGGCATAGCTGGAGCACAGGAGACCTCAGAGCCCGCCCCTCACTACAGTGACACACTTCCCTCAAGAAGGCCACGCCTATTCCCACAACACCACCACATCCACTTGAAAAAGACACATCTCCTAATAGTGCCACCTCCTACAGTGGCCATTCTCTTTCAAACCACCACACTGCCCAAGTTGTTTTTGGTCATGGTGTTTATTTATCATAGCAACAGAACAGATGGGTGAGTGGAGGGATGGATAGGCAGAAAGATGAATGGACGGATGGCCCCTAGGCTCATTCCTTGTGGGTACAGTCAGACGAAGCCTGCTATTACAGGCTGGGTGACAGCATCTCAGGCTAGATGACTAAACAGAGGTCAAGGCTTAGACATTCCAAACTTCTAAGGAAACCCCAATCTCTAGGAGTGTCAAACTGTGTGCCCCAGAGCCTAAACACGAACTCGTTGAGATAGAAATACCTGAATGGGGATTTGGAGAGGTGGCTCAGTGGTTAAGGACACTGGTTGCTCTTGTAGAGGACCAGGGTTCAATTCCCAGCATACACATAGTGGCTCACAAACATCCATAACTCCAGTTCCAGGGGATCTGATGCCCTCTCCTAGCCTCCATGGGCATCAGGCATGCCTGCGGTATACAGACACACATGCAGGCAAAACATGTGTGCACACAAAGTAAATAAACAAATCTTTAAAATAATTTTTTAAAAAGTCTAATAAGACTTCCTCCAGGACCACAGAGAGAGAACCCAGAAGGCCCTGTGTGGAAGGTGATTGGGGCCTCCAAGCAGAAAACAATCTTCCAGCTTCTCAACTTCTTCCTGGTGTAACCCCTGTCAGAGGGTGGAGGCCTGGTCAGCCGCATGAGGAAGCCAAGCCTTCAGGCTCACTCCACGATAAGGAACCCTTTAGACCCCAGGGTCTCCCCACCTAGCCCCTGCTTCCATGGCACAGACCCAAGGATACGAGTGTGTAAATGTCTTTCTGTGAATGTGCACTCTACACGGCTGCAGGTGACTACACCCTGCCCTGCCTCTAACCTGTGACTTTGGCCATCCACTGCCCCTTCCTGACCTCTGTGTCATGCTAGGGGCTAAGAACATGAGTCCTTCATCAGTCAAGGATAGAGGGGCTGGTCTGTGCGAGGGCTGTGGGGCTGGGTGTGGACCAGGTCCTCCTGGGCCAACTTGGCCCCTGCTCCTGTGTCTGACCCCCACGCTTCCTCTCTGCACCCCCTCTGGGGAGGGACCTTAATTAACATCTTCCTGTTCAGCTTCCAAAAACATATTTGGGAGGATTATTTTGCAAAGGAAATGTTTTTGAAAGAATCTCGAGGCCCGTTGTTCCAACCCAGGGAAGTGGGGGCAGCGGTCAGAGCAGGGACATTGAGTGGGGCTTAGGGGAGACCCTGATGGTCAGGTGAAAGGACATGATGAGCTCTATGCCTGAGCCCCCTTTCAGAGCTGACATCCACTTCACAAGATGACAGGGTCCTGGGGTGACCATGGGGATGCTAGAAGTCAAAGGATCAGGAAAAGACAGGAGGAAGAAGGGGGAAAACAGGGGAGCATGTCCTTCACAAGCCACCACATCACGCCCCAGGTGCAGCTCAGGCCCTGTGTCTGGATTCCTTACCTAATTTCTCCTGGGCAATTACTTCCACAAACTCCCAACCTGGTCTGTTCCTCCTCCTCATGCTCCTGTCCCTCCAAAGTGACCCTGAGATCTGTGTCCAACCCACTTTGACCGTCTTCTGACTATGAAGCACCTTGGGGACTTGTCCCGTGAGGAGCCTGTGTCCGTGTGTTCAGCAGCTGGGACACCTTAAGTTCATGTTGTCTTTCCCTTGAACTTGGTCCGTAAAGACCCTTTGTCTACTGCCTAAGTTGCATGCATGTCTCAATCCTTCCTTCTTTCTCTCCCTCCCTCCCTCCTTCCTTTTTTCTTTCTTTCTGTAAAATAACCAGCTTCATTTTATTTTTGTTTGTGTGGTATTCGTGTGTGGCATGTACATATGTAACATGCAGGTGCCTGCAGAAGACAGAAGAAGGCATCAGACTCCTTGAAGTTAAGTTATAGTGGTTGCTAGTGGGTTCTGGGAACCGAACTTAGGTCTTCTGCAAGAGCAACAAGAGCTCAGAACCGCTGAGACATCTCTCCAGCTTGGCAACCTTCCTTTCTTTCTATGGGGTTTCAGGTATGTGGATAGGACTCAGGGCCTAATGTACATTAGACAGGCAGTCTATCAACTGAGCTACATCCTAGCCTCTCCCTCCCCAAAACATCCTTCCTTCCCTTGTTCAAGGAAGATTGAACTGATGCATCTGCCTCCACCTCCCAAATACTGGGATTATAAGCATATACTGCCATACTTGGTTTGCATGGTGCTGGGGAGTGAACCTGGGGCCTGGTGCATATGATGATAGCACTCTACTCACTGGGCCACACCTCCAGGCCCCTGTGCTCCTCGTTCCTCTCCTGAGAGTCAATTGTGCTGTGGCATTCTCACTGCCACAGACCCAGCAGGGTTGCTGGTGTGGGGGAAGCACCAGCCATGATCATTTCATGCTACCCTTCTCTCTGAAAGAAAGGACAGCCTCCCTTAGAGGGGCTCAGGAGACCATGGGCCCCACTCTGACCCTGACCCATGCAGGCTGCAGACCTTCTCTTATCTGACCTCTCAGTGCTAGCCCCACCCATCGCCCCATGAACACGTGCAACCTTCTGCTCTCTCTATGCTTCTGTCCCAGTCTGTCACCTACCACTCCTCCCTGTCCATTGTGAACCCTCCCACTAGATTTCAGTCCACATGGTGTGTTTCATAAACTTTGTTGAATGACTAAATGGTGACTCAGGCATGGAACTAGAGTAGGGGCTTCTAAAAAAAATCTGGGACTGGAGAGATGACTCAGAGATTAAGAACACTGACTCCTCTTCCAGAGGTCCTGGGTTCAATTCCCAGCAACCACATGGTGGTTGACAGCCATCTATTAATGAGATCTGGGGCCCTCTTCTGGCCTGCAGGCATACATACAGGCAAAACGCTGTATCCATAAAACAATAATCTTACTCCCCTCCCAAAAAAGCTAGGTGGTGGTGGTGCACACCTTTAATCCCAGCACTCAGGAGGAAGAGGCAGTCGGATCTCTGTGACTTCGAGGCCAGCCTGGTCTACAAGACCTAGTTTCCAGGACAGGCTCCAAAGCTACAGGAAAACCCTGTCTCAAACAAACAAAACAACAACAACAACAACAACAACAACAACAACAAAACAGGGGAAAAAAAACTTTAGCTCAAAAGGGCACCCCTCGGGTTCTGGGGATGTAACTTAGTTGATGGAGGGCTTGCCTAGCATGCAGGAAGCTCTGAATTCCATCTCAGAACCTCATAAAGAGGGTGTTATGGCCAGTGTCTATGATCCTATCACTTGGGAGGCAGAGACAGGAGGATCAGAAGTTCAAGGTCATCCTCAGCCATGCGGTGAGTTCCTGGCCAGCCTTGGCTATGTGAGACCCCCTCTCAAGGTGGAGGGGCTGGAGAGATGGCTCAGCGGTTAAGAGCACTGGCTGTTCTTCCAAAGGACCTGAGTTAAATTTCCAGCATCCACATGGCAGCTCACAACTGTGTGTGACTCCAAGATCTGACACCCTCACGCAGACATACATGCAGGCAAAACACCAATGCCCAGAAAATAAATAGATAAATAAATAATAAAAAGAGAGAGGCCCCCTCTCAGCAAACTACAAGAAGCTCCCTTCAGTTCCTGCTTCCTAGACACCCATGCCCCTCAGTGCTGTCTTCCTACACCTCACTTTCCACCCTAGCTTGACTTCCTAGCTACAACAGTCTCAGCTATCCACTGGCCTCTGGCCCCTCAAGCTGGGGAAATTCCACAAGCTTCATCCAGGGCTGGCCACTCAAAGGACATTTCTCAACCCCCTTGGGGAGCCGAGGCAGAGTCTGTAGCCAGCCGGGTGGACAAGTGTGAAGGGCACGAGGCAAAGGGACTTTTCTCTCTCTACAGGGTGGAGTTCCTCTGGCAACTCTCTTAAGTCTATCTGGGCCTCAGTTTCCCCTCTGAGAAAAGAGTTCGCTGGGGCTGCCCAACATGGGAAGGGAACTTACTGGTATCTTCTGTTCTCTTCCATTTTTACCTGAAGTGTTCCTCCCTCAAGTGTTTCTACCTATCCGTCAATATTGCTTTTCTTCTCTCTTCTTCCTCCCTTCTTAGGATTGAACCCAAGGACTCATACATACCAGGCAGACATCTTCCACAGGCCCTTCATCCTTGGCCCACAGTTTATTCTTTCTTTTTTGTTTTGTTTTGCTTTTGTTTTATTTCAAAACAGGGGTTCTCTGTAGCTTTGGAGCCTGTCCTGGAACTTGCTCTGTAGACCAGGTTGGTCTTGAACTCACGGAGACCCTCCTGTCTCAGCCTCCCAAGTGCTGGGATTAAAGGCATGCACCGCCACCTCCTGACTCTCTGTTTATTCTTTATATTGAGACTGAGTCTTACCATAAGTCGCCCAGGCTGGCATTGAACTCATGATGCTCTTGCTTCAGCTTCCCATAGAGCTGGGAGGACAAACTGCCGACACCAGGCCCTGCCATGTCTACTTTTTTCTATCTGTTGCTTCCTCTTTGTCTCCGGGTCTACCCTCCTATCCCCATTTCCAGCTCTTCCCGCCTCTTCAGTATCCCGTGGGGGCCCATAGCTCCTCCCTATCCCACAGATGTCCTGGAACTGGTGTGAGGTTATTTTGGGAGTGTTGGTGGCTCCCCTGGGTATTTCCCAAGCGCCTTGGTGGGATGAGGCACTTTGGAAGCCAGTGGACTCTGCTGCTGCCTAAGCAGGCAGCCTGTGCTGCCTGAGGCTGAGGGGAGTGTGGTTCAGGGACACAGCCCAGACTTCCTGGTGACAGAGGCTCAGGCAGTGGCCAAAGTCTGTCCCTAAGGATTCCAGGGAAGGGCTCATTCCCAACCACGGGTCCAATATAAAATTTATTTTCTTTCCCTTTATCTCTTTGTTATATTTTATTTTTTGAGACAGGATCTCATGTAACCTAGGCTGACTTCCAACTTGCTACGTAGCCAAGGATGACCTTGACCTTCAAGTCTTCCTGCCTCTACCTCCCGAGTACAGGAAGGATGCGTGAGCCCCAATCAGGCCCAATTTATGCAGTTTCAGGAATGGGACTCAGGGCTTCACCCTTGTTAGGTTTCACTCTGTTAGACTTCCAAGCTGTCTACCAACCAAACCACACCCTCTATCCCATTCCTTTTGTTTGTCTTAAATACAACTATATAACCTAGACAGACACGGACCTCAAAGTCTGCCCTGCCTCTGTCTCCTGACTGCAGGAACTGCAGATGAGAACTGTTACAACTGTCACATACATTTTTTTCCTAATGTTTAAAAAAAAAAAAAGATCTGAGGGTACAGGGAAGGAGACAACCCGGTGGGCAAAGTGCTTGTCATGCAAGCATGAGGGCCTGAGTTCGATTCCCCAGCGCCCCGGTAAAAGCCAGCACAGCACACCTGTAACCTCAGTGCTGGGGTGGGGATGGGCAGAACCCCGGAGCTCCCCAGCTCATCATGTTAGCCAATTAGTGAGCTTCAGGTTCAGTGAGATTCCCTGCCTCAAAAACAAAACAAAGGCACCAGGAAGGCAGAAAGTGTCAAAGGAAGTCACCTGACATGGGCAACTTCAGACATGGATACACACACATGTATATACCACACATCCGTGAACACACACTTAAAATTTTTTAAATATTTTTTATTTTAGTTTACATGCGTAAGTGTTTTGTCTGGTCACCATGTGCATGAGTGGTATCTGCAGAGACCAGACAGGACATCAGATCCCCTGGAGCTGGAGTTACAGACAGTTGTGACCTGCCATGTGGGTGCCGGGAACTGTACTAGAGTCCTCTGCAAGAGCAGCCAGTGCTCTAAACCGCTGAGCCATCTCTCCAGCTCTGTCCCCCAAAATTTTGTAAGTGCATAGGATAGATTTTAATTATATACTTCACCTAATGCAGTATGTCAAAACTTACCATTTAAACATGTCGTCAATATAAAGATCATTACTGCGATAATTACCAGAAGATAGTAACTGCACAAATCAGTGGGTGTTACTGGGACATTTCCGTTCATGCATGTGTCATGAGTTGATCTCGCTTACCCTTCCCTTCCTATCCACTTCCTACCCCATCCCCAGTTCTTACCATCCTCAATGTCCCCCTTCTTTATGCTTTTTGGTCTTTCTTGTTTTTGAGGTTTCCATATTTTGTTTGGTTTTGCTTTTGCTTTTTGAGACAGGGTTTCTCTGTGTAACAGCCCTAGCTGTCCTGGAACTAGCTTTTGTAGACCAGGCTGGCCTCAAAGTCACAGAGATCCACCTGCCTCTGCCTCCCAAGTGTGGGGATTAAAGGTATGCACCACCATTGCCCGGCGAGGTTTCCATGTTTGAAAGAAAACATGTAACACTTGTCTTTTAATTTTTTTATTTTCCTTTGTTTTTGAGACAAGGTTTTATGTAGCTGAAACTGGCCTTGAACTGCTGATTCTCAGGAATGGTGATCAGTCATGCCTAGTGATAGATGACTGTGATCTCAGCACTCCAGAGACTGAGGCAGGAGGATATCAGAGAACTAGCTTAGACTGAAGAATGAGACCAACCATGTCTCAAAAAACGGAGGAGAGGGCTGGCCATGTGGCACACTGTCCTTTCCTGGCATGCATAAAGCCCTGGGGGGTCCATCCCCAGCACCACATGAGTCAGGCAGGTGCACACCTGTAATTCCAGCACTCAGGAGGTGAAGGAAGGAGGACCAGGAGAGCAAGGTCATTCTCAGCTACATAGTGAGTTTGAGAGCAGCCTGGGCTATGTATGATTCTGTCTCCAAAAGAAGAAAGGAAGAGATTATTGATATGAACTTGCAAGTTTTTATTCTGATTTTAGAATCTAAGATGTGTTATACTCTCACATCTCCATGGAACATTCTAGATGCTCAATGGATACATTTTGCCAGTCTCTCTTTGCAATACAAACCACATGAACACTGACAGTTGGCTCTGTTTTCCCAATGTCTACCCATACACGAATGCAGTCGGTGCCCTACAAACGCCCTGGCAGGGCTGTATGTGACAGTGCGTGTGTGTGTGTGTGTGTGTGTGTGTGTGTATGTGTGTGTGTAAGACCTTTGCACTCAACAATTTGAATTTCCATTATTCACATTCAATAACAAAAGAAAAAAAGGGAGGAAGGAAGAGAGAGAGAGAGAGAGAGAGAGAGATTCTTTCTTTCTTTCTTTCAAAGAAAGAAAGAAAGAAAGAAAGAAAGCTGGGCATGGCTGTGCCTACCTGTAACTCTGGTGCTGTGGGGAATGGAGACTGGAATGTCATTAAGGCTTGGGGCCACCATCCTAGCCCTGGGGTCTCGAAGGAATAAGGCAGCAAGTGACAGAGGACACCCAACGTTCTCCTTTGGCCTAAACATGCATGCATGCTCTTGTGCACGCACACACGCACACCCATATGCTCATGCATGTGTACAGTCACACACACATTAAAACAAATATTTAAAATAAAACAATCCTTCCCTCTGGTGACCCGTGTCCTCTGTCCCTCCTGGTTCTGGACCGGTTCTTAGAATTCCTGTACCTTCATCTTTATGACAACATGAAAGGGATCCCCCAGACGCTTGCCTCTGATTGTATTTGCAGCTCTTCCTTCCTCTAATAGAGTCCCCAGGTCCGTTTATAGCCCTGGCAGCCTGTGGTGTCCCTGGAGCCCAGCATGCATCTGGAGAAAATATCTGGCTCCCTCCAGGTCAGATGTTAGAGGGCTGGCATGCCCTGCCTGCCCAGCTGGCCCTAACCTGTCTTCTTTAGTGGCCCACTCTTGTATTGTGTTCTGGGCAACTCTCTGTATGCCATACCCGGGTGGTAGACCTCAAAGATGGCCGCACCTACGGCTCATTCACTGTTAGCACTGGATGAATTATTTTTCACAGCCCAACCTCTTGTGCCTTGGATGGTTGAGAGGGACTCCCTCCTCCATCCCTTGGCCTCCATCCCTTGGCCTCCATCACCATCCTCTCCTGCCTTGTGCCATAACTGACTTGGGCATTTGGGCGTCTTCCTTTGACTTGGCTCCTTACTGCCCCCTGGAGGTCGTTCGTAGCAACATGCCACCAGGGTAATCTCTCACACCTCCCAGAAGTGGCCTATTTTATTTCTTCATCCATGAAGGGGAAGGAAGGTTCTAGTCCAGCAGGGCTGTGGACAGATGTGAACACTCTTTGATGATTGCGAAGTTAATGGATTATTGATGAGCTTGGCCCAGAATCTGACAGGTATAGCTGAGAAAGGGGATTCCTCTTCATTCTGCCCTCTCCAGGGTCTTTTCCTGGTCTCATTATGGGAAACCCTCACGTGAATGTACAGCTCACTCTCCTCGCGGTCAGCTATAATGCCATCTCCTCCAGGAAATCTTCCCAACAGTTCATATCTAGGCCAGATATCTCTTCCTCACCCCTCCTTTTTCTCTTGAGATACGGTCTATGTGACCCTATACATACTGGAACTGCTATGTAGACCAGGCTGGTCTCAAGCCCATAGAGATCCACCTGCCTCTGTCTCCCTAGTGCTAGGATTAAAGGCATGCACCACCACGCCTGGTTTTTTCTTTTTCTTATTCCCTCTTCCTCTTGTTCTTCTGGTTGTCCTTTCCTGAGAAAGGGTGTTACTCAGTAGCCCAGGCTGTCCTCCAACTTTCAATCCTGCCTCCGCATCCTGTGTGCTGAGATTACAGTTCTGGGTCACCACATTCAGACTGTTGTTGGTTTGACACCTTCCCCCCACCCTCTAACTCCTGTTCATTCTACAATACCCACCCTCAGTGTCTCCTCCTCCTGGAAGTCAACCCTGATAGACCCCCCCATCCCATGAGGAGCTGTGCTTCTGGGGGATAGTCCAGCACTGTGTTTAGGGTGGGGACTCAGAAACACTGGTGGCTGAGTGTTGGCCTAGCTGTGGGTCTATGCTTATACCTTTTCAAGACTATGAATTGAATTTCAGAACCAACCCTACAGGCCGTCATCTACATAAACTGCCCAGCAGGTACCACACAGAGAGCAAACCTGGGCTATGCATAGTGATCCTTCCTCAACAACAACAACCTGGTTGGAGGGGCACAGATCCATAACTCAGCCCTGAGGAGGTTGGAACAGGAGGATGGAAACTTGGAGGCCAGCCTGGGCTACATAGGGGCATTCTTTTTTTTTTTTTAATGCTGGAAGAGGACACCAGATCTCATTTTGGATGGTTGTGAGCCACCATGTGGTTGCTGGGAATTGA
>LOEQ01000001.1:612698-632576 GCA_001685075.1 Bramus lutescens
ACAGGGACCAGCACTTGGGAGGCAAAGGCAAGCAGGTCTTTGTGAGTCTGAGCCAGCCTGGATCTGGCAACCCCTGTGTCCAAAAGAGGATCTCATATGCTTGATCCCTGGGAGAGGTTTTCTCCCCACAACCTCCCTGCTCCTCAGGGAGACCGTAAAGGAGACAGACGAGACAGCCCAGGACCCAGGTCCAGGGAACTCCTGGAGTTAGCGGCAGAAGGGGTGGTATGAACCTGTGATGCATGCTGGTCAAACACCATGTCAAATATAAAGGTGCGTTCCCGGGACCGGTGCGCACGAAGCGTGTCCTCTGGGTCTTCGCCTGGGTCCATGAGCACAACCGCCTGGATGCAGCAAGACAGAGGGGTCAGGGGAGGGACTGTCAGACCCTAGCTGTGTATCCTAAAGATTGAAGCACATCTTTAATCCCAGCACTCGGGAGGCAGAGACAGGCCTGTGAGTTTGAGGCCAGCCTGGTCTACAGAGTGAGTTTCAGGCCAGCCAGGGCTGCACAGAGAAACCCTGTCTCAGAAAAAAGAAAACCAATATGAGCATCAGCACTGCTTGCCTCCTTTGTTTCTCCACTTCAGTCTTTGAGGTGGGGTCTCTCCCTGAGCCTGGAACTTGCCATTTCCGTTAGAAGGGCTGGCCAATGACCCTGGAATCCTGCCGACTCTGTTCTCTAGTTCTGGGGATTCAAACTCAAGTCCTTATGCTTCCACAGTGGGCATCTTACCTCACCTCAATCACTGGAGACAGTGTCTCCTGCTGTCACTCACCCAAGGCATACCATACAGCTCCCCTCAGTCAGTGGGCGCCACAGCCACTTAAATGGCTCAGATGCTGGGAGGTGGTGGCACACACCTTTAATCCCAGAACTCGTGAGGCAGGTGGATCTCTGTGAGTGAGGCCAGCCAGGTCTACAAAATGAGTTTCAGACAGAAAGGGTTACACAGAAAACCCATCTCAAAAAGCCATTAAAAAAAAAAAGTCCCAGACAACCCCAAGCCCAAGGGAAAACAGCCTGTCATGCTTCAACAACCCCACCCAACACAACAGACTACCACCACTCTGGCCCCTTAGTGACAGATTGTCCTATGAACTAATATCATCAGAGAAGGCAAGAGGCTATGAAAACTGTAGAGTGCTGGGCTGGCCACTCCACAGGACAGAGGAGATAAAGGAACTGTCCCCAAACCCCCACCCTTAAGCTCCATTTCTCTGGGAGCCTGTCAGTCCCTCGGGCCCCTCAGTCCCCATACACAATATTATCAAGCAAACCTGTTAAGATCCTTGGGGCAAAGGGATTAAAGGAGTCTGCCCAGGGACGACGGGGGGAGGGCGGGGGCAGGGAAATGGGTAGAGGCCAAATGCAACCTGGCTGGTGGAGACGTGGGGTTGAGCACCAGAGAGGAACCAAGAAGGTGGAGGCAGAGCTAGGTGGTTCTGAGAGTCCTGTCATGTGACCACTACTTGCCCCTCCTGTGTTCTTAGCTTTGGAAACCATAGTCCTGGGAGGCCAGGCTCTGCCAGGGCTTCTGGCTTCTGGCCAGTGTTTGCTCTAAGACATAAGCTGACTTTCTCTGTTTTCTCTTCTCCTGGGGATACGCTGTGTGGCAGGGCAGCCTACCTATTGTGGGCCAGGCTGGGGCTGCAGGAGGACTTGGATGGGTCTCTAGCCAGGGTCCTCTCAACAACAGGCTCTGGGTGGGACTATGAGATTGAGAGTCATGGAAGTGGACTCTCCACAACTTGATTTCTAATCTCAGTCTGGCTCTACTGCTCACTCTGGTGGGATGTCTCTCAAGCCTCACCCAGTCTTCACATTTGTGAAGTTACAGTAATCGCAGAGACTGCTCAAAAGTGCCATGAAGGCTAATAAGAAAACATATACATAGACCCTTGGGTGCTCAAAAGGTATCTGTAGCATTGGGTCTTGAATCATAAACAAATATCTTTTATCTATCTATCTATCTATCTATCATTTTTTAGTGTGTTGTGGTTGCACAAGTGCAAGAGTGCGCATGCATGCTGGGAACAACCTTTGGGAGTTGGCTTCCTCCTGTGACCTTGTATGATTTGGGGATCGAACTCATCCTGCTTACACACAGCACCTTTCTCTGCCAAGCTATCTTGTCGGCCTCAGAACAATATTTTTGTTGTTATAATGAACACTCTCCTTATTTGCAGATGATATGATTCTATGCAAAAGAGACCTTAACCACCCCAGGAGAAGAATCTTAGAATGGATAGACACAAAATGGCAGGATACAAAGTTAAAAAAGTAGCTGGGACCAGTGAGGTGGCTCTGCAGATTAAGGTGTTTGCTATGCAAGTTTGAAGCCTGAGTTCCCTCCCCAGGGGGCTGTTGGGTGGTAGTTTCCAGGAAATATCCTGCACAAGCTCTGATATTTGAACACAGATCCCCAGTGGGTGCTGCTGTTTGGAAAGGATTAGGATGTGTGGCCTTGTGAAAGGAAGTATGCCACTGGGGGCTAAAGTCATGCACCATTGCCAATGTGTTCTCTCTGCTTCCTGTTTGCAGTTCAAGATATGAGCTCTCAGCTTCCAGATCCAATTGCTATGACTCTACTCTCTTCATTATGGTCTCTATCCTGGACAGTCTTATGTCAACTTGATACAAGCTAAAGTCATCTGAGAAGAGGGAACCTCAGTTGAAAAAATAATTCTCCACAAGATCAGGCTGTAGGCTAGCCTGTGGGGCATTTTCCTAATTAGTGATTGAATGAGGAGGGCCCAGCCCATTGTGGGTAGTGACACTCCCTGAGTTAGTGGTCCTGGGTGCTGTATAAAAGGCAGACTGAGGCCTGGTGGTGGTGGTGATGACGCTCATCTTTACTCCTAGCACTCCAGAAACAGAGGCAGGTGGATCTCTGTGAGTTCAAGGCCAATCTGGTCTACAAGGCAAGTTCCAAGACAGCTGAGGCTACACAGAGAAATCCTGTCTCAAAAAACCAAACAACCACAAAATGCAGGCTGAGCAAGGCAATAAGCAGCACTTCCTCCATGGCTTCTGCATTAGCTCTAGCCTCCAGGTTCCAGTCTGAGTTCCTGTCCTGACTTCCTTTGATTATGAACAGTGATGTGGAAGTTCAAGCAAAATAGGCTTTCCTCCCCAACTTGCCTTTGATCATGTTGTTTTGTCACAGCAATACTAAAGCTGCCCCAGACAGACTCTTATCCCTCAGGGACCATAAGCCCAAATAAAGCCTTCCATAAGTTGCCTTGGCCATGGTGTGTTACCACAGCAGCAGAAGAGGTATGAATACACCTTGTAAAAGGGGAAGGAGGGAACTTACTCCACAAAGTTGTCCATGTCTACGCTGTGACATGCATGCCCACATACATCACACACAGACACACACAACTGCAATAACACAGTAACAATAATAAATTAGTAGCCTTTTTATATATTAGTGCTTCTCAACATGTGGGTCCAGACCCCTTTGGAGGTCAAATGATCCTTTCACAGGGATCGCCTAAGACCATCAGAAATACCAGATATTTATATTGTAATTCATAACAGTAGCAAAATTGCAGCTATGAAATAGCAACAAAAGTAATTTTATGGCTGGGAACCAAAACATAAGGGATTGTATTAGAGGGTCACAACATTAGGAAGGTTGAGAACCAGTGTTATATAAGAATAACAACCATCTAAGGACGAGATCAGACAAATGCTCTCATTCACAACTGCTTCTTGAAAAAAAATCTTTGAAATAAACCCAACCAAGGAAATGGTCTCTATAACAACTTTAAAACACCTGGGAGAGTTGGGCACTGGTGGCACACACCTTTAATCCCAGCACTGGGGAGGAAAAGGTAGGAGGCCAGCTTGGTCTACAGAGTGAGTTCAAGGACAGCCAGGGCTACATGGAAAAACCCTACCTCGAAAAGTCAAAATAATAATGATAACAATAAAATCTTTAACAACTAAGATTGTGTGAGAAAAAGGGCATTATGGGGAAAAGCAGAATTTTGAATGTGTCTACGAGGTTAAATGATGCTGGATCAATGTCCTGATTTCCTTGTTGAAGTCATGCCAGGATGCGTAAGAAGCAAGTGAAGTCAGCAATCCATGTGTGCTGTTAACATGGACACAGCCATGCCCAGGACCCCAGTGCATCAGCCCTATGGGAGTGACAAAGCCTTCCCTGAGTGAGGATCAGAGAGATTACAAAGCCTTCCTCTGGTCCAAGTGCAAATGCTACCAGTGTGTGCAAACAATGCCTATCATAGATTTCTCCCCCTGGATGTTTATGGCCTAAAGACTGCTCCCTACAGAGGCTCCCTGCCCCCTTGTTTATTGGTTTGCAGTTACCAGCCTTCCTGTTCATCTGTAAAAAGAAAAAAGACTGAGCTTCTGAGGGGCTTTGGCTCCGGCATGTGAGAGCCAAGCCTCCCAACCCAGTTTATGTGTTTGTCTTTTCTTCATTCTCTCATTGTTCCAGTCAGGTTAATCCCTGGAGCATGCTGGATGTGGCAAGAATGTTCCTGATTTTTATGTTTTGCTGTTGTTGTTTGTTTCATTTTTACTTGTCTTGAGAGAAGGATTCTCTGTGTAATACTGGCTTCCCTGAAACTCACTCTGTAGATCTCAGACTTTGAGTTTGAGGTTTGCTTCTGCCTCCTGAGTGCTGGGACCGAAGGCCTTGAATTCATGATCCTCCTGCTCTGACCAGCCCAGCCAGTGACAGAATTACAGGCATGAGCAACCAACCACATCCAGATGAGAATGTTTTTGTTTTAAAGAGGTCTATGATGGAATGTTTGGGTAGGGAAGGGTGTTGTGCCTCCAAATGCTTCAGAGAAATGGAGTCGGAGCCCAGGGGAGTAAAACAGTGTACCAGACCTTAGCACAACTGGCTTCACAATGGGAGTACCATTCAAGCCATAAAATTCAGCATGTAGTCAGCACCACCTGCCAAAACTAAAACAAATGCCTAATCCATCAAGGTCTATAGTTCTGGGAAACTCTCTAAATGTACTAACCTTGCTTTTTGACTTTTGTAGTTCTGCTTCTGGCTAACTGCTCTTATTAACTGAAATATGGATGTGGTTTTCAAGCTTAAAAGCTCACCCTGAGAAAGGCTCAGGGCTACACTGGGATTCCCAAACACCCAGTGTAGTTAGACAGTTTAATAGGGACTTTCTATTGACTTAAGCCCATATCTGAGTAGTCTTCTTTGGTGAGTACCCTACAACAGGGAGAGGACAAAGTGAGGCACATATATACATTTAAGAGGGCACTGGGTTCATGGTATTCCTGCAACCTCTCTACTGGCTTGAAGTCATTTCAAACTAAAAATAGAAACTAGGTTTGAGGGTACACACCTTTAATCCCAGTACTCAGGAACCAGAGACAAGGGGATCTCTATGAGTTTGAGGCCAGCCTGGTCTGTATAGTCAGACAGAAAGAGAAGAAGAGGAGGACAGAAGGAGGGGAGAGGGAGAAGGAGGAAAGGGGGAGGAAGAGAACTGAACTTATCACAGCATGGGTGATCCTCAACAACATTGAGCCACACAAAGAAGGTCACACACCACACACGTGTGACTATACTGACATGGAATGTCCAGAAACAGTTGATGTGGGGGAATCTATGTGGACTGTATAACTGAAAAGGACTAAATGTCCCTCGATTATTTACTTGAAAAGGGGAAATGGGGGAAATTATAATTATATCTTAATTTTTAAATTTAAAAAGGTGAAATTTTGAACCACAAGGTGGTGGTGCACTCATCCCAGCACTCGGGAGCTGAGGCAGGAGGACTTCAAGGCTAGCCTGGGTTAAATGGGGAGACACTATCTTAAGGAAAAAAGTGAATTTTTTGTGGTGCTAATTTCACTTCAGTTTTTTTGTGTGCATCAGATGTGGTCATGTGTGTATAAGGGCTTGGGGAGGCCAAAGGCTGGCATCTGCTGTCTTTTTAACTGTTCTCCACCTTTTTGTGTTTTGGTTTTGGTTTTTCAAGGCAGGGTTTCTCTGTGTAGCCCTGGTTATCTTAGAACTCACTTTGTAGACCAGGCTGGCCTAAAACTCAAGAGATCTGCCTACCTCTGCCTCCCAAGTGCTGAGATCAAAGACATGCACCACCACACCCAGTCCCTCCACCTCATTTTTTAAAACATGGTCTCTCACTGAATCTTGAGCTCACCAATCTGGCTAGATCAGCTAACCATGGAACCCCAAGGATCTTCCTCCCCACCACCCTAATGCCAGGATTACCAACACTCACTACCATGCCCAGTTTTCCCTTGAGTTGAGTTAAATTCAGGTCCTTATGTGTGCACAACAAGTAGTTACCGAGCTGTCCCTAGAACCCTTTGCCTTGATGTTTCAGCATAGGCTGTCTTTTGAAGATTTATTTTTATGCTATGTGTATGGGTGTTTTGCCTGTATGTATGTGTGTGCACCACATGCATGCTGGGTGCCCACAAAAGCTAGATGGTTTCTGATCTCCTGGTACGGGAGTTTACAGAGGGCTGTTGAGTCACCACATGGGTGCTATCTCTCCAGCCCCATGCGCTGTCTTCTGCACTGCTCAAGGGCACACATACACACACCTGAAGCACCGGCCCTGCCCTCCCTACTCAACCCATCTTTGCAGGTGACATATGACTTTACTGTTGTGTCTCAACACTGATACTTGGTGTGCACTATTAAGCAGTCCATGACCTCAGTGCTGATTCACCCCAATGCTTTGCCAATGCAACCCTCCCCTGGGCTCTGAGCCCCAGTGGGCAGCCCTTGGCAGGGATCTATGTCTACCCACATTTTGGGTTGTTGGCTTGAATGTAAACACCCTGCCTAAGCATCGTCTCACAGACCACCTCACTATTCTCGCTAGTGACCAACAGGGACATTATGTCCATCTCACAAAGCCTGGCTTTAGATTCCAAGTGACAGCCAAAGGCAAAAGTTTCTAAGGTGTGGGTAGCTGAGTGTTGAGTCTTTCTCTGAAGAAAAGTCCCTGGTAATGGCAACATGTGCTCCACCCTGCAGCCAGCAATCACCTGAAGTTTCTAAAATCAGACCTGGCATGCTAATGTGGCCTGCGAAATCTCACATTCTGTCTGTCCTGTGTCCCCACTTTGGTGTCTCAGCAGAACTCTGTGGAGCAGACAGTCCCAAGGAACTAATGCAGTTTCTGTTAATGAATGGAAATTGGGGGGTTGAGGCAGGAGAACTGTTCAAGTGCAAGGCTAGCTCGCCTGGGATACATAGTGAAGTACCAGGTAAACCAGGGCTAGATAGTGAGATTCAAAAAGTATTAAAAAAAAAAAAAGCTAAGCAGATAACTCTAGTCAGTAAAGTAGTCACCATGCAAGCATAAGGACATGAGCTTGATCCCCAGAAACTGAACATACCCAAAAGCTGGGCATGGTGGCACACAATTCTACTCCCACTGCTTGGGAGGCAGAGGCAAGAAAAATCCATGGGGTTCACTGGCTAGCCAGCCAAATCTAATAAATGAGCCCTTGATCTCAATGACAATCTGTGTCTCAAAAACCAAGAACAGGGCTGAAGAGAGCTCAGCAGTTAAGAACACTGCCTGCTCTTCCAGAGGTCCTGAGTTCAATTCCCAGCAACCACATAGTGGTTCACAACCATCTGTAATGAGATCTTGTGCTCTCTTTTGGCCTGCACGCATACAAGCAGGCAGAACACTGTATACATAATAAATAAACAAATCTTAAAAAGGGGGGGTCTTGCAGGATAAAACCACTACTGTTAAACCTGAAAACCTAAGTTTGATCCCTGGAACACATGGGGCTGGTATGGGAGAATTGTCTGTAATCTGTCAATCATGTTTTAAATAAACGCTGATTGGACAGGCAGGAAGTATAGGCGGGAAAACCAGACAGGAATTAGAAATGATGCAATGAGAACAGGAAAATTCTAGGAAGGAGGAAGTTGATTCCTCCACTCCTGCCCAGAGCACTGAATCAGCAGGATGTTATCTGTCCCACTGGAAAAGGTACTGAGCCACATGGCTAACATAGATCAGAATAATGGGTTAATACAAGAGCTAATGAGTAGCCTGACCTAATGGGCTAATCAGCTTTATAACTTAGAGACCTCTGTGTGATTTTCTCTGGGACTTGCTGGCTGTGGGGTACCTGGTGGGAGGACATAAACCCAACAGCCCCTCATGTTACATGGGGTGGAAGAGAAACAGCTCCAGCAAGTTTTTCTCAGACACACACAGAGTTGTGTAGGAAGTGCTTGTCAGCTCAGCTCTGCCCCGATGTACCTCTTGATTGAAATGTCCTCTAGTCTCACCTGGTCCCCCACTTTGTGGGCAATGACGGTGGCTCCTTCCTCCAGTTCTGTACTGTTGAGTGGGCGGATCCGAAGAGCCACCTGTGGACAGGGCACAGGCAGCACCAAGACCCTCAGCGGGACTCCATTTTCCATCCACCTGCCTTACCCTCACTCAAACCGAGACCCTACTTGCATGGAGCTGTTCCTGCCTCCCAGAAAGGCTCTGAGGAATTGGTGGTGACATCATTGTCATGGAACAGAGGAACAGCTTGCCCAAGGTCACACAGCTGTCTGTCTTAACTGTGATCAGAAGCACACCTGCATCTTCCAGTCCTCTATGAGCATTCAGAAGAGGGAACCTGGGCTTTGCATGTCCCTCAATTCTGCCCAGCCCATGTATAAGGGTATCTTTGATGGGTGTATTTAGATGACACAGGGGCCAGTCTCTGTCTTAAAACCAGTCACAGGAGCTAGTGGGGTTCTAATGCAGCTCATCCCAAGGCCAAATAGGACAAGTAGCCTGACAAGTAGACCAGGATGAAGGCTGCCCCACAGCTGGGGTCATAGTCATGGAGGATCAGACAAGGGTCTAGAGAATCAGGGTGAGAATGTATGTGAACCACTGGGTCCCAGGAAAGTAGGAACCAGGAGTGGGACACTGGTCCCTAAAGGGCTCACAAGACCTGATCCATGGCAAGTATAGGGTTTAGGATTTCTTGGCAGGGGTAGAGGCAGGAAGGGGCTGGGGTTAGCAGAGAACATGAGTGAGGGTACTCACCATGAGCTGCTGATCCTTGGGTTCCATCTCCCTCAGGGCTGGGCTGGCCCGAGCTGGAGAGGGGTCTGTGGTCTGGTGGGAGGGCATGCTACAAGTCAGAACTCCTGGAGGGCCCTCAGCTAACCTAGCAGAGTCGGAGGCAAGGAGATCTTCCCAGAACAGCCCCGCCCTGCTCCCCAGGCTCACTCTGGTGACATCAGCTGGGTCCCCAGAGGTGGAGCTGGGCCAGCATTGAGCTCAGTTACTAACCTGGTGTCACCCCTACCTGTTTCTTTGGTCAGGACAGCCCTCATGGTTTGAGTAGTTCAAGTAGTCAGACCGACCTCACAGATGGTATCATGATGGGGACCATGACAAGAACATTGTTTAACCTGTCTCTAAGTTCCTCTTATGCCACAGAAGCCTCTGGTCTAAGGATAAGTCCACTTTACAGAACCCTGCAGTGTGGCGCCCAGGAGCAATGGTCACCCAAATGGGCTACCTCACGGCAGCAGGTCAGTGCTTGTGGCTTCCCACTCAAGGGGACAAAACAGCGACAGTGGAAACCAAATAAGCCAATTTCAGCTGTCAGTAACCTTGCCAGGGTCTTTCATGGATGACCAACTTCTGGTGAACACTTGAGAGGGATTAAGGATGAAACTGGTAGATTTACTGCTTCACCTCTTCCACTGGATCCCTGGGGACATCCTGTTCTGTGAACTCCACAGCTGGGCCAAAAAGACTGCACCAGCAATGTCACACAGGTAACCAACCCGGGGTGGCACAAGCTATTAAGAGTGCTTCCTGCAGGTTTCCCTCTGACCTTCATAAGCATGCACAGCACTCATGTGCACTCATTTGTGCGCATATACAAACACACACACAATACTATGAAATTAAAACTATTTAGAAAAAGGGGTGGGGCTGGAGATATGGTTCAGAGGTTAAGAGCAGTGGTTGTGGAATAGAGGTCCTGAGTTCAATTTCCAGCAACCACATGGTGCCTCACAACCATCTGTAATGAGATATAGTGCCCTCTTCTGGCATGCAGGCAAACATGCAGACAGAACGCTGTATACATAATAAATATATCGTTAAAAAAAAAAGCCAGTTTAGCTGGAAGGTAGTCCACACCTTTTATCCCAGCACTAAGAAGGTAGAGGCAGGAGGATCTCTGTGAGTTTGAGACCAGTCTGGTTTAGAGAGCTAGTTCCAAGACAATCAAAGCTGCCCCTATCTCAAAAAACCAAAACCCCTGAAAATACGCTCTATCTGTGTGCCTTTTTCATCTCACTGATGCGAAACTGGGAAAAGGTGTTTAAAGAACATGGAAGTGGCCAATAGGTGGGTCAAGCTGCTGAAGGTCTTGCAACCATGATGGAACCTCGGAGAGCCCAAAGGAATAAAGAACTGAAGACCCAGGAGGAAAAGTGAACTTTTCCCAAGAATGATGCACGCAAATCACTGATCGCTGTCTTCTGCTCAATAAGCTAGGGCAGCCTGTCCTCTGCTGGAGGCACATGCTCTGCAAGCATACCATGGCTGTGGGCTCAGCCTAGGGTGGCTCTCTGGTCACAAGAGGTGCAGAGCAGGTGGGAGCCTGAGAGAAACAGGTTGCAGAGCTTGGCCACAGCTTACTTTGGGTGGAGCCCATCTATACCAGTACACCGCCTTCAATATTAGACACCAGGTAACTACAGAGGTGTGTGTCTAAGGGGCTGACCCCGTCTGTACCTGTTTTCCAACTTGTCCAAGTCTGGAAAACCTAATGGGTTCTGTGAGGGTAAAGATGAATATTTTCTCACAGAAACAGATGGAAGACATTGCATCTGGGATCTGGTACACTACCTCCTGGCCAGATTTCAGACAAGCTCTCAACAAGCCAGGTGCAAGTGTACAAATACCCTCACCCTTGGGAGGGGGAATGGCAGGCCTCAAGGCCATTACAAATTGCAAAGAGGAATAAGACAATACTTTCACACAGGGTTGCTTTTATTCCCATATCAAACCTGCGCAGAGGCCCTGCAAAATCTGAACAGGCGCAAAGTGTTGGGGTGCCTCCAGATCTACTGGCACATGTTAGTGGTGGGCGTGCAGTCCCTCTGAAGGTCTCCAGGCCACAAGCAGGGACAGTGAGTCTGTGAATGGGAACTCCAATGAGCTGCAGGTAGAGACTCTGGAAACACCACGGGCAGCAGGAGTGAAAGGAGCTACCAGGAGAACTGCAGTGAGGCCCCACAGCAGACACGGCATAAAAACCCAAACAGGGCAAGTGAGAGTGGAGCCTCAAGTGTCCCCACTGTGGACCCAGGGGCTGAAGGCACAGAGCTGTGTCGGGATGGAAGAACCCCGGGCGTACTCGCAGTCCAGAGGAAAAAAGCACAATGAGAACCCAGCCTAAGGCTCTCTGTGAAGGGTGGCCTCAGATCCTGGGCACAGCACAGTGACACTGCAACAGATGAGCCACCATTTAGTCAGCCACAAAGCAAGGGAAAAACAGCTGGATTCTTCACTGACCACACTCCAGGCCATGGGCGAGGCCTCACATCAGTCAGTAGCACCCCCATCACCCCAAGGCTTAGTACCACACACAGGCAGACACTCACTCCTGTACTGTGGCCTATACCAACACTACCAACACTGGGTGACAGTACTGTGCCCAATCCTCCTTCTTGTAGCACTGCCCTCATGCCAGCCTCCACTTCTTCCCAAGCTCCCTACCAACCACCACCTTCCTGGGTGTCTTCTATGCTATGGTCTAACTCAGCAGGCACCCACTGCTCTCTTCACACTCACAACTCTTACCACAGTGCTGAGGTCACTCCTGACTTCCCAGAGGAATAACCTCTTCAGTGACAAAAAACTCGATGGTCTCCTCCTCCCAGTCATCCACATTGCTGTCCAGTTCATCAGTGTCCACCCCTAAAAAGACAAAGAGCAGGTTGTCCCCTGGGATGTGGCTGCAATGTCAGCTGCAGGGCTCTCTAGTCCACACCCTTGAGGGACCACTCCATTTGCGGACACACCCAGAAGCCTGGTTACCTCCCCGTAGTTCTAGACGTTCGTTCTTCTGCTTCATGTAGAGTTCCTGGGCCATTTTTCGGTATTGCCGGAAGTCCTCCATCATGGTCCGCCTTCTTTCCACGAGTTCCTATCATGTGGGGAAGGTTGCAGGGATGAGCAGGACACATTTGCTCAACCACAAACCACAGTGCCATCCTCTGTGTCTAGCAACCATTGTTGAAGTTTAGAAGAGGGCAAGCAGAGTCTTGTATTCCAGCTCTGTTGTGCTAGGCAAGCCTTAAGTGGAACCCTCATTTCTCTTCTAGATCCTAGAACCTCCTGCTTCTATCAAGGAAAAGCCAGCTTCTACCCAGTGTTAGTGCGTATTGGTTCTATGCACCAGTGCTGGTCCTGTTGTCCATTGCTAACTGCCACCTCACACGTGGGAGAACAAGCCAGATCAGGTTCCTGGCACACCCTTCTCTCTGCCCAGGCCTAGACAGGGATGCGCACCCATGAGCATCCCCTCAGGCTCACCTTTGAAGCTTTGGACTGGCTCAAGCGATCCTTCTGTTCGAAGATCTTAGAGTATTTCTTCAGATCCTTTTTAATTTGCTGAAACCAAGACAAGTCTCTTAGGACTGAACCTTCAAAGCAAGGACCACAACTGCTCCCTTCAAAGATGCCACTGTACACTGACAGCCTCCAGGACTAAGAGGATTTAGCCCCAGGGCACTAGTATAACCAACTGGCTGGGGAGTCTCATCTCATGGAGAGATTTCCTAGGGTGAGTCACTCCCAGTTCTGACCTAAGACCACAAGCCTATCCCATTACCTAACCCCGCCTAGCTCTTCCAATTTTACTAGGGCTTATTTATAGCCTGTAGTGGGGAACAGACAGGAAGAATAGGGTTATCTTTTGCTACACAGCAGAGTCTGGAGGAACCCATGATCTTCCTGCCTCAGCCTCCTGGGCTTGTAGGTATTGCTAAGCCGGCAACTTTGGAGTTAGTGCCTGACATTGCTCCAGGTCAGGTCTCACTGGCCTTACATCTCTTCAGAGGCCCTCTTCATGTCCTACCTCCACTCCCCATTCACTGCCCCTTTCCAGTCACAGGACAAATGCCTTACTTCCTTCAGTGCCACAACTCCTCCCATACCCCCAACCCAGGCAGGGACCACAGACCTTTATCTGATCCTGGCTGAGGAGCGTTGGGGGTCTAGGTCTCCAGAGCAGCTGGCAGAAGCGATCCTTGTTGTTCTTCTGGAGAAGGCGTCCTTGGAAGGTCCACAGCCAATAAGCATTATCCACCTAGAGAGGACAGTGGGATCCATCATGCAAAATGTGCAAGGCCACCATGACACTTTTACTCTTAGTAGCCAGAGCACCAACCTGTACTCAGCACATTGTAAACACAAAACCTGCACCTGGCTGCGCTCATCCTCCAGCAGGGAAGGTGATGAGCAAACACACAATGATCTAAGAATACCATGTCAATAGCAGTCAGCAGGTGCTCCTCTCAGTGCAGGCCTGCTCATCACTGGTCTTTGACAAAAACCTTCCCCAGCAGTGCCAACTACTGACAGCACCAGCCACAGCTTAGCCAGCTAACCTTGTCTTTCCCAGCAAGACTCAACAAAGCACTGCCTCAACCCAAATGCTGGGCTCTGGAAGTTTTGTAGACTGAACAGAATGGCCCCACATGGGACTTTAGAGTTTCACACACACACCCATTTTTTTTTTGGGGGGGGGTCCCAGGGATAGAACCCAGGACCTTCTGCACGGTAGGTGGGTGTTAGGCACTGGCACCCCCAGTCCTGTAAGATCCTAAACAAGGGGTTAGAGAGATGACTTAGCAGTTAAGAGCACTTGATAGCACCCACATGGCAGCTCACAACTGTTTCTAACTCGTTTCAGGGGATCCTATACCCATACCAATGCACATAAAAAATAAATTAATTAAAAAAATCCTAAACCGGGCATGGTAGTGCACACCTTTACTCCCAGCACTTTAATTCCAGGCAGAGGCAGGCGGATCTCTATGAGTTCCAGGCCAGACTGGTTTGGTCTACAGAGCTAGTTCCAGGACAGCCAGAGCTACACAGAGAAACCCTGTCTCGAAAAACCATAAATATATCAATCAGTCAATCAATCCTAAACAAGTGTTGGGATGGGCCATGCTACGCTGACATTTGGGTTGGCATCACATCCTATAATGAACATAGAGAATGCTATTCCAGACACTACCCAAAGCCATCTGGGAAGCAACAGCTCTTTCTCACCAGCTGGAGCCCTTTGAGCTTACAGGTTTTGTTTGCACAGAATGGCTCAAGTGTCCAATCATCAGTAAACACAGAAAGCAGTCTGCCCTCAGGAGGCAAAGCAGCCCATGCTCTGGCAGTTGACTCCTCTGGATCAGATGGGTTCCCTAAGCCACTAAGGCTTGTAAGTAGTATCCTCTCACCCAGGGTCCCTGGATACAATGATCCCACAGTTTGTCACCAGCCTTGAGAGACTTCATTCCCGGATGGCCCAGCATCTGCCACCTACCTTATGGCTCCACCACGACACAGAGGTGACCACATAGCGGCCGGTTGGGTCCCACTCAACATCAGAGGCCATGTAGTGTTCTGCAATGTTCATGACAGTGCAGTCTGAAGTGTCGACAAATGCCAAGGCACCATTCATGCTGTGGGATGACAAGGCAGGTGCATCCCACAATCACCCTGCATCTCCACCCTGAGAGGTCCAATGCCCCTAACTTCCACTGAGTCACAAGGGTAGGGAAGGAGCAAGGACCAAGATGCTCACTCTCTGCTGGGCTGTAGCTCCCTGGACTTTAACCCTATTGTCCTCACAGTGACAAATTTCATGAGACTGGGATCAGGACAATGTGTGCACGAGTGATCTGTGGCATCTAGAGAAGGTGGTACCTGAGGAAGCCTCCAGAGCTAGGGTAACATGCACACCACAGTGGGAGCAATCCACGGCAGTCCTTCCCACCAGAGGTCGAGGCTGGATTTGCTCACTACTCCTATGTGCTCAGATGGAATGCAGGGGAGCAAGAGAAAGGCACCCTAACCAAAAAAGGCAAGGCTGCCTCTAGTTAAGCATCTGTCCCACTGGAAGACACGGGATTCACAGGAGAGAACGTAAGGCTATGATCACAGAAGAGCTGCCTGCCACCTGCAAGTCACTACTGCCATCAGCCTGGTTTGGCCAGAGGCTCAGCTGTGACAATTATCAAGTGAGATGCTCCATCTCAACACAAACTCTAAGGAGGCAGGGTGTTGCTTGCCATAGTGGGCAGGGCCCTGACCTACCTCCTCAGCCCGGCCAGCACCACGAACTGTCCCTGGGGACTCCAGAAGATGGTGTTTGCTTGCTGCTTGTCAAACATCTCTGCAAGAAAAGCAAGTACCTATGAGGGGACTGTGCCAGTGCCTCTCTAGATAAGACAGTGCTACCCTTGAGGAGGGCTGGCAAACACGAGTCCACACACCCACTGGTCACCTTGGGAGAACTACTTTAAAACAACTGCCCCATTCAGTTAGACATGAAGTTATGAAGCATGCTTAAGGGTGATTGGTACTACTAGTATGGAAGTATGGTGGGTACTGCTTTCAGCTTTACATGCAACTGGACAAAGAATGCACTTACAGTAACTACAGCAGTGACTCATCTCTGGAGTCCTTGGTGTTTACCAGACTTCAGAGACCTGACTTCAATAATACCAAAGCTAACCTACTGAAGTCACCATTTCAGTATTCTCACAGAACCTCAAGCTTATCATCTTCCCAGTCACCCAACACTAGGGGAAGCTGGCAAAGCAAATCAGGTGACTCCTAGGGTCATTCCTTGCCTAGACCTTCAGACCTCTCTTAGCCAGCCACCTGCCTTCAAACGGGGCATTAACATCTGGGTATCTCCTTGGCCACAGGACTCAGAAGCAGTAGAGTAAGAGGGGGCGAAGTCCCAGCACTACAGCCATATTTGTTCTGATGGGGCAAGAGTCTCACATTCCAAGAGCTACAGACAATTGTCCCATCTAGCTCCAATGCACAGTGAAGCACTGACAATGAGCCTAGTGCTGACAGCCTGAAGAAAGACACACCACACACAGTCAGGAAATAAACAGCACCTTTCCTGGTATTTGTTATAATGGACAGAAGTCTTTTGATTGTTTGCAACTGTCCACATTTTATACATCTAAGAGAATCAACAACATAATCAACTTTGCAACACAGCCAACTGATTCTATCACAAATAATTAGACCCAGGTAAAGGGGAAGCACATTTCACGGGTCTCAGAAGCTACTCCTAAGATACACAAAGTCCAAGTCCAAGAAAGCCCTGGCATGACTGCTACAGCACAGGGAACAAGGCGCTGGCTTCCTAGAAGAAGCATATGGAACACAGCCTGGGGCAACCCTGCAGATCCACCCCAATGAGGGCAACACTGCGTAGCTCGGCTTGCCTTGAGCCCTAAACCCACTGACTTGTGTGGGCTGTCATGACACAAGGACAAGAGTGAGCAGCAGTAGCCCTTGGGGAGCCCGAGCCAGGATACATGCTGTCTCCATGTCAAATGGGAGAGTGTCTTTTAATTACATGAGGATATATGTGTTCTCTCTGTTCCAAGTAACCCCAACCTTAGCATCCTGCCTATCATCTGACCCACACTGGCAATCCAAGTCCCTGAGAAGCTCTCTACAGGGAGCCTGAGGGCAGACTGCTTACTGATGAGCTCGATCTTCCCGTTGCTCTTTACATGGTAGAAGGAGACAGATATCCGAGGGGCCTCGCCATGAAGCACAGCAAACTTACTGCCATTGGGTTCCCAGGCAAAGGCTATGATGGTTTCTATAATCAACAACAAGAGAAGTCAGTGGCTGTCATCTTTCACAGCAACATCTTCAATTATGAAGATCTTCACTCAACTGGAGAAAAGCACCCTGAAACCCCCAATTCACTATAGATCAACAGACAGCAAAAGCAAGCAAACAGAGGCCAGCAGAATTCAAAGGGAGCGGGTTTAATCTGCTTGTGATGCTGTGTTAGTAACAAGTCCAGGCCGGACCAGAACTTATACTCTTCCAGCCCTGGCCTCCTGTATGTTAAGATCATAGGCTTGTTTGTGCCACCACATTGTCACCCCTTACTCCGACATGGCAAAGGAGTATTTTTTTCTATAGCCAAACAAAATAAAAGTAAAATGAAAGGCACAGACACTTTGCCAGACAAAGGCAGAAACTATTTGACTATTCCAGCACAGGAGGGAAGTTAGAGGGAAAGTAAAGTACATCAATCTTTCTTTTGTTAAAAAATGGTGAGGGTGGGCATGGTGGCGCACGCCTTTAATGCCAACACTTATGAAGTAGAGACAGGTGGGTCTCTATGAGTTCCAAGCAGTAAAGGATATACATATAGTCAACCCTACCACCCTCCACTAAAAACAAAAAACAAAACAAAAAAATTAAACTTAAGAAAATAAAAAACTGAAAGCCAAGCCTGGTGGTACAGGCATATGATTCCAGCCCTTAAAAGGTTGAGGCATGGGGCTGGAGAGATAGCTCAGAGGTTAAGAGCACTGACTGTTCTTCCAGAAGTCCTGAGTTCAATTCCCAGCAACCACAAGGTGGCTCACAGCCATCTATAATGAGATCTGGTGCCCTCTTCTGGCCTGCAGGCACACATGGAAGGAATGTTGTATATATAATAAATAAATCTTAAAAAAATAAATAGGTTGAGGCATAAAGATTGGGAGTTCAAGACCAACGGGCTATAGAACAAGACTCTTATTTAACAGAAACAAAACGACTAAAACTGCAACCAGCAAGTTAATCATTCAAAGGCGATTTCCAGGCATGTGCACCTGTAACCCTAGCACAGGAGGACCCCTGCAGCTAGCCAGCCTAACCCATGTGCTCCAGGTCAGTGTCATCTGGTTTGGCTACTCCTGCTCTCACTCCACTTCGGTAGACTGCTTAAGTACCTAGCTCATGCAGAGCTGTCCAAGACAAGGGCACGAAGGCCCTTCTTGCTACACAGAAGCTTACCTTTCATCTCAACAACATCGACAGGTACCTGCTTCTCCCTCATTCGGAAGATTTCAAAATTTGTGACAACACCCTGTTGATAAGAAGAAAAAAAAGAAGGGTAACATTCTGGAAGAATAGGGAGTACAACTGGACAAGCTAACAGAAGGTGGCGCTCAGCCACCAGCACATCTACATCCCTAATGTGGCAATAAAGCTGCCACAATGACAGCATAGTCCAAGTCCATGCTGAAGCACATCTATCAGAGTTTTCAGGGTCCTCTAGTCCATCAAGGGGACCACAGGACTCAACCCTATGGAGCAACCTGTACCATGACCTTCAACCAGCACCACTTCCAACAGCAGTCCCACTACTACTCACTCACCAGTTAATGTGCATCCATCAACATGTGGGTGGATGTGTGTTGGAATACTAGTCAACCATGAAAAGGAATAGAATGAAATGCTGACACATACTACAATATAAATGGGGTTGTTTAAAAAAAAAAAGTGGGCTGGAGAGATGGTTCAGAGATTAAGAACACTGGCTGTTCTTCCAGAGAGGTCCTGAGTTCAGTTCCCAGCAACCACATCTGTAATGAGATCTGGTGCCCTCTTCTGGCATGGAAGTGTAAAGGCAGGAGGAACATTGCATACATAATAAATAAATCTTAAAAATAAAGATGAATTTCATAAAAAAAGTAATGTTAAAGAAGTCATACAAAGGGCCACAGGCTATAGGACTTCACCTGTATGAAGTGTTCAGAACAGAGAATGCAAACAGAGAGCAGACCAGAGGTTGTTCAGACTGAGGAAGGGGCTGGGGCATAGTTCACTAGAACACAGGCCCAACATGCAGAGAGTTACCTGAGTGTGATCCCCAGAACCAGGAGAGAAATAACAAGGCAGACCAAGAAGCGGTCTAGAGAGGGAAATGCGGAGTGAGTGTTAACTGATATGATGCAGCTTGAAATCTGCAGAAGCACACCTGTGTGACCTGCTGAACACACTATAAGTCATGGAGATGGCTCGCTACTTAAAAGCATAGCAATTTTTTGGTATATGAATTATATCTCAAGAAAAATAAATGTTGGAACAGACATAATGGTTCATGCCTGTAATACAGCACTCAAGAAGCTAAAGCAGGAGAATCACTGTGAGTTCAAATATAACCAGAATCAGAGTGAGACCCTGCCTTTAAAAAAAAAAGGAAGAAGGAGGAGGAGGAAGAAGGAGGGGAAGAGGTGGTCTGGCATGCCACCTGTGCTCTCAACACTCAGGACGACAGAGGCTGAGTGATTACAAGCTATAGACCAGTTTAGGCTATGAAGTGAGGCCCCGCCTTAAGATATCAATAGGAAAAAGAAAAGACTAACATAAAGGGAAAAGAAACAGAAGAAAAACTCAAAGTATTAAAAAACCCAAAAAACTTGGGTCTCACTATGTAGTCCTGGCTAATCTGGAATTTGCTATGTAGACCAGGTTGGCCTCAAATGCGGAGAGGACTAGGGTCAAAGGCTTTTTTTTTTTCTTGGATGAGGGAAACATTAAATGATCTGTGTGCAGAACTATGTGAAGCTCAACTGTGTTTACCAGAAACACAACACATCCCTTGTACCTGCCAGTAGAGTGCCAAAGAGTGGCTGAGCATCTGTAGGTGTTACTACTGTAATTTTCTGTGAGCTCAAAACCACACAAAACCATCAAAGTAATAATAAATAAGCTAAGATGGGGAAGGGGGGCTGGAGAGATGGCTCAGAGGTTAAGCGCACTGACTGCTCTTCCAGAGGT